>CM044433.1:134802988-134815000 GCA_024363595.1 Xenopus borealis | reverse complement strand
GTTGTGGCAACACTTGATCACATGACTAATAGCTGGTTTCCCTCATAACCCCACATTCCCTCTTAAATCAGGCTATCCCCAGTTCCTGGCATTAAATAATCTCTTATGCCCAAGCCAACCTCTGCTGTACACACACAGACCCATTTAGGGGCTTCATTTTGCACATACAGGATTCACACTACCACTTTGGGCACTACTACTCTAATGACATACATAGGTTTGTCCTTTTCACAAATAATCTGTTTCATAACTTTAATCTGTTCTAAGGAATGGCTTTTGGGCTGCTATTTTTAGATAATTTATTCAGTGCCAAGATTTTGCTTGGCAGCTTTTTCTGTAATTTCTGTTGCAACATATGTTTTATGATAATACTGAAGTTCAAGAGAGCGTGTGTTGTTCCCGTTTACTGTTGCATAACCTAGAGTCAAAACTGAAGGTTTAGTAAGGACATATCAATCCTTGTAAATGAACAAGCTGGAGTCTGGATAAAAGAAGGGCTAGCTGTAAAGGCCATCCTCTTGTAAATATTAAATCGAAATTCTTTAACAGCTGGAAATAGTTTTCTTCACTCTCTGAAGACTAGAAGAAGAGAAACATGCAGTAAAAATCTCCTATCAGCATGCCTGGTTTTTTTTATGCGTAAACAGCAAAAGTTGAAAACTCCTTTTAACCATAAATAACCATGTAACATCCAATGAAATGGAAATATTTTTAATAAAAAATACTTTAAATACGTTATATTATACAAAATAGCACTGTATGTTTATTATTTTCTTTTCTATTGTGCATTAAACCATGGGGATTTGGTACTAAGGCCATTTTCTCTACTGGTGTAGCTCAGTCTTGCATTCTGCTTCCCAGCAGTTCTCAGCTTGTGCTCTAGTAATGTATTTTTTTATGCAGGGAACCACCATTATAGTGTTGTCAGGCTGCTCCTATTAAATTTAATAGGAACCAGCACAAGCTGTTTCTGGTGCTTCCTCACTGGAGGGTAAAATGTCCCTGGTGCCATCATCTTAAAACATATTTTTTGTTAACAATTTATGACATATAATTAACATTTCTTTGTTTTTCTTCAGATCTATATTTCCCATCCATCCATCATTCAGAATAATTGCTCTGGCAGAACCTCCTGTGTTTGGTGGTAACACTCAGCAGTGGTTGGGTCCTGAGCTTCTGACTATGTTTCTTTTTCATGAAATCAAGCCTTTAACTAAAAAAGAGAAGATTGAAGTAATCAGAGGAATGGTGAGGCACACTTTGATTGTTTCCTGTCAAAAAACCTTAAAGTTAAAATACAGTTATATTAATATATATTTATTTATATTAGGTGCCAGGTGTTCCAAAGGAGGCAGCCCAACAGCTGCTAACATTATCACACAAACTTCGTGACACAAAAGATCCTACGGTGAGTCTGCAAAAACTGCATTTTTGTGATTAAAAATGTTTTTTTGGTAACACAGCCAATGACCTACTGAAAAATATGCCTTGTCATAAGCTTGGTTTATGATTGCCAGCCTAACTTCTTGAGCAGAGAGAATTATTTATTGTCTGCCTTGGATCAGTCCATAGAAATACTTGCAAAACAATAACCCTTATGATCTATTGGGCTGCGAGTGCAGTCTAAACTAAATAAAACAACAGCCCATATACCATGAGTGATTATCAACTTATTCAGGCCATAATTGCTTGTTTTTTTCATATTGCCTTTTACTCATAAGCATCTTTGTTACTTGTCCTGGCAAAACATTTCTCGAAAAAAACCCCCAAAGTCTAAATGACTAAAATCCTACAGTCCTGTTCTATCACCATTAGAGGAGAGGATAATTTATTAAGATGTTTATTTATTGTTTAGTCTAATACACAATATTTTAATGACAGATGTATTGTATGGATTTTAATATTCTGTCTGTAGAAAACAAGCAAATCATCCTCCTTTTATGCAAAGTGAGGGCCCAGTAGTACACTTGCATATCTGACCTACGAGACTAAACCTATAGTATCATAGATCTTCTCAATAGTGTACAGGTATGGGATACGGTTATCCGGAAACCCGTTATCCATAAAATTCCGAATTAGGGGAAGACTGTCTGTAGACTCCATTTTATCCAAATAATCCATTTTTTTTTTAATTATTTCCTTTTTCTCTGTAATAATAAATCAGTACCTTGTACTTGATTCAAACTAAGCCGAAACCAGCCTTTTAAATAATTTTCTAGTTATCTGGAAACCCCAGGTCCCGAACATTCTGGTTAACAGCTCCCATACCTGTATTGTAAAAAGGATAACATATGTTACTGTGCTTGAAGGAATTCTGTCATGATTTTCAAGGTATATTTTTATTACACTGTGTACATTGTTAGTAATTTATTATATAATTTAAAATGTTATTCTTGAACCAAAAAGTGTATTATTTTTAAGTTTTAATATTGGTGTGTAGGCAGCCATCTCAGCTCATAGTGCCTGGTCATATTGTTTCAGAAAGAACCAGCACTTGGAACTACTTTCAGATAAGCTATTGTTTCTCCTACTCTGTGCAACGGAAAGAGTTGCTACTTTGGTTAGAAGGACTTGTATTTTTACTTTTGAGTACTGTTCTCATATCTACCAATGGGTGGGGTAAGGGTGCACTTTTTTTAGCAATGCAGGTGTCAGGGAGCTGTTTTCTGGTTACTGTTCCATTGTTCAGCTATAGACTGCTGGGTGGGGGGGGGATGGAGGGGATGATATCAAACCAGCTTGCAGTGCAGCATTAGTAAAGAGTAACTGAAACTTATCATAGCACAAGTAACATGTCTGGGGGCACCTGGGAATGTAACAGCATGTCTTGCCCCAAGTCAGATTTCAAAATTGATGTGTGAGTGCATGCGCAGTAGGATGCAGGTACTGCGCCGAAAGTTTACGGAGTTCAATCGGCGAACTCCCTGAACTTTCGGCGCATGAGCAGTAGTACCGGCGTCAGAAGCAGCTTGAAGAGAAGATGGCCCCTGTGAACATCGCTGGAGGGGACTTGCATTAAGGGGTAAGTAGGGACTTAGGGGCAATAGCCCGAGGGGAGAGGTAGGCCGGGGGGGAGGAGGGAGGGGTGCTTATGGGGGGGGGTTCATTCCCCTTCAACTGAATTAACGGTTTCATATGACAGAATCTCTTTTTACTCCAAATTCACAGGCCTGCCTATCTTACCAGTGAGATTATACCATTCCAAATAGGAGCACTACTAGGCAGTGCAATGTGACAAATGACAAAACATTCACCTAATTCACCTAATCATCTGTACATTGATGCAAAGGACAAACGCTATGCCTAAGGGTTACAATAGGCTTAGATTCACTCTTCTATGTGTTTACCTTAAAATCATATGCTGACTTATCTGACCAATTAAATTGTGCCATTTTATAGTGTTAGGACACTTAGCAGCAACATTGTAGAAAAGGAGAAAACAAAGAACATTTTGTGTCTTGTGAAGCAAATCTCCAGTCACTACTATTAGAACTATATCAGAATGTATTCATAATTTTCTTAAGGAAGTGGATATTTTATGTAAAGAGACCTATCTCTATAGAAACATGGTTTAACAAGCTACTGAGCACAAGGAATGGGATTATGTCAGTCATAATAACTACACAGCTTGAGACTGTATTTATAATTAACAGGTTCAAATCAAATGTCAAATAAAATATGAATTATGTGAAGATAAGCTGCTCCTGTCCATGTTTCTAAACATAGTAATTGCTCAAGATTTTTGACAGTAAAAAAATTTGAAATAACAATAACATGTATCCATGAAAAAGTTTGCATAGTCATGCCATTAAACCTCACTTGATAACATGAGACTGTGCTTCTTGCATACTCACTGCTGTACATTAAAACAGCTCAATAATAGAACAGACAGGGATCAGTGCAATATATAAATGCATACAAAAATATGTTTACAGCCAAGATTAATTGCTATGTGTTAAGCGACAGGAGGAAGGTGGTCCCTGTCCTATACATGTTAGTCTACGTGCTACATTATGTAACACTACTTGTTTTTTTTTCCAATATCCTTAAAGGGATACTGTCATGGTAAAAAAATTTTTTTTCAAAATGCATCAGTTAATAATGCTGTTCTATGTCCATGGCATAGAGGTGGGGCAGTCAATTACTTTCACTTTCTATTCAGCAATTTCACTGCTCTCCCCACATTCCCCCTCTCTCCTCACATTCTATAATTGCCTTGGGCACTGCGCATGGGCATTAAGTCCCCGATTCTGGTACCTACACAAAATTTGGGGCTGATACAAAATTTTTCTTAATGACAGTGTTCAACAAAATGGCTGCTGCCTGCTTTCTGTGATTTTGTAATTCCAAGAGTGAAGGAAACAAAATTTAAATGATAAATATAGTGTAAGTAAAGTTTATATTGCTCAACTAACTTGATGGAAAGGAATTTGGAATTACAGATGCAGTCACTTGGATTTGTGTGTTAAATGCGTCGTGACTTAACTCATCTATCTCATTTATCCCACTTAGCACAGAATATTGTGTCACAGCATCCCATCCAATTAAAGAGTTCACCATTGAAAACAATGGTGCTTTGGTATGCTAATGAAAAGGTTAAATGCATTAAATGAGTTAAGATAACTTTGGATAACACAGTTTCTTCAATTAGCCCTGAGTCACGACGCATTTAACTTACAAATCCAAGTGACTGCATCTGCATTTCTTAGGGTGACAGGTCCCCTTTGAAGGAGAACTAAACCCTAAAAATAAATATTGCTAATGGGTTGTGTGAAAGAGTGTAGGGGTGTGTATGTGTGTGTTTGTGTGTGTATGCTGGGTTTTAATTTGGAGGGGTTGCACTTGATGGCCTTTGTCTTTTTTCAACCCAATTTAACTATGTAATTAACTAACTATGTAAACATGTCAAATTTTATATACTGAACTTATTGCACCAGCCAAGAGTTTCAGCTTGTCAATAGCAGCAATGATCCAGGACTTCAAACTTGTCACAGAGGGTCACCATCTTGAAAAGTGTACTTGCATGCTCAGTGGACTCTGGGCAGTTGTTGAGAAGCAAAGCTTAGGGGTTGTCACAAATTATCAATCAGAAAAGGAGGTTTGTCTGTAATATAAGCTAATGCTACAGGGCTGATTGTTAAATTCTGATGCTAATTGTTCTGGTTTCTGTGCTGCCATGTAGTAATTAGCTGCATTAATGACTAATCAGCTTTAAATTGTGACATTTCTATTCTATGTGTACTGTATATTGTGAGTGGGTCCCTAAGCTCAGTAAGTGACAGCGGCACAGAGGATTTGTAGTGAATCAGCAGAAAAGAAGTTGGGGACTTACTGGGGTATATTTTGAGACACAGATCTTTACTGCTAAAGGCTTGTGGTTGCCTTGGGCTGGTACAGAAGCACAAAACATAATATGCAACATTCTAGCTACTTCTTTAGTTAGGCTTTCGTTGTCCTTTAAAGGGAAGGGCATTTTTAATAGCTTAAGGCACAAAAATGTCTCAATATCCTTAATATATTGATAATGGGTTTACAGAGTATTGCTTGTTTTTGTCTGTATGCATTTTGTGGTCACAACCTTATTGTACCCTGCCTAATGGTGGTGCTGAGCACAAAATGTTGGGAATTTATTTTAGTAGCTGAATATCCACATAGTGGGCAATTTGAACGCTTGTAAATTGATAAATAACTATGACAATTGGATTGCACTATGTGAAATTTTGGACTGAAACCAGGACTGGACTGGCAATCTGTGGGTTCTGGCAAATGACATATGGGCTGCTGTAAGGTGCCATAAAAAGTCAGTATTTAGTGGACCGGTGGGGGCTGTTTGGGCCTCTGTGTAACTGAAATGTCAGGGCCTATTTTGATTCTCAGTCCAGACCTGCCTGAAACTACCCAGTTAGTAGTGATGTATGGGTCAGTCTGAAACTGTGTGTTTGGTGATTTCCTTCCTCAAACCCTGCCCATGAACTTAGAATGTCCCACTTCTGTCCCTTTCCTGACATCACTGATGGGCAGGTTGGGTTTAATTGGGCTTTGGCTGCTAGCAGGTAGGTTGGGGTGGGGCTATCAAAATGTTGATCTCACTGATGTTCATTGTATTCTGATAGAGATCACTAACCAAAAAGATTTCCAATTTGACAGATCAACAGCCTGTACTGTTTGTGGAGGTGGTTTTATTTTATTAGAACTTCTGCCTTGCTTACGAGTGTAGGATACATACTGGTCACAGCTGCCAATTTCTTTGCAACTTTTGGCCTTTTTGCAAAGTGTCTTACCAACACCTCATTATCCTTTTTTTGTTTTCTGATTCTAAATCCTGGTAAGGAATTCAGCTTATACAGAAAAGGAGAAATCGTTGTGCTGAAATATGTAGCTAATTAGAAACAGATAAACGTAAGCTTTAAAATTAGATTGTCTTGGAATATTGGTCTTGAAATCATAGCTATCTGTTTGTTTCTGTCTGAGGTTATTTTTAGAAATATCTAAAATAGAATATGGTGGGGAAAAATTCATGTTTATTGTCCCAAATTTCCAATCATGGGCCTGTGTCTCTCACAACGGTTTAACCATTATTTTTATTTTATTTATTTTTTTAGCACAGCACCTGGTTCTCACTATCCATTTTTAACCGCTTTATAACTAGGATTCTGTATTTTATCTGAAGGAGGTAAAACCAGTTTTTAAAATACAACTAGTTAGGCCCACCTGTGACACCATACAATGTAAAAAGGTGAACCTGAATCTTTATACTTGTTCATCTCTAAATTATATCTGCCTCCATAAAAAGGCTTTTGGGATGATAGCTATTGTTTAGGACCTAGAGTACTATAGTTCTACCAGTTGTGGTATAGCTTTTCATAAAGGGCCACATTTAGGGGGCAGATTTTTAAAGGACAAGTTTTAACCCGAAAAATTTGCATTTTTCAGGGTATTTTCTTAGTCAAAATTTGAATGTTCTTGTTTAAAAATAAAAACCTTTTTTGGGTTAAAAAAACGCAAATAATTGAGATTTATTATACTCCGAAGATGGCAATAGCTTATTTGTCCGAAAAGTAATGTACAAGTCTGTGGCAGAGGTCCCTTGAACCATTTGAAGATTTTAATATCCTTCATGATGTTCAAGTTTTTTTTTCAGTGGGTTCTGACCCCTTTAACAATGTAGTAAAAGTCTGCTAATCAGACCAGCAAGAGATCTGCTTTCTCCTGCATATTTTTAAAACTACAGAATATCAAAGCACAGATATATATTGCATTCAGTTGCAATTCTACATTAAATCCATTTCAGATTTATGTGTAATATATGTTGGAAAGTTGCTTAGAACAACATTTTTTTCATTATTAAAAAGCAAAGAAAGCAAAGGTTTTGATACGCTGTAAAGAGTGACATTCTGAGACAATTTGCAATAGAATTTTTCTGTTATTAATGTTTTTCTCGGTTATGTAATGATTTATTCAACAGCTCACCAGTCTGCAATTTTAGCAATATGGTTGCTAGGGTTCAAATTACCCTTACAATGATTTGATTGTGACTCTGACTGTAAAAGGAATAGAAGGGGCTGAATAGAAAGATCACTAATGAAAAGCTGCAATACATTTGAAAGCTTTCAGAAGAAGGCAAATTCTTAAATAAGGAAAAAAACAAGGCCAATCAAAAACTTTATTGGACACTCTATAAAATACTAAAAGAAAATTAATACAAAAGGGTTGACTACAGAGTTCAAAGTTTTCTCTTCATAAGCAGCACTTTATTGAAGTTATAAATAAAATAGTAAACATTTTTGAGTTGTTGCTTGACACTTTAGAGAGGTTTGTTATTTTTTTATGTGGGTATTTTTTCATGAGTTTTCTTCTCTCTTTTTTATGCGACAGGCGCAGTCTTTGGCTTCATCTTTATCAACAAGGCAATTGCTTAGAATCTGCCGTCGTCTGGCTCAGTACCCAGAAGAAAGTCTTTATCATGCTGCAAATAAGGCCTGCCTTTCAAGGTATATATGGGCCAAACTTAGGAAATCACTTGAAATTATCTTGGGCAAACAGCCAAGTGCAACTGTTTGTCTGTAATAATAAGTGTAGTTGTGATATGTTCTTGCATTGGAGAGGTGTAGTGGGGTAAGGCCAGTGTCACATTTATGTATGTATATTTTTGTATGTGTAAGAAAAATCCGGAAGCACACCTTTAGTTTGAATTGTGTCAAAATTGGTTTATTAAGCCCATATACCTAAAAAAAAAGGGCAATGTTTTGGACCCCTCTGCGCCCTTTATCAAAAATGCTGTGTCACATAAAATAACTACTTTATATAGGAGTAGTGGTTGCTGAAGTGATATTTTTGTATATGTGGCACTACATTTGTACACAACAATATACAACAGAACAATAAATGAGTAGAATAAACTGATCAGTACAATAATAAATACAAATACATTCAAAGTACAGCTACATTAAAGATTAAGTGCCAAGTTTTAAATAAAGAAGAGCATAGGAGTCCCTAGCCTGTAGAGTTAAACTCTAAGGGCAGTTTCTTTGTCTACTCTCATTCACTTCTTTATGTATCTGCACTGACAGGCATATGGCAGCAGTTAATTACCTTGCCATATATTTACATAAAATGGAACTGGAGGAAATAACTTTATCTGAACCAGACTTGAAATAGGAAGGTGTTTACATCACATCAAACATACAAATGTTGATTAATACAGGAGATTTAAAAAGACCCTGCTCATTAGAACTTGCACCTAAAATGAGTGGATTCTATTAGAAACTCTGGGCTAAAATTCAAGATCATGTTGCTTAATTGTTTAAAAAATTATGAGGGAAGGGGAAAGATGTTTAGCACTAGTGCCTTGTAGATGCCACTATTTTATTTGATGATGTCGGCACATAAGAAATAACTTATGGCAGTACATCAAACCCAAGGATTTATAGGATTATGTAATAAAAATAACCACGTGTCACTTCTAGTCAACCATAGAAACAAATCCACAGGTAGCCTTTGCTTGTTATCTGTTGAAAAGCAAACGTTATACTGTATTAGTTACTGTGTGTTACTGCACCTGGCAACCTTTATACCTTTATTACATTAGAGAGAATGTTTTATAGCTGTGATAAACAACACATTTACCTGACAGAAAACTTACATCTCATGTTCATCTACATGAGTACACACTGTTTTAACCAAGACTAATAACATCATTAGCATTAATCATAGACTAATCCTGCAAAATAATCTCTTAGGAAAACAATCAGGAAACAGTAATATAAATGCATATTCACCAGCATTGTACAGTAGTATGTATACTGTTATATAATCCCGGCAACACTTATCTGGTAAAGTGTGAATTTTTTTTTAAAGGTGAACTTGTTTTTAACGTCACTTTTAGTATGCTATAGAATAGCCAATTCATATCCAATTTCCATTGGTCCTAATTTGTTTTAATTTTTTGTATAGTTTTTGAATTATTTGCCTTTTTCTTATGACTCTTAAAGAGATTCTGACACCTAAAGTCAAACTCTTTTTTACCTCTATTATAATAACTGGCTTTGAAAGCTACTTCTAACTTTGCCATAAGGTATTTGCATGATGCTTTTACATTACCTGTCTGATCCCCCATGTTCCTGTATGAGGGGGCTGCCATATTTGTGCACCCGGCATCTGTTATCATTACAAACTGTAACTAACAGGCTGAGATGGGACTGTTAGGTTGGCAAAGTAAGAGTGTCAGGGTGTCAGAGAGTCAGGCTTAGACATTTCAGCTAACAGTTATATACAAAAACAAACCTCTCAGCAAAAAATGATCTACATGGCCTATAAGTAACAATTAATGTACATTCATATGTTAAATTTCATTTTTTAGTGTCAGTATCACTTTAACATCTTTCAAATGGGGTTCATTGACCACAGCAGCCTCTGTGAGGCTACAATTTTATTGTTACTTTTCTTTTTTACATATCTTTCTAATCAGTTCCTCACCTATTCATATTCTAGTCTCTCATTTAAATTACTGTATAGTTGCTAGGGTAATCTAGACCTTAATTTAGTCAGATAGCTGTTCAAATTCCAAACTGGAGACCCGCTGATCAAAAAGATGAAACATTTAAAAACCACAAATAATAAAACACAATGAGGGCCAGTTCCAAACTGTCTCTGAATATCACACCCTACATCATAATTTTAAGGTAAACAACAACTTTAACTTTTTTTTCTGTGACTTAATTTAACAGAAAACATGCAATAATATTTTTTTTTTATAGATTTTTACCAAATTTGGCTAGATCAACTCTGCACAAAAGCCTATTGGATTCTGGTGTAGAGGAAAACATAATGGATTTGGAAAGAACACAGGACAAAGTTTACAGCTGTAAGACTTCTAATTCTTTTTTGCACATTCTTAAATTCCTATATAATTCTCTAGTACGTTCTAATGTATACACCTGTATGCATAGGCGGGGGGTGATTTTTTTTTGTTTGGGTAGGGTGAGTCTAATGTTACTTCAACAGTTTTTTCAACAGGGATTTTCCGCTGGCAGAAAGGTTTTTGTCTAAAAATGCGCTACAATCTGAAATCTGTCCCATACATGGTCTGACTTAAGAGCTACTAACTGATGGGGCCACAAGCTGCATATGAATACCAGACTATTTTGAAAATAATATGCATAGCACTCTCTTATTATCCAAATTATAGAAAAAGTTCAGTTCATCCACATTACTGTAAATCATTGCTAATGAATAAATCCTGTTTATTGGTCTACTCACATAAAACAGAAGGGATATATATGTTTATTGCTATTCATGGGAGATTGTATACATCAGTGGTTCTAAACCTGGGGCTTGGGACCCCTTTGGGGTCACTTAAGGGGTTCCAGGAGCAGGTTCATCTCTCTCCCCACTAGCCCTGGGGCAAGGTTGTAGCTCTCCGGGTGCTGGGAGTTGTAGTTCAGTAACCTGTGTAGGGAAGCCAGTTGCACTACAACTTTCTATATCCCCTTAGTAGGGACTGCCATACAGCTCTCACTGCCCATTTAAAATTTGTAAAATTAACATGGTAATTGGGGTGTGAGAATTTTTTTGACGCACTGCGCACGGCAAACAAACCTTTATACAGCCACGCTGTCTCCTGTACTTTCCTAACAATCCGATCTGGACTGGCAATGAAAATATTTTAATATTTTATGGTTGGGGGTCACCACAACATGAGGAACTGTATTAAAGGGTCGCAGCATTAGGAAGGTTGAGAACCAATGGTATACATACAAAGTACAATGCAGATATATTTGGTCCCCTCACAAAAAACAGCAGCTGCTCTTTTACTGCAGTTTCAAAATAATACAATATAATAGTAGATGAGGTTGAGAAAAAACTTGCATTCAACCATCAACACAACATTTGTGTGTAAGTGAAAGTACCCAAACTGATCTGTTAGCTGATCCAGAGAAAAGTGAATTGAATAGGTGTTGGATAGAATTCACAGAGGTGTGAAAGTGAGATCTGATCACAATGATAATATAATGATTGCATCACACCAGCTTTTCCAGTTTCAGATAACACCTTCCCAAACAGATCAATGCAACTACCATTGACCATTGATGGTATTTATTTTTTTGTGTAATGTAAGTATGAAACAATCCCCACATACCAAACAAGCAGATGGAGGATTAGCAGCTGCTTTGTCTCATGGCCCTGACCCCAGCAGCACCCCTTTCCCCTCCCCCAGACAAACTCAAATAGACACATTGGTCAGTCAGAGGATTTACATTTTTTTCTTTGAAATTTTCTTTATATTTTTTATGCAAACAGTTTTAAAGCCTTAAAGGAACAATTCAGTGTAAAAATAAACTAGATAAATAGATAGGCTGTGCAAAATGAAAAATGTTTCTAATATAGTTAGGCAAAAATGTAATGTATAAAGAAAGGCTGGAGTGACTGGATGTCTTAACATAATAGCCAGAATACAACTTCCTGCTTTTCAGCTATTTAAGGCTGGGGACAGACAGGGAGATTCGGGGAGAT
>CM044433.1:134743062-134778665 GCA_024363595.1 Xenopus borealis | reverse complement strand
AAAAAACACATGAAGGAAATTAAAAAAACACGGGGAGGAAACTCTTTTTTTCCTCAGTGCGTCTGGTTTTTTTTAGGCTCATATGATAGTATCATACCACTGAACAAACATTACTTGAATCTCCTGTATTTTTCCTGATTTTCCTGCACTAAGTAAAACCCACATCATACTACGCAGCATGTCTACTATCGTTGAAATCCAGAAAGGCACTAAAATAAATGTTTTTTTTTTAGTTTTAGTGATGTGTTGAGAGCTTAACACTACAGCCAATTTTGGAATTTGTGAATAAGATGATATTCTGTAGCAAGGACTGTGTATTATAGTATTGCTACTGGACTAATTTGTCCTGGGGGATTCAAACACTTAAGCTGTGCCTGGTGGTGTTACTGCTTTGCTAACCTATTTTTTGTCAGCACAACACTAATAATCTAGTATATTGTTAGAGCAAATGTATTGTTTTCACGGTTAACATTGTACCATTAAGCTGTAGGATGGTTCTAATTCTCAGTCTTTCCCTGATCTTTCCAGATCTTTTAAAATTAAATGAAGGACTAATTAGTTTTTTTTTAATCTATCCAGTAGACGTACTCGGAGCAAATTACATTTATCACCAAGATGTTAATTCTCCCCCTTTATACAGATCAACCTCATTACAGAATGCAATTACTTCTGTAACAAAATAAGATTGTTTGAAATAACCCAATGCTGTTTAATTCAGTTTAAAAGTGATTCCTGGGTTAAATGTCATTTCAAAACAATCTCATCACTTATTATGCATGTGTTACTAAAAGGCTTCCAGATATTTACTGAAAGAATAATCTTGCTTTAAGGTCCTTTTTAAGATCTAACTCTGTAGGCTATTTCTCATATGCAGTAGGTGACATATTTTAATAGAAATACAGTTTTGAAGGTTCAGTTCTTGACACTGTTAAAACAGCTGTGGAAACTGCACAAACTATGGGGGATGAGATTCATGCAACTATAACCTAAGGATTACTTAAACGTTCACCCCCTTGGCTTACTTCTTAATAATATTCAGGTTTCTTTATTTTTCAATATCTTAGTTATGCAATCTGTCTTCAAAATAAATTCTAACCTGACAGCAAAACAATAGCCCTCATCTGTAGTGACAGGTCAGTTCCCTGGAACTAATAAGTAGTCAGATATTATTACAATATACTGAGAACTGATATGTGTTATTGGGAGGTTCAGAGACTAAAGTGCAGTGCTTAACTTGGATAATATTAACTGTCAATTAAATATATTAATATTAGTTTATTATTTATTAATATAGTATATACTCAAGATTGTGCTTTGTCAGTCAAGATGCGGAATGTGCTAGAATATCGGAAATAATTTAAAACCATCATAAAGGGAACTGAAAATTAATTAATTAATTAATACTAATAAAATAAATGCAAGATTGATCTCTGTAATGATACTGTAGTGGTTGGCATTGCTACTTTGCAGCACTGGTTTTCTAATTCAGGAAATTTGATTGCAAGCTCCACTTGTGCAGGAACTGAGATGTAGGTGATGAACTGTTCAGTTATGTGTTGGTGTATATGATTAAAGGTTAATTATAATAAATATCCCAAAGCAATATATAGATGCATCAGCAGAAATGACCTAGTCTAAATCATGGAGAAATAATTATACAGAACAAAAAATAGACAGTGCTAGAATGTACTTTCCCTTGATGAAAGGCAACATAGAAGCAGTTATGTTGTTATTTATGTGACAGATTGTAAGTGCAGGCAGCCAAGTCTGTATTTCTGAATTTTCAAACTGAATGTCAAATGTAAATACAGATGGACACGAATCTCTTTGGAATTAGAGCCTAAAAGTCTGCTAGCGATCGTAATCCATCTGTTTGTTAAGAACTGTGCCAAAAAAGAGATTGAAAAATCTAAACCACTCAATATTTGTGCTATATTTTGTCTCATGAAGAAATACACACAACACATAATCCTTTTACTTATATAAATTTGCTTAGAGGTAGCTGTATTTATTATTGTTTTAATCGATGCCACCATACAGCTGTCTTCTCATCACCGTAGAACCAATCTTAATGTATGTGTGGGCTTGAATAATTATCTTTTTGTGCTTGTATCAGGCTTTTGATTCAGTGTCAGAGCTGTCTGCCCTTTTTAGAATTTTTGCATGAATGCAATACCCACAAAAATCATGGGCAATAAACAGTTAATCAGTAATTAATGATCAAAGTATGGATCTAACCATAATCAGTGATAAATAAAATCCAGAGGTGCTTATGTATTCAATAATAGATGCTACTCTTTTTGATAAGGGAAATATTCCTAGAATAAAAGTGCAGTTTATGTTTACTTTATTTTTCTCTAAATGCTTATTAAATCTTGGTTGCAGAGGTTATGCTGAAGAGTAGTGGTAATCATTTATATGCAGTTATACTTCAATTTATAACTTTCCTGTCCAAAGCAAACCGCATGTTTAATAACAGCACTTTCACATATGGTTTTGATCAGAGAACACTACTGTTGTTTCTTTATATACAGGCCAATGGAAGTTCTGGATTCAGCCCTTCCATACCAAGCCAGCCAGCAGCTTATTAGCCTATGTATGGGCCCACGCCAACCAATAAAAGTCTTAAATTAGCCAGATATCAATTGGGTAGGATAGAAAATCCCACTAGACACAGACTTTATTTAAACACCATTGATGTGGTCCACTCTTGATAGGTTTGCATAGGCCTGCATTATGATCTGATCTAGATCAACCAGAAATGGTGAAGCACATGGTTGCACTTCTTCGGTAACCTAGTCAAATAAGCATACTTTTATGTGTAGCTTTAGGCTTTATGTTATTACATCATCTTAAATGAGAACTAAACTCTAAAAATGAATGTGGCTAAAAATACCATATTTTATATACTAATGTTATTGCACCAGCCTAAAGTTTTCGCTTCTCAATAGCAGCAATGATCCAGGACTTTAAGATTCACTTATTTTCCACCAGATTATGTTAAGCCCCAGGTTTTCATTCCAGTCCTAGAAGTCTGTTCCTGCACCCTGTCCAAGGCACTCCAAATAAGGGTTCACCACAGTAAATAGATGGAAACAGACCAGGAGGAACACAGTGCTTTGCTGCAAAATTGATCCTTTTTATTTGATCCAGAACTTTAAACTTGTCACAGGGGGTCACCATATTGGAAAGTGTCTTGCAAGCTCAGTGGGCTCTGAGCAGCTGTTGAGAAGCTAATTTTAGGGGTCTTCACAAATTATCAAGCAGAAAATGAGGTTGACCTGTAATATAAGCTGATGCTGATTATTAAATTCTAATGGTAGTTGCATTGGTTTATGTGCTGCCATGTAGTAATTATCTGTATTAATTACTAATCAGCCTTAAATTCTATGTGTACTGTATATTTTGAGATGGTCCCTAAACTTAGTAACTGACAGCAACACAGAGCATGTGCAGTGAATCAGTAGAAAAGAAGGGGAGATACCGGGGCATCTTTGCCGGTACTGCACTGTACTGCTAAAGGCCTGTGGTTGCATTTCTTTGGTATAGAAACCCAAAACATAATCAACATAATTTCTAGTCTACTTCTTTAGTTACGGTTTAGTTCTCTTTTAAAGCCACTCTGAGATTAACACCTCTGTAACTAACAGGGCAGAATGCATACATAATACACTGTTTATAGTGTTGTGTTTTCTTTCTCTACAGGTAATGTGCATACTGTACTTAACAGGTTTTGTCTGTCTCCCTTTCGATTCCTTATTGCCATTACCTGTTTATGGTTCTGGTCACAACCCCAGTTGCACCAAAGCATGCTTCAAAGAAACTCTGTTTTAGATTTTAGATTTGGATGTTAACAAAGAATCAAAGGGACTAGCAAATGTAATAATTCTAGTAATGTAGGTTCTCTGTTATACGGAGTTCAGTACTGTTGGAACAAAATACTGTCGTTTATCAGTCTCTTTATAATCTCAGAGGGGAGAATTTAATTCTTTTATAAAAGTACAAAATGGTAAGGGAAAGTTCCATAATTTATAATCCATATAATGAAAAAAATATTAAATAATGTAAATAGCCAAGTGCAGTATCTAAAAATTCAACAAACAAAAGCTTCAAGAAAAATATGCTTCAATTCTGAAAACTAATCCTGTTACCATGGTAACAGTATCCCAGTGGTATTTATAATATAGTCAAGGTGTCACAGGCAGAAGAATAAATAACGGTACAGGTTTCTGTGCAAACCATAGGGACAAAAAATATCCATGAAAATTATTTTTATTTCAAGCATACATAAATAATTATTTACTGAAGGAAAAAGGGAGAAAAAAAAATCAGTTCTTATAAAAATATTTTCTGTTTTAATACTTTACTATATGAAAAACCAAAACTAGACAAAATGCATTTTAACAAATAAACTAAAGCGTAAATGGTTTGGGGATTAATCTTGTTGATTTCAAATACTAAGCTTACATCTAGAATATTCCTATAACCCAAAGAGAGATGTAAAACTGCCTGCCCACTCCCTGTCCAGGAAGATGCGTATTGTTTAGATAGTTAGGTAGCAGTGGTAAATTCAGGACACATTGGGACACTATACTTCACACCTTATTTTTTTTTATCTATAGTAAGTGGCTATACATGGGTAGATTTAAGATGCTGATTATAGTCCTTTGGACTGAGTCAATAGCATATTTGCCTGTGTATGGTGCTTTTTGACAGGGCTACCTGACAGCCGGATGTCGATTATCAGATTTGATCTTCACTTTGGGTCGAGGACTTCATAGGCTCTTTGATGTGGTCCTCACCTCAACAGCCCCATTTCTGGTCATTGCAATTTTATCTTTTGGTCCTAGGGCCAAATTGTCACATTAGCCTGATATCATCCACCCTTGCTGGGCATATCGTGGAAAAGATCCACTCAGGGGAGTAACAACAGAGGAAGCAGACACTGAGGCTTCAGGGGGGGGAGGAGGTATAGGGGCTCCTGAGCCCCTAATTCATAAACAGTTTTAACTGATATTGATAAAACAGGTCAACCTCTAGACATTTTGGGAGCCTGAAAAATTATTTGCTGGGAGCCCAGAAATATCTAGTTACATCACTGGATCCTCTTGTTGGTGACCTTGCCAAATGGTCTCATCTAATAATGTATGGCCACCTTAAAATATGGAGGGAAGCCAGACCTTGGTAATAAGTGCTTTCTAAATGATCAGAAAGAACACTTTTTTGTGCACTTGCACTTTTGCCTGGGGTTTAAGTGAATAAACCATATAATCTTTTAATTCACAGTAAGGCTTAGTAATATGAGATCAGTCTAGCCCCAAAAGGCACTGGTTGGCACACCATACAATCACATCTCAGAGTGAGTAAGTGTGTGCTGGCTGTTAAGTCATTCAGGCTGGGTGCAGACAGGGAGACTCTGTCGCCTGGCGATTAATCAAGGCGACAATCTCCCCGAACTGCCTTGCACACGCGGCACGGTGATTTCCGGAATCGCATGAAGTTGCTTCGTGAGGAAACTTCGGGCGATTCCGAAAATTGGCGCGCCGCGTGTTTACTGGCGCTGACGTTTTTTTAAATTTAAACAGGCGGTGGACAGGGAGAAGGCAGTTCGGGGAGATTGTCGCCAGCGATTAATCGCCAGGTGACAGAATCTCCCCGCATCTCCCTGTCTGCACCAGCCCTCAAATGTGATATAGGAAAATGTATCTAAAGACAATTATTCCTATTCTAACTAAACTGGATGGAAAAAGAAAATATACCTTTTAAAATATTTACTGAAGATGTCTGAAGTGGCAGATCTTTTATCAGTAACTGTTAATGGATATCCATTGCTGAGATTGAAACTCTGTATGTGCTAAAGCCCAAATCATTGGAAAAGATAACAAAGCTAATAAATGTGTACAAAACGTACTGGGGTACTTGTAAAATATGTAGTTCTAGGAAACTGGATCTCATATGTATACTAACTAGATATATTCCTAAAACAACCAAATTGAGCCTACAAAATAGGAGAATTGTGTGTTGGGTTTACTTTACATTATTTTGTTCTTGGTTTCCACCATTTATATGATTTTTATGTATAAGGCATGCATGAAATATATATAATTTTTTTTTATTTATAGGGATACAACTGTACAGAGCCTTACATTACAGCCCTCTGTAAAGGAGGGTGTTATAGTTTATGAAGACTCACCTCTAGTAAGTATATATATATATGTATGTGTGTGTAAAAAAAGATAAAAACAGTCAGTAATGTCCAATATACTGGCCATTGCTACACAGGTACATTTGGAGGACCATCCCTCTATTACCTCCTCATTACATTGGAGAACCTGAGAAGGAAGGCTGTGTACTGTGTTGTGGAGGCTTAAAACAGAGAATGTTATGCAACTGCTAAAGTTTGGGAAACTATGTTGGTTGATAGAAGAGAATTTTAGATTACAACTAGATAATCAAACAACATAAAGGTTTGCTGTTTCACTATACCTGGCATCCTGGCTTTTCAAAACTACATTCAGTTTTGTATCATCAGTACAGTGCTGCTAATTTCTGTTGATTTTGTTATTATAACTTGAAGAAGCCCCTTTTCCCCCTCTGATGAGAACTGCTACAGTACATCGTCCAAGAGCATCAGTAATACTTAAACAATGGTTTATTTTTATTAGATAAAGTGGAGTAGAAAAAAAGCTTATCAACATAATATGATGTTTCAAGATAGCAGAGTTAATTACCACCCACAGCTGTCTTTATCTTGCATTTGCCTAGTTTTTCATTCAGCATCCAAGTGCATAAGAGCTGACACCATTACAAATTCACAACTGCAGACAGCTTGCAGGTCACTAATATAATAGAATCCCTTGAACTGGTAAATGTTTAACTGTAAAATATGTTGGTAATTTGGCATATTCTGAAATTGTTATTGATCTTTTTGCCAAAAACCACAACATGCACTTATTTCAGTGATTTAATTGATTGGTTAATGTGGGACGGACAGGCCTGGATTTGTGGAGAGGCCACCTAGGCCTGGGCCTAGGGCGGCAGGATTTTAGGGGGCGGCATGCTGCCCAACCACATTCACATTGGTTTAGATGTTTAAGCTTCCTGTGTGCCAATTCCCATTGCTCTGTCCCGATGATGAAAATTTGATAAAATAAAAGGGATGGGACAGGGGGCAACAAATGTCAGCGGGCCTAGGGGCCCCCGCTATATAAATCCGACCCTGGGGATGGATTAAATCCAATTACAATTTTCTTTCAGATATGAAATGTATATAAGTAAGGTCTGCTTATAAATCCACTGATTTCCAGTTTGGGTGTATTCTCACATTTTGAATCTAATGCTCCCTTTGTTAATACGTGTATGGAATTCTTTATATGGAAAACCATTATTTTGAAAGCTCTGAAATTCTATAGGCATATAAAGGATTAGTTCTGATGCTTTAAGCTTTGGCAGCTAAATGGTATATTCATAGTAACATAGTAAGTATGGTTGGGAAAAAAAAACACATCCACCAACTTTTTAAATCTATTTTAAGCTGCTCAACTGCTAGTTTATCTAAATAAAGGGGAAAAAATCCCATTTGAAGCGGAAAACATTCCTTCCTGGCAATTGGACTAGTCCCTTGATCAACTTGTACTATGAGCTATCTTCTATAACCCTGTATTTCCTCACTTGCTAAAAAGCCATCCAACCCTTTCTTAAAGCTATCTAATGTATCCGTCTGTACGACTAATTCAGGGAGAGAATTCCACATCTTCACAGCTCTTACTGTAAAAAAAAACCCTTCCAAATATTTAGACACAACCTCTTTTCTTCTAATCGGAATTGGTGACCTTGTGTCAGCTGTAAAGACCTAATAGTAAATAAAGCATTAGAGAGATTATTGTATGATCCTTGTGTATTTAAACATATCTATCATATCACCCCTTAAGTGCCTCTTCTCAAGCTTGAACAACCCCAATTTAGCCAGTCTTTCCTCATAGCTAAGATTTTTCATACCTTTTACCAGGTTACATCTGTACCCTCTTTAATTCAATAATGTCCTTTTTGAGCACTTGAGACCAAACTGTACAGCATATTCTAGATGGGGCCTTACCACTGCTCTATACAGTGGAAGAATGACCCCCTCCTAAATCAATGCCCTTTTAATACAGCTGAAGACCTTATTTGCCCTTGATTCTGCTGACTGGCTTTGCTTGCCAAGTTTATGATCTACAAGGACTCCAAGGTAATTTTCCATTATGGATTTGCCTAGTGCAGTTCCATTAAGGGTATAAGTCGCTTGGATATTTTTACATCCCAGGTGCATGACTTTATATTTATCAACATTGAATCTAATTTGCCGCTTAGCTGCCCAGACTGCTAGTGTCAAGATCCTGTTTCAAGGATGCCGCATCTTCCACGGAATTAATTGGCTGGATAGTTTTGTGTCATCTGCAAACACTGATACATTACTTACAATACCCTCCCCTAAGTCATTAATGTTAAATAAAAGTGGACCCAATACTGAGCCCTGAGAGACCCCACTAAGAACCTTACTCTAAGTCAGTGTTTTCCAACATTTGTGGTACTGAGGGCTGGAATTTTTCTGGCCTACTTAGTAGAGGGTCGATAATGGAAGCCATTGTTGACCACTTGCTGTTTTTAAACCACACCCACTTTAAACCACACCAATGTTACCACAAGGCATATCCACATTAATGGTGGTAGTGCACCAAAAAACCAAATGGTTGGTGCTCACTGAAGGAATATCACTCATCGTTCTTATTTGAAATAAGTTTAGTAATTCATATTAAGACATACCCTTGAATCCATATGCCCCCCCCCCCCCAGCAAATTAAACACCTAACTATTTTTCAAATGGTACCAAATTCCCAGAACAAATACTAGGATATGTTCCACATCCAGTGCAGGACACACAGGTAGAATATGGCACACACAGGGAGCATAATGAAGGCACAGCATGGCACACAAATGCAGAGTATGGCACACCCAAGGACCATAAGGCATGCAGAAACATGACACATCCAAGGAGAATAGGGCAGACATAGTATAGCACACCAAGGGAGGATAGGGTGGGCAGAGTATGGCACATACAGGGAGCATAGAGTGGGCAGAGTATGGTACAAACAGAAAGCATAGGGCAGGCAAAGTATGACACACACAGGGAGACTGGGGCAGGCAGAGTATTGCACAGACAGGGAGCATAGGGATGGAAGAACAGAGTACAAGATGTACTACATACAGCGACAGTTTGTATGAGTGTGAATAGGTGGGCAGTTTCAGTCTGGGTCTCAGGTGTGAACAATAGAGGTGTTAGAGGTATGAACAATACAGGGGATTTGAGGTTTAAACAATGCAGGGACTTTTAATCTTTGTAGTGATACCATATAAAATTTACACATGGTAAGCAAACACAGCAGGCAGACTTTTATGTGGGGGCCACACAAGGGGGGGGTCAGGCCTGCTCTAGGTAGAGAATGTACCATTAACAACCACCCTCTGTACCGATCCTGTGTAGTCAGTTTCCTATCCATGTACAAATTACTTCATTAAGCCCAACAAAACTTGGTTTAGAAAGCAGTTGTTTGTGGATCACAGTAGCAGACGCTTTTGGAAAAATCCAAATAGATCGCATCAACTGCAAAAAAGCAATCAGATGTGTCTGTTATGACTTATCCTTCATAAAGCCATGCTGATTGCTGCTCATAAGGCCATTCACAAGGACAACATTTTGAATGTGATCCCTTAACAAGCTTTCAAATAATTTGCCCACCACAGATGTCAAATTTACTGGCCTATAATTGCCAGGCTGTGATTGTAATCTCCAATCCATAGGCACCATACCAGATGAAAGCGAATCTGAGAAAATAGAAATAGGGGCCAGTCTAAAGCTGAACTAAGCTCTGCACAGTCCATTGAAAACACAAATTAAAGTGGTAGCTCATTGATTGATGTAGGTTAGGCAGGCTGCAAATTGCTTGTTTTGTTAATTAAGGACATCCACTATCATGATTTTCCCTTATATTTGGTACAGTGATTTTCAATTATCCTGTCTTGTGAAATGAAGCAAGTCTGGGATATACACATTTACAGAAGGACTTTTTCTACTCTAATATGCTAGACATAACAGATGGCTAAATCTCCCCACCTCATGCTTGTTTGTAGGCTCTGCACTATGACATCAGAAAGGCCACTAGGGCCCCCCATCATTGGAGCAACTAAATCAAATATATGAAAAATAATAATTGCCTAAAAGATTCAGGGGCACTGGTTTGGAAGCTATGACCAGGTCAGAAGCCATTAGAAGAGTCTGATGAATATTCCTGTGCAGCTAGGCATACATGCTAAATTTCAGGCCCCTGTAAAAGTTGCACTTAATGTAACAATAAAAAACCTTCCAAACCTGCATCTCCTGATTATTATATTTTTCAGTGTGCTTTGGTTAGTTATACTGGTGTAATCATTCCTGTGGGGATTGAATGTTTCTCTCATGAACTATTGATGCTTTCTGTGATAAAGATATTTAATGTCGTTGTTAAATTATATTTTTATATTTAGGTGAAAGCTTGTAAAAAGGGACATATCTTGGTTATAGATGAAGCCGACAAAGCACCAACAAATGTCACTTGTATTTTAAAAACATTAGTAGAGAGTGGAGAGATGATTCTTTCAGATGGAAGGCGTCTCGTGGCTGGTAAGTATATAAAAGATCAGTACTGTGTTTTTCTTCTTTATAAAGGCAAAACCAATATAATACAGCAGTGCCATAGGGCAGAACTCTTTCTTTTTATAGTGCAGAGAAACATATGGTATTCATTCATGGCACAGCCTGTGTGGAAATACAAAAGCTCAAAACTCAGCGAAAGGTCAATTCTGTGTGTAGCTAAAAATAGCACAGCTACCCTGTGTTTCTTAAGTGTTTTTCTTGCTAAAATACAAATCCCTTTATTAGATTATTATTAAAATCTAAAGATTCTTATGTGGTAATATTTGTGTCATTCCAGTCAGCTTAGTTTAGTGAATCTTTTTTGCAATTTTCTTGGTCTGAATCAATTATAAACAGGAGAGCGTGGTCGTTTAGCTCCTTTAAACTAACAGACGAAGTTCATCTGGAAAAGATTAAAAAACACACTCCTTGCAGTCTCATGGAGGCATGAAAAGTAATAGGAAAGATCACTGCTGTAGTCATGGAAACACTAGGCTATGCTGAGGCTTCAATTATGTCATAAACACTAGATACACTCTGTATATATCTGTAGAAGGAAGCCCAAACTGAGCAGCTATCTAGAAAATGCAGCTCCATATCAGAGAATGCACACAGTTCTGCCATTGTGAGTTATTTAATATACAAAGCTACAACACTACTTATCATGCTATTGTATGAGTTATTATTTCATTTATAAAACAACACTATTTACTATACTACTGTATGCGTTATTATTTAATATTTAAAACTACAACAATATTTACACCTATATTTACTAGTTTGCTAACTATTATTTTTCACATACCCCAGAAATTCTCGAAAACATCAATGACAATATATACCATCACCAAAGAAGTTGGTTTTTGTAATATACCTTTATCACATGATAAAAATGAATCATGATTACATAAACTGGGTTCTGATAAGACATTTACACATCATAATCAAAGCTGCATACACCTCCAGGTATTATTGATTTAGAAAAAGGCAACCCCCAGCCATTCCGTTATACTAAAGGGAAATGTTATCCTGTTGTCAAGCAGTGTATTTTCCTGAATCAGATACTTACAAATACAACCTGTTTACCTACAAATACAATCTGTTAGCTAAAAAATACAAATTTCCCCTAAGCTGCACATTTATTTGGTCCCACAAGTTTATGCAACAAATTGTGGAAAAGTAGAGCATATGTCTACACACACATTTGTCTAGTTTTCAATGCACACAAAATGTTTGTAATGGTTTCCTTCGAGAAATTTCACTTTTTTTTCTACTCAAGAGGCTAAGCAGGTTCCTTTTAAATGAATATAGGGAATGTGCTGTAACAAACCACGGCATTCTGTTTCCTTATTGTTAATATGCTGCTTTAAGGAAAAATGTATTTACTTCCAGCAAAGGGGTTGGCCTCAGCTCAGGTTAAGCTTAGTAATATCCTTCCTTTGAACTGGCATCCAACAATGCACTGACTGCTCAAGTGATAACAAACATCCTCAATTGAGGGCCTATCTGCCATGATGTGTAAAAATACACTTCAAATAAAAAAAGTATTTATTAAGAAGTGTATCATTGCATAACTCTGTGTAAAATTCCAGTGTAACAGAAACAACTTTCTGAAAAAACTATGGGAAAATATGGTTGTTCATCCATCCCAGTATTTTCCAAATCTTTCTGCTTTTTTTTTTTTCTGCAGGAACTTACGTGCTGCTTGAATTTTCGTCATTTCCTTTAAAGGAAAACTAAACTCTAAAAGTGGATATGGCTAGAAATGCCATATTATATACTGCACACATTGACTCGGCCTACAGTTTCAACATCTTTATATCAGTAATAATCCAGGTCTTCAAATTTGTCATAGTATTTTCCGATCTTGGATTTTGTTAGGAGTTTCTGCATCATGCTCATGACAGTGTGCTTTGAGCAGCTGTTGAAATGATAAGCTTAGGGATCATCACAAATCATCAAGCGGAAAATGACTTCATATAATCTAATGCTACAGGGATGCTTATTTTGTGCTGTTTTCTGAGCTACTATGTAGCAATAATTATTTACTACAGAATCAGCCTTATATTGTAAAATTTATATTATATAAATTCAGTATAGTTGAGTTGGTCCCTAAGCTCAGTAAGTGACAGCAGCACAGAACACATGCAGTGAATCAGTAGAAAAGAAGATGGGGAGCTACTGGGACATCTTTGGAGGCACATATCTTTCCTACTAAAGGGCTAGTATAGAAGCCCAAAACATCCTGTACAACATTTCTGACTTACTTTTTTGTTTTAGAATTTTTCTTTTAATGGATTATGTAAGGTCTGAATTGGTGTAAAATAACTTTTCAGGAGGCTTAAAATAAAATACAGACTTTCACCATTTGTTTTACACAGCCTTTACACTGTTTTTCTGGAACTATTTGTTTTTCAAAGTATGATAAATGGGCTCCTTACTGTAAGCATTGCTGCCTTTAGTCAATGTTTCTTTTTTAAAGGAGAAGGAAAGTCATTTTTACTTGGGGGTGCAAAAAGTTAGGCACCCAAAGTGATCATATGTACTTACCTGACACCCTGATCCGGTGCTCCTATCAGGAGAAAGCTGCACTGGCCAGAGATTATTCCAGTAAGCACCATGGTGCCATTGTCTTCCTGGTTTTCTTTCTTCAAATTTTCCAGGCACACACTTGCGCAGCATTTTTGTTGAAGGTCGGGTTTTCACTCTACAGCGCATTTGCCCATTGGTACTACTTCGCATGCAAAGTTCAAGACGTTTAATCGACTAGGAGGGAGGAGGGGGGCTTACAAAAGGGAGGGGGATCTATGGGAGGGAGGGGTTATAGCGCAGCAGGGTTGAATTCTCCTTTAGTTAAAGGTGAACCTTGCCTTTAACTTGGTTGACTCCCATGTAATGTGTTATATAGGAAGTGATGTCTCTTTATCTAAATGGGGAGGGGACACAATTCTTTGCACTAAGAATAAAAGTAATTAGCTATATATGATATATTGCATCATTTTGGTGTTATGCATTAAAAGACATTGCCGATTAATGGTTTACTCTCAAATTCTTCACTATTGAATGTTTACTAATATACACAACAAATAACTAAAATATGCTTCCCAGATATTTCCAAAATGGATAGAAGACCAAATCTGATTGCTATTCATCCTGATTTTAAGATGATTGTGCTGGCAAACAGACCTGGATTTCCTTTCCTGGGGAATGATTTTTTTGGTGCATTGGGTAAGTAACTGCAGTAACAGTCAAAATGATTATTCTGTCCCCATTGTCTGTATTGTTTCAACATGTGTTTTCATTGCATATGTTCAATTAATATCTTGCTTGGAATAAAATAACATTTGATGACATCCAATCCAGACACATCTCATGCAAAATCAATCATTATATTTAGTTTGGCAAACTTCCTTTATTGCTATAAAATGAAATCAGCATCATGTTATGTGAAACAATGGATTTACTGTACTAGGTTTGTTTGATCTATATATACTGTAGATTTGTCAGAATGTTTTGTTGTTCCTATAGGATTTGGTTGGTTGTTACTATTTAAATATGAACATGTATTTTATTTTTAAGCCATCGGGGTACCTTGATTAAGTTTTTACTATTTACAATTACAATTTTTACAAAATGAATTTTGCCAAAAATACTGAACAAGTTATTTGTAGGAAGAAACATAGAATTATACTCATATAGACATCCTTCCACTCTCATAAAACATTGAATTGGCTCCTTATGTGGTGTGTTTGATGTGTGAATATGGCAGGGTCCCTGGGCTTTGAAAGTTTCACTTAGTGGCCCTATATTAAAATAATACAAATAATTGCAGTATTTAATTCCAAGTTACAGATCCAGAGAGAGCAGGCCTTGTTGGTGCAAATCATGCTTACAGTGAATATGTCATGAACTTAATAAAGGGTGTAAGTTGTTCTTTGCCATAAAAGGGTGTTGCTCTGTGCCAGGTTATTTACCTGTATATTGAATCATTTGTAAATGCATCTCAATTAAATCAAGAAAGAAATTAGTACAAAGTCCTGGAATACTGTGCTGTGTTAGACTTTCCCTTTTTTATATTCTCCTAAATAATACCATTGCTATATTTTGTTATAGCTACTCCATTTGTCTCTGCATAATTTAACTGAATGCCCCAATATATTTCCTGTTCTTCTTCTTTTTAAACACAGTGTTATAAGAGTAATATTCTTAACAATTCCTGAATGACTGAGGCAAATCTTACAAAAGTCTCCAGGGGTTGCAGCTGCAACTTGGCCTGGGGAATAAAGGGGAGATTGTCGATGAATATTATTCGATTTCTCACCAAAGAAGATAAAGCAAAATTATCAAGGCAATATACAGTTCCATGTTGTAGGCAGGTAGAAATTGTTGGTCATTCTGGACATACATGTGTGGTTTCATAACGGGTATATATTTTGTTTATATGTATCTAAAAACTATATTTCTATTTACATCATGCTTACTTGACACTATATATAATATAATATTATGTAATATGTAACTTGACTATATATAACTGGTAGGTGGAATATATTAATATTGAATTGCATTGATAAGATCCTGGGTTATTTAATATTTGAAGCATTGTGTGATGAGGGACTCATTAAAATAACATGTTTAAAGAGTGCTAGTGCCTTCTCAAGAGTAGCAGCTATGTTGTATATGCTCTGGGATAGAACAGCACAAGAGTACTGGACCAGACTAGATGTTAGTACCAGAAAAATCTTTTCATAGACTGATATGCCTTCAGATTAAAGAAAATTTTTTCTACCTTTTGCAGGTGATATTTTCAGCTGCCATGCAGTAGACAACCCAATGCCCGAGTCTGAACTCGCAATGTTAAAACAGTATGGACCTAATGTACCTGATGCAGTTCTGCAAAAACTTGTTGCTGCATTTGGAGAGTTAAGAAGTATGGCAGACCAGGGAATAATCACATATCCTTACTCAACCAGAGAAGTTGTCAACATTGTGAAACATTTACAGGTAGCGTATACCCTAAAGAGTGTCTGCCTTGTTATGTTGTAGTTCTGGTGGCATTTACTGTACATACAGACAAAAGCACACACAGAAAACCAATATAGTGTTAATTTTGAAAAGCTGTAGAATTTATTTTTTATTTAGCAGATTACGTAACTTTTAAATGCTCTATATACATCACAAAAGTATTGGAATATAAAGGAATTTTAAAGTGGTTGGAAGGTTAGGTAAAGCCAGAATATAATTACATGATGCTGCCTAACTGCCCACCTTTATATAGAAGCTGAAAAGCTTAGAGTTGGTTGGAAATGCTGTTGCCAACTCTCTAATGCTGGCCATAGACGCAAAGATCCGATCGTTCGAATCATTAAACGATCGGACTTCCCCATCTCCCGACCTGCCACTAACCTTCAGATCAAATAAAGTAGTAAAAGCACAGATCAGCCAACGTTCTGCCCCAGACAGGGATCATACAAAAGTTGTACGATTAAAAAGCTAGTGACGGTTTCCCACTGAAAATCGTACGATCTGCAATAGACGCAAATATATGATCGCCAGCCGACAGAAATTTTCTAACCTGGCTGGTCGACCAAATGACCGATCGGCATGGCACGATAAATGTAGGAACACTCCACACACGATCCGAAAATCGTACGAATCGAGGATTGTCTGATTTATGTAAACTAGCTGAGGTACCCTGTATTGTGTGTCAAAATCAGGGCTGGAACTAGGGGTAGGCAGAGTAGGCGACCGCCTAGGGCGCAGTCATAGGGGGGGGCACACTTTAGAAGGGAAATTATTTTTTTTATTTCTTTAAGTTTTAAATTCGCCCCTGTCTCCAGCAGCAGCGTTCTGCTCTACTTCAGTCTCCACCTCCCTCTTACTTGCCCTTTGCCTGGCACAGATCTGGGGCAATATTTTTGCTGCTGCTCTGGCACAGGCTGGTGGCACAGGTACAGACTTGGGGGGCAATGGCTGATGGTACAGGAACAGACTTGGGGGGCAATGGCTGGTACAGACTTGTGGCACAGGTACAGACTTAGGGGGCCAGCTGGTGTTACAAGTACAGACTTAGGGGGCAATGGTTGGTGGCAGAGGTACAGACTTGGGAGGCAATGGCTGGTGGCAGAGGTACAGACTTGGGGGGCCATGCTGGTGGCACAGGTACAGATTTGGGGCAATATTTTGGCTTGCTGGCACAGGTACAGATTGGGAGCAATATTTTAGGTGCTACTGGCTGGCACAAGTACAGATTTTGAGCAATATTTTGGGTGCTGCTGCCACAGGTACAGATTAGGGGCAATTTTTTGGGTGCTTCTGGCTGGCACACGTACAATTTGATTCATTAATGTGTTATAAGGTTTCTTTATTTAAGAAAAAGTGAATAGGTGGGAAATGGTCATACAGAACAGGGGTGGGGGGGCGCTGATTGAACCCGTTACCTAGGGTGCCAAACTACCTTGGCCCGGCCCTGGTCAAAATAGATGTTAAAGAAATAACAGAATCAATTATAAAGCAAAATCACTCTGCGTTGCAAAACATTTATGCTACTAAATACATCTCCAGTACCATTTAATATTATAATGTAATTAGTCAGATAGGTGTAAGCAGCACTGTACCCAGCATTTCCCTGGAAACTAATGAGGTTTGCAGGCAAATGAACTATATAACCAAACTCGGCACCCTTGAAAACCATAATGTATATGTTTTCTACTTTCCAACAGTTCCCTACTAGTTCTCACATATGGCATATGGAATAGTGCAATCTCTTTGGTTAGATGGGCAGTATTACCATTTTGTAGTGAAATTATAATAGCATTTATCTCAGCACAATAAAATCCCAAGGTAGTAGTTTTCTAATGTAACTACAATGTAATTGGTCAGTTTGGCAGGCCTATGGTTTTAGGAGAAATAGGTAGCTGATTAAAGCTCAGCACCTTTAAAATCCCTAGGTAGATTATATAGTAATTGATTACTAAATGTTGCAGTAACAAATGTTTTCCCCCCCACCCTTTATATCCTTTTAGAAATTTCCAAATGAAGGACTTGCAAATGTAGTTAGAAACGTTTTTGACTTTGATTCCTACAACCAAGAAATGCGGGAAATATTAATGAACTCATTACACAAGCATGGAATACCAGTTGGAGCAAGGCCAACCAATGTTCAGCTGGCTAAGGAGTAAGGAAAACAGGTTTCCTAAACATTCTACATGTATTATATTTTAATCATTTGATAACATTATTCTGGCTGCTAATATGTAGTATATTTACTTGTTACTGGTTATAATTGACAAAAAATTTATTTTATTGTTTCAATCTTAACTGTATGGCATTTTAGAAGCACTTTACTGTATGAATTATAATAAACCAGTTTATTCTGTTCACATTAAGCTGTTTCGTTGTTGTACTTACAATACTTACATCAATTACAGGATGTGTATTTTGGTATCTACCTTGTTACTTAAAGGCAGCGGACCAAAAGTGATTTAGAAATTACGTTGTTTTATTGTATTTCATTGAATGACTAATAGAGGAACCGAATAGAAAATAAGGTATTAAATGTAACAAGCAATTTGTAGCCTCACAAAGCAATAGTTTTTTTTTTTATTGCTTTGAACCATCATTTAAAAGCTGGACATACGAAGGAAAATAATTCCAAAACTATAAAAATTAAATAATAAAGACCAACTGAAATGATAACTTGCTAATAGTTAACTTAAAGGTGAATCATGCCTTTAACTTGTGCTGCATAATGATGCAAATGTAAGGGATGTTGTTCTTTCTAAGTCTTAATATCACTTATTTACTGTAACATGATAAATTAATTGTTTTACTTTAGATTAGTGTTGTCAAACTGGAGGCCTATATGTCATAATTAATCTGGTTCTCAAGCATTTAGTACGTGTATAGGGTCTATTATCTGGAATGCCTGGGACCTGGGGTTTTCCGTACAGGTATGGGACCTGTTATCCAGAATTCTCAGAACTTGGGGTTTTCCAGATAATTGATTTGAGTCTTCATACCTTAAGTCTACTAGTAAATCATATAAACATTAAATAAACCCAATAGGCTGGGTTTGCTTCCAATAAGGATTAATTATATCTTAGTTTGATTCAAGTATGTGGCATTGTTTTATTATTGCAGATAAAAATTAAATAATTTTTTTAAATTTTGATAAAATTGAGTCTATGGCATTTTGTAATACTGAGCTTTCTGGATAATGGGTTTCTGGATAACGGATCCCATATCTGTATCAGTATTTTGAATTTCCATACCTTGAATCTGCTAAAAAATTATTAAAACATTAAATAAAACCAATAGAATTGTTTTGCCTCCAATAAGGATTAATTATACCTCTATTAGGATCCAGTACAAGATACTATTTAATTAGAAAGAAAACGGAAATCATTTTCCAACATTAAAATTATTTGCTTTGCCTTTACAGTCTTTAAATACTCAAAACATGAGAGTAGGTTATCTTATGGCAGAAGTTCTGTGTAACCTCTGGAAAAAACTAGTATTTCATGCAATAATTAGTCATTTTCATTGTAGAAATGAATTACGAACTACTCTGAACACCGATCAATTAAGTTCTGTATAAACATAACTAAGAAACAGTAGCAGCTGCAAATCAGTGGGGGACATAACAAATTGGACTCTGGCCTGTGACCCTCAAACTACTAAACAGCAGGCTTGTAATCGATAATTCAAAGTAACTCTGCATTTATTGTTTTGGTAACACCAGCACTTATTTGCCTGCTTAAGTCGCACTCATAATGTTGCTTTGTTATTATGCTAGAAGCATACTTTCTTCAGCCTGTAGTATAAATCATCTACTTAAAAACAAATACATCAAAAATACTTCAATGTAGATCCATGTTAATATAAATGCTGTATAATTCTCTGTTCTGGCAGAGCTGGACAAACGTTTGGTCAGTTATTCTAACCAGATTGTTGTATAGCATTATGGAATTTTTTGAGTGGAGTATGAACACTTTATAAATACATTTTGCTCATAACTCTCCAGATTTGAGAAATATCATCATAGGAATGTTCTGACCTCAGGCTTCATAAGGATAGATTTATCAATGTTCCAGAAATATCCATTTTTCTCACATGATCTCACCAGTGAGAAAAGCTTACTATAATGTCTCAAGATGTTTAGATAAAAAAAAAGCAGACATATAAATAGTTTTCAATACTTCACTAGTTTTCATGCCCCATCAATGATCACCGGTCCATAACCTTAAGAATAGTTTGTACTGAACTTCATCAGATTAAAACTCTTGATAACAGGCCACTGTGGGCTTGAACCTCGCAGTTCATAAGCTGTGACAATACATTTTTAATAAAAGCTTTTTAATTATATGAATCTCATGGGTACTGTCCAAGTTATTACAGGAAGTCTTCAGCATTACATTTTATAAGTATAAAACAAAAAACTATAATCTCAAACTATGTAGGTCTCTCTAAAAAATTAATTGCATAAATTAGCTCATATTTAAAAACCCTGCTTCATCTAAATAAACCATTTACATTTAAATAAAGTTTTTAGTAGTGCTGTAATCCTAAATAGAAAATTGCCGTTTTAAGATCTAAGGAACATCCCCTAGGATCCTACGACTTCTGGTGCACATACATGTAACGTTATATGAGCAAATTATTGGACACAATTTTGTCTTGTACACCCACACATCTTTTACATTGAGTTGCATTTTTTGTGGTTAGGTGATATCTTTACAGAGACCATCATGGCTTGAGGTAAAATATGAAAATGGCCATATTTACTGATATGTATATTTCATAGTTATATAGTTAAATTGGGTTGAAAAAAGACAAAGTCCATCAAGTTCAACCCCTCCAAATTAAACCCCAGCATACACACCTCCCTCCACTCTTTCACACAAACTGTATATGCCCATAGCTATACTAACTGTAGAGTTTAGTATCAAAACAGCCTTTTATATTATGTCTGTCTAAGAAATCATCCAAGCCCCTCTTAAAAGCATCAACAGAATCAGCCATCACAACATCACCAGGCAGTGCATTCCACAACCTCACTGTGAAATGAAAGTGAGCCTACGCTGCTTCAAATGAAAGTCCTTTTCTTCTAGTCCGAAGGGGGTGGCCTCTGGTGCGGTGATCCTCTAATGTATTTGTAAAATGTAATCATGTCCCCTCGCAAACGCCTTTTTCCAGAGCAAACAACCCCAACCTGGAAAGTCTACCCTCATAATGTGTCTTCCATCCCTCTAACCAGTTTAGTTGAATGTCTCTGCACTCTTTCCAGCTCATTTACATCCCTCCTAAGGACTGGAGTCCAAAACTGCACTGCATACTCCAGATGAGGCCTTAATAGGGATCTATAAAGAGGTATGATTATGTTTTCATTCCTTGAGTTTAGGCCCTTTTTTATGCAAGACAGACCTTTATTTGCTTCAGTAGCTACAGAATGACACTGCCCAGAATTAGACAACTTTTTATCTATAAAAACCCCAAGATCCTTCTCGCTTAAGGAAACTCCTAACACACTGCCATTTAGTGCATAACCTTGCATTTATCAATATTGAACCTAATTTTCCAGTTTTCTGCCCAGTTTCCCAACAAATCACTCTGCAAAGTGGCAGCATCCTGCATGGAACCTATAGTACTGCAAAAATAGAAACCGTACTTTCAATGCCCACATCCAGGTCATTAATAAACAAGTCGAAAAGCAAGGGACCCACTACAGAGCCCTGCTGTACCCCACTACCACACTTTTCAGTTTGGTAAGTTTTGGCAATAGGCCACTTAATTTGAAGTGTAGTTTTCCTTAGCAAAACTATACCCCCAAAATGAATATTTACCCAGATATTGCCCTTTTACATCATTTTACCTTGAGCTCCCATTATGTGATAGTCTGTGCGCTTCCTCTGCGATCACCTGACCAGAATACTGGAGCTCTGTAAACAGGTAAAATTGGAGGAATAAAAGACAGAACTTATTCCGTTAATTGGCTCACGTGATCTAACATCTACGTGTTGTCTTGGTTTGTTTATGTGCTCTAGGAATCGTATGATATCAGGGGGACCGTTAGTTCTTAAATGGCAATTTTTTATTTAGCATTACACAGTGGCTCAGACTACACTAGTATTATATTTTTTATTAAAATGGTTGCTTTAGATGAAACTGTGCTAGCTATGGATGTATGAATTTATACAATTTTGGATAACCATTCTTGGTATAACAGTGGACCTCCCATGGCTAGACAACCATAACTTAGTCTAGTATAGTACTGGTATAGTATAGTATTGGTATAATATTCCTTGGTAAATGTCAAAAAACTTTCTAATATTTTACATAATTATTATTTACATAGTAATTTGTCTGCTGGCTGGAACTCTCTCACAATAGCTTGTGTTAATTAAGTTTCCTAATTAGATCATTCATGGCTGTTTGCTTTATATGGATAAACAGAAATGTGCACATAAAGCTCCTCAAAATTTAAAGAAAAATACACAGTAGGTGGAAATTATAATGATTATGGAATATTAACAGATTAACAAAATTTTTAAATTTTAGAATCTCAAAAAGTCTTAGGGTAGGCACATGGGTGTCTAATGAAAAGTGATAATTTCTCTTTCTTATTTAATTTTTTTTAAACCAGAAAAAGAGGTTAACATGGTCAACCCAGGCTCCTAGGGTGTTTATAGTATCACCAGGGTGAGCTACTTAATTGACCATGTCATCTATGTACCCACTTCTCTGATGGGCCTAGTCTTGAGCTATCCACACCAAGACCTATTTTTATCTGTATTACAGGACTTTCTATAGCCTGTCCAAAGAAGAGCCTTTGGGACTTATGCATAATGGAATTTATATTTCCCATCAAATCCTAGTTATAAACAATTCTTGAGTTTTTATTGGTGTTTTTTTTTCTGTACATGTTAGACAACCTTTTTCATTGTTGATAAATAAAATAGCATAATCCCTACTAATGCCTAAACACTGTTTTTACAGGGTTATTTTAGTTACTTTGTAACCGAAGCATTCCATGTTAATAAAGCCTGTAATTCAAACTTACTAAACATTTCTGTTGACTGATACATTTTCTAAGTAGTAGTAAAATCTTTTTACATTAATGATATAGCCTTAATATAGTTTACAGTGAACAAATGGCATTAGTAATTTGTATAAGCTCCAAGATTTTGTGGAATAAACAGGTAGGGAAATTCTGGTTGCAAAAAATGTGCCTATGACTGTATGAGCTTGTTGCAAAAGCACAGGTATATATACTATAAAAACTCTATAAACTTCCATTTACAGTTTGAAATAAGTTTTTACTAGATCAGTCACAAAGAGCATTTATTACCTGACTATTTCCATCTCACCTGCCTGGGCTTAATTTACGCTGTACCTAGGGTTGCCACCTTTTCCTGAAAAAAATACCGGCCTCCCTATATATTTATCTTTGTTTCCTATTAATAACATTGAGATCAACCATCAAAAATCTTCCAGCTGTGGGATTATCTGAATTAGTCCTTCCCTATTGAATGAAAGAAAACAGCAATGCTGCCTTGACACTTGAGAAAGAGAAAAGAACTAATTACCTTTTCAGAGCTAAGGTAACAGAATGAAGTGACTTACAGTATGGTGTGTGTGTGTGAATCAATGATGTATAGTCAGGCGGTAAACTTTCTGCACAACTTCAGAGATGAAATTCGAAAAAGTAATTTCAAACATGGTGCGCCAACGTTAAGTAGAGCTTCTTACCACATAAAGCCATTGCTTTGAGTCCAATACAAGTCAACATTCAGGGCCTGGGGCATTTTTTTTCAAATCATCCACACAGATTGACTTCCATTGCAGAACCCACAGTTATGGGGCAAATTTACTAATGGTCGAATTTCGAAGTGAAAAAACGTAGAAATTCAACCATCAAATTTTTTTAAAGGCTATATTCAATCGAAAATGGACCTAGTTCGATCAAATAGGTCAGTTTTCAATCAAATAAAAATCGTCTGAATGTATTGTTTGATTTGAACGTTTTCAAACAAAGGTTTTCAACAAAAATCCAGGAGGTCCCCCATAGGCTACAATGGCCATTCGGCAGCTTTTAGGTGATGAAGTTTTTTTAAGAGACCGTAATTAGAATTTTTTCAATTCGACCCGAATTTTGGGCTATTCGATAATTGAAGTAGCCCAAAATTACTTTGAAATTTGAATTTTAAAAATTAAAATTTTATTTGAAAATTCACTTTGACCTTAGTAAATTTACCCCGATGTATTGCTCTGCATTTTATGATGACTCCAGCTACCATACTGTTTATTGACTCTAAACTATAAATTGTAAAAACCAAAGTCACTTTAAAGTTGCAAATTCACAAGTATGTCTCCTGGTGTCTGTTGTACAAGAACATCGCAACCCAGGGAAGCAGAGAGCAAATACATTCCTCTCCTAAACACAGGCCATAACCTGCTGTTCCAAATTTAACCATACCCACAAGGTTCATATTGATCCTGTGTTTTTCATTTCCTGGCAGACAATGCCTTAGCCTCAAAAGTCTAAAGTGTGATGTTAAATTTCAAATCCCTGCAGTCTTCAACATCCTTAAATTCTATATCGGAGATGCTGACTGGAAATAACCATTTTAGATGGTAGCTATTTACGTTGTGGCTGCTGTAGCATTGCATTCAGAGTTTCCAAGTGTGCCCAGTCATTGCTATTGTAACATATGTATACAGTTTTGTTATATTTGCTAGTCCAGATGAAAAAAGAAATCTATTTTTGTACTGTTTCAACATTTATTCAATTTATAATCTGCACTGCCTAATTTCTTTTTACTGTGTTTAAAATAGCTATGTAATTAGAATTTAATGTTGTATTAGAGTCTTGTTCAAGTTAAGTGCCTTAATACACTCCAACAAAGTTGTATGACATTGTTCTGCCTACACGGCTGCAATTACAGTTCAGTATCAAACTGATTTTTAACAGGTTTATTTATTTAAAAAAAAAAATAAAATACTAGGTGGGGAGAGGTTTATAATGTAGATGGGTGAAGGTGTGTTCTCATGCTGAGATTTGTTTTTGTATATAAAGTAGATGTACTGTATAATTAGAAAATCAGTTTTCTCTTGACATTTCCAAATAGGGTGAAGGTAAAAAAAATTATACAATCACAAAAAAGAGTTGCTAAACTTTCAAAATTAACATATCAGCATTAGCTAAATATATTAAATAAATGTTAACCGTTTTGTTTGTGGCTCATCTAGAGATATGTTAAATTTCTCTTTCTGTTAATCTTTGATACTTCTATTATTTATGGTTTAGTGGTAAAATGGCAAGACTTTGGGGGTCCTGGGTTCACTTTATTTCCATCTCAGGTTATTTAGCCTTGTCGTGTGCTTTCAGAAAGAGTCAGCACTTTGTGGGACCAGTATTTTTCTGTTTTTTGCATTGTTCTGTTGTTAGGCTGCTGGGTGGGGGGAGGGGGTTGTATAACTCCAACTTTCACTACAGCAGTAAAGAGTGATTGAAGTGTATCAGAGCACAAATCTGGGGGCAGCTGGGAAACTGACAGTATGTCTAGACCCATGTCGAATTTCAAAATTAAATATAAAAAAAAATCTGTTCGCTCTTTTGAGAAATTGATTTCAGTGCAGAATTCTGCTGGAACAGCATTTTGCCTTGACAGTATCCCTTTAATCATCCTCTTCTTAAAGGAATACTGTCACAAGGAATTGTGGGTTTTTTCAAAGCACATTAGTTGATGGTGCTGCTCAATCGGAATCCTCAAGATTGTCTTATTTTCTTATAACTCTTATAACCTTGTGACATGTTGGCTTATAAGCATCAGTCTAAAAGTTGTAACACATTGTGGTGGTGGTGATTGAGCATTGCTGTTCTCTGGGAAAACCAGCAGTTGCTTAAAATGCCAATTTTAAATTCTTATAATTTCAAATGGAAAGCATCATGGCTGACACACACATGGAACAGTGACAGATAGATGTCTGTCCTATGGGTCACAGCCCTAAGGAAAGCACACAGTGTTGCATTGATGGGACCATTTTTCTAACCCCGGAAAAAAAAGACCCTCAAATTTTTCAATCCCCAAAGCTGCTAAAAGATAGCAAAGAATCCAAAGATAAGCCATCTCAAACCTGTCAATGGCAGATGTCCCTGAAGTTTTTTTTTCGTGACAACATGACCTGAGCTGTGTAATCTGAAAACGGTGTTGGTTTTTTTTTTTTTTTTTTGTGAAAAAGTCGATAAGGTCAAGTGTGAATTAGAAGGTATGAATTGACGCTCGGTTTTGTTGCAACGTTTTCCCTCTCCGATTTTCTGAGATAAATCATTCGTGGAAGGGTGTTAGGTCGACTTTGTTTTCATTAAAAAACTGCAATTAATTAGAATTTTAGTAAATCAATCCCTAACACTTCGTTTTTTTTCCCACAGGCTTTCACTTCCAGAGATCAGTTTTATTGGACACTGGACCATTACGCAGTCAGGCAATGCTCGCCGTAAACTTTTGTGTCCAACAGAAATGCATCAGCTTACGATAAAGGTTTGGTTTTGTTTTTTTGTGGGTGGGTGCTATTACTTCTAGGATATGATACTGTGCTTTTTGCACACGAAAGAACTTTCATTGAATTGGCATTGTTGCTTTTGAATACTTACATACATGTTTCAAGTGAAACATTAAGACATTCTGGAGACGCAATTCAAATTTTTGTAGCTTTTTTTGTGCATTAAACTAGGGATAAAGGAAACTTCTGACTACCTTTAGTTATTTGGGTACTAACGATTTCTGCTGGTAATTGTGGTCAAAATGTTGCTACTCCTTCTACCACTTTTTATTTGTATTGGTAATTTTTTTTGTATTAACCCCAGATAACATTGAGCCATGGAAATTAAAACACTTGAGCACACAAGAAAACACATTCTGTTCCAATTCACCCCTTGTTCTGTAAAATAAAAAATGTCAAGACTGAGTGCACACCAGGAGCCTTTTATAAGGTCTTTTTTTTAAAAAGAACATAAAAAAAAACATGCCAACGTTTCTGTTTTTAATTTTTCTGTAATAAACTCTGTTGTTTTATAAAAAGACCTTATGAAATGCTAATTTCATTTACATATGATTTGTGATTTATATATATATATATATATATATATATATATATATATACTGCCCTTGCCACCCTATTTTCGTATTTAAATTCATAGTGATCTCACAATTAGTAAGTTAATAAGGGGGAATGTCTTGAGAATGGTCCCAACAGGGACATTGGCTGTATGTACTGTTCCTGGTTTATATAAATGTATTCATTTACAGCTCAATGAGAACTAGAAGCCTTTTTGAGATTATACCATTTTGGAAAAGAAGAGTTTGGCTTTAATTCACATACATTGAGATTAAAGTATGAAATTGTGGTTTTATTTCCAGTCCAAATCCCTCCTCCTACTCATGTTTGCAATTGTACACTGTATCTGTGAGTGGGAGCGGTAATTATAAGCTGTAAATATATACTTTGCCATGCTAAACAATTTTTTACTGCAAAGCTGGGGGAACATTAAGAAAATGCTGTGGAAACAAAGAATAAATATTCTGTATTACACAAAAAATGTGAATTGTTGCACAGTGTTCATTGCCTGTTCCATACTGGCTTGATAAAGAAATGCAGTTCAATAAACAAATATACATCAGCTCACCTAAAGTCCTTTCTAAGCTTTATTAAATTATAGAGGACTGTTATAAAACAAATTTTCTGTGTTACAGAAGCAATGCAGTGATTGTGTTTATCCTCATTTCAGGGTCCAGTATATTTAAATATACAGGGATATCCACTGGAGCGCCATGAAGCACGCTCTTTGAGTTTTACAGAAGAAATAGCCCACTGGACACTTCCTATAAATGAAGTCAATATTGTGTGTGATGTCACCATGGCTGAAGGTAATGACTGCTTTTATTGGGTGAGCAGGCAATGCATCTAAATTCAGAAATGATCTGGTTTATATTTTCTGCTCAATGGCTCAGCCATGCCGCATATCCTTTAGGTGTTTCTTATGTCAGATAAATGATCCTATGGCCATTTAAGCAAGACACAAATTTCTCCAATGGCACACAGGTCTGGGTGAATTCTTCAAAATTTATTTGTGCGGAGTGCATCTGCACTCCGCACAAATAAATTTTGAAGAATTCACCCAGACCTGTGTGCCATTGGAGAAATTTGTGTCTATACAGTTGCTGGGGGGTGGCCGAGCCTCCACCATTGCGCACCAGGCGTCTCTGCCAAGATCAGGGTGTGCGAGATCCTACACCTGTTTCCATTTAAGCAAGAGCCAGTTACCTTTTGTGTCAAAAAGAAACCGGAGTATCAGGAAACACATACAGGAAGAACATACAAACTCCTTACTGGTAGTGCCCTAGCTGGGACCCTAGTATTGTAAGGCATCACTTCTGCTTTAATCATGGCAGATAACTTCACCAGATGCATTATGAGAACTTAAATACATGTTGCGTATTTCACCTTTCAATATAGATGTACTGAGCAAGTGGATTGTTTATATGCATTTTTATGACTTTAGACGTTTTCGGTCCGTTTTCAATGCATCCGATGCTGGGTGTTAAAATGCATGTGACAAGTCGCATGCGACAAAATCAAGGCAAGTAGTAGAAAGTCAGATGGTGTCTTATGGTTGATCCAACGTGACACGACTGTTAGATGAAAATGTGTCTTCGACAGTTGTGTCACGTCAGATCAACCCTGTGATACCAGCCGATTATATTTTTTGCCTTGATTTTGTTGCATGTGTTTTAACTTCCAGCGTCAAATGCGATGAAAATGGACCGAAAACGTCCGTGTAGTTCTGCCTTTATAGTTAGACCTGAAATGGGGCATTTTATTGAATAGTGTTTAAGTAAATCGGGGAAAAGAGAAGAAGTCCCAGGTCTTGCATATATAAGAGTGGCATTAATTATAAGTTATTACTTATGCTAGTTATTGCCTTTCATAATGGACGTGTTTTTTTCCTCTCTTCAGAGAACGAGAAGAATTCACTCTATGTTGTCACCTGTAATCCAGTTTCCTTATACTTTACCAGAATAAACGAGGATAAAGGCTATTTTGTTGATTTGTATGACATCTTTCCAAGAACAGTTGGTAGTGTCTGGCAGCCATTTGTGACCATAGCACCAATGGGACCTCCACTCTCTGGCCAAGTAATTCTGCATGAAGAACAGGTGTGTTGATCAAAACTCTGCCATTAAAGGACTTCCATCCAAAACCTATTTTCGTTTTGTTGATTTTTGCATAATGACATGCAGATATAAGCAGCTCTCCAAATTACATTAAAGTACAGAATATTTACAGTATAAGAATATAATGGAACCAGACTATTTGAAGAAATTAAAAAAAAAATCAAAGAGAAAGCATGCTACAATCTGCATAATATCTGAATAGATCTTGTTTAATAACTATAAATTATTACTGCTATATGAGAAAGCTAAAATTACAATTTTAAACCGTGTCTTGCCTTTGTTTTGTCTTGCAGAGCAATGTGATCCTTTTGTTGGATACAAATACTGGGGCACTTCGAAGAATTTTGCTCTCAGGGGAGGAAAAGGAAGCTCCACGTAGATCAACATGGTGGGGCAGTAAAGAGTCACATGTAAGCCACTCTACTCTCAATACTAAACAACATTAAATTGTCCCTTGCAGATTATAAAGCCTTAGAATAGATCCTCAACCACTGAACCATGTCAAGCACATTATCTATATGCATTTACCATTTTCACTATTAAATGCATATCTTCATCAAGAACATTTTAAAGTTTTAAAATTGCATTTTCAAAGGATAAATTATTTTCCTTTTCAGACTGAATTAGTTTTACAAATTGGGGTTTATTTACGTATGTTAAATTTAGAATATAAATCTCCTTCCCAACTGTATAAACACCTTCTGTATTGGGTAGAACTCCAACATTGTTTAAATTTGTTCAGTTTGCACTAATCATAATTTTTGTACTTACACTGAGATCTCTACAATAAGGGCTATAAAATAAATTCTATAAACTGCACAGAGTTAAGGAATATAATGTGAAAGCGGAAGATGGACCAACCACAGGACAAAGCTAAGTGGTAAAGATTGTAGGAATTGTTTGCAAATGCTGGGAACTACAAATATGTGTGCTAATGAATACAAAATTGTGCATATCACTGCCTGATACATCTAGAATGTGTGTTTGGAACATATCTCCTATGCCATATACACCTTTAATGGTACATCTAGCCTTGAGTAATAGAAGGCATGCAGTGGGTGTGCATGTGAATTCCCATAGGTTGTACAAATACACTGACTTTAAATGCCCTTCCCATCTTTAAAAATTAGCCCTATTATCCTTTAGAAGATATACAATTTACTGTAGATTACTTCTGACTGGGTGTTAAAACTAAGTAAGCCATACTTCAAAAATGAAGTAAATACCCTGCACAACTATTAGCATATCTTGATGTTATGTCTATCCTCTTGTTACCTGCTGTGGTAAGGCCATTCTTAAAACTCTTTTACAGTTAACAAAGTCCCTGGCCCTGATGGCTTTCCCTTTCCCTAGACTGGTAATAAGTAATACAACAAGGGATTGGCCTCACATCTTCATAAGACCTTAAAGGGATACTGTCATGGGAAAACATGTTTTTTTCAAAATGCATCAGTTAATAGTGCTACTCCAGCAGACTGCATTGAAATCCATTTCTCAAAAGAGCAAACAGATTTTTTTTAATTCAATTTTGAAATCTGACATGGGGCTAGACATTTTGTCAATTTCCAAGCTGCCCCTAGTCATGTGACTTGTGCCAGCACTTTAGGAGGTAACTGCTTTCTGGCAGGCTATTGTTTTTCCTTCTCAATGTAACTGAAGGAGTCACAGTGGGACATGGGTTTTTACTATTGAATGCTGTTCTTAGATCTACCAGGCAGCTGTTATCTTGTGTTAGGGAGCCTTTATCTGGTTACCTTCCCATTGTTCTGTTGTAAGGCTGCTGGGGGGGGTTGATATCACTCCAACTTGCGATTGTGATTGAAGTTTATCAGAACACAAGTCACATGACTTAGGGCAGCTGAGAAATTGATATATCTAGCCCCATATCAAATTTCAAAATGAAATATAAAAAAATCTGTTTGCTCTTTTGAGAAATGGATTTCAGTGCAGAATTCTGCTGCAGCACCACTATTAACATGCATTTTGAAAAAACATTTTTTCCCATGACAGTATACCTTTAACTGATCTAATCAATGTAACACATAGACTCATTTCATAGAGTTGCAGTGATTGTCATACCTAAGGGAAGGACCCCTTATGCCCAAGCTCCTGAAGATTATCCTCACTGATACCAAAATATTTGCCAGAATTGTAGCCGATAGACTTAAGCAAGTGATCACTGAACTTATACACTCTGATCAATCTGGCTTTGTGCCAGAGAGATCTACAGGCATGAACATTAGATGGTTATATGCTAAATGTTTTGCTACACACCAAAACACAGACACAAGAGAAGTATCTTTTTATTTGACTTTTTGTTATGTAAATGACCTCTAACATCTTTAGTGGACCATGCCTGATTGCTGATAAAGGAAAGTAGTAGCTATGAAGAGCAATTTTTTTTTTACAAAGACTTGGCTTTAGCCACTTGTATGATGTACATGGAAAAGACATAATGCACAGTGCACAATATTATAAGTTAAAATTGTGTATATTTTCTTCTAGGACAGCTACAAAATGTGCAGAGAGTTTTCTCATAAAAATTGGCTTGTGTTCTTCCAAGAGAATGGGTAAGAGTGATTTACATGAATTAACATGAAGTTACATTATTACTGATATGACTAATGAGCTTAATAAAATACTGTTTGTCATTCCTTTGCTATTTTATTGCACAGCAACTCGCTCAGTATACTTGACGTGTTGGAGGGCACTGCCCATGCTGTCTCGCTGCCTATAAACCTCAAATCAGTGTTCCTAGTGGCTGAAAATCGATGGCTCTTGGTTGAGAATAAAACCAACAAGTATGTGTTGTCAATTCTTTATATAGCAATGTACTTCCTTAATCTGCCACATTCTGCAGATTCTAAAAATAATTATGTTACACTGTGATACTAAAGCATGTTTGTTGAATCAATAGACTGTATGGGTATTAGGGCTCCTAAACATTTGGGTGCTTTGGCTGAATATCATACCCTAGACTGGAAAAGAGATTGAAGTTCAGTGGATTTTGGGCAATATCACCATAATTATCTGCTTCTGATATGGACAAAATGTTAAAGGTTTCCATAACTTCATTGTGTTTGACTTTTTCTTGTCAGTAATAAAACATAGATATTGTGAATGTAAGTATTGTTTTGTTCATTTCTGCAGAAAGTTTCTTCTGACCAAGCCTTTGCACATGGAAGCTGAGCACTCTGAGGTATGCCAGCTACATTCACTGAATGAAGACCCAGTGAGCACAGGATTTGGCCTAACAGCAGGTAATAATGCTATTAAAGAAATTTGACATCATTAATTATATTTTAATTAAGTAGGTCATCAGAAATACAACTTTTCTCCAATACAATGATTGTGCAGTAGATAGACAGTAGATTTTCACCAACTGATTATGAGATCAGTTTTGAATCTCACAGGAATGGGTAGTGCAACATAGAGCCCTCGTAATAGTTACATAGTTACATAGTTAAATTTGGTTGAAAAAAGACAAGAGTCCATCAAGTTCAACCCCTCCAAATTAAAAATCCAGCATGTATGAACTTCTAAACCACAGTCTTGTGGAGTTTAGTTAATTATATCTTTGGTACAGTGTGAACTAGAACTAGAATTTAAATAGGTGAAACTTAATTTTCTGTAACCTTATTATATTTATGTTGCAGAGGCTGATCCGTCAAGCATACATACAATTTCAAGTGACCAATTGCCACCTGAGAATCTCAGTGTAGCTGTGGGCCAGAAAATTGTCTCCCCCAACAGGATCCTTTCAGATGAGCATAGTTATGCATCAATAATTGTAGGTTTTCCAGATCTGCTGGTAAGTATCAGTGAAACAATGCTGTAACAAACCAAGAAAAGACCAATAAGAAAACAATATTATGTATTCTTTAAACATTACATATTAGCTATTTCTGCTTAGTTAGTCCAGCCAAACTTCTCAGAGAAAGAGGACCATATATTGTCCAGTTTAAAACTATTGTGAAAATTTAATATAAACATCATTCTGTCAAAACATAATTACCATTTTAGTTGTTATAGTTGCATTTCAGTTTGTACACAAATTTTTATGGTATTGTTGGTTTGCCACATTTAGAAGTTCTGTTTTCATATATTTATGTCTTTATGCAGGGCCGCTTCTGCCATGAGGCAAGATGAGAACCTTGCCTCAGGCGGTAGCTAGCAAGGGTGGCAAAAAGCTGCCAGAAATTTAGCTCAGCTCGTGCAGAGGGCCATTGTGCTCAATGCACTAGCAATGCTGATTTTTAAGTGTGGAGTGGGAAGGGGGGGGGCGCATCTGAGCCGCCGTCCTAGGTGGCAGCAGCCACAAAATCGCTGCTGCTTTTACACATGCTGATTTCTAAAGATAATCAAATCAAAATTCTGTACAAAATTCTGAAATAATCAAGTATATCTTCACTAGCTCTTCACATCTGTTTCTCTTCATTTTGTGTTTATACACTGGTTTTGACTGAAATTTCTAAAGAAGGCCTAGAAGTTATAATAGAGCTCACGCTTTTAAAATCTACAGAAATCCTGTCTCTCTACTTTCAGGACTTTTGCCACAGTCTGTTATTTTATTAGATGTTGTTTGTACTGGAATCATTTATTTCAGTGAGCTCAAATATCTGCTAGGTAAGGGAGACCCCCCTAAAAAATATATTAGATCTGGCAATCAAAATCTGGCACCCAACTCTTGCATTAAGAGAAAATGTGATTGTTTCAGAAACATATGTTTTAATTAATATTTTGTTTCTAATTTATGTATGATGAAGCTCATATTCGATTTTTGCTTTTAATGCTGCTGGTCTAACCACTCTCTCCTTTTTCACTTATCTTTGTGAGCTTATTTTTTTGTTTGATTACCGCTGTGCATTGGTATACTTTGTAACTGTTTAATTAAAATGTTGCAAGCCTGGGAGCCCATTATTATCCCACTAGTCACCTGGGCCCCCTGAGTGGTGAGTGCTAACAACCACCAAAGTAATGGAACCCCAATATAAAAAAAACTGCCTCTCTCAATCTGCAATGACCCTGATTTTACCAGATGACACCCTAATTGTGCCAAAACTCCACACATTATATTTTAAAAAATCCCATATTTTGGGAGATTGTCTGTATACAATTGTATGATTTTACTATGCATAATAAGACTTTGCCTGTCATTGTGAAGATTCATATTTGGCTGGCTCTGTACTTTTTTGTACAGAATATAAACATAAATTCAGTGGTGAAAAAATTCAAATTTTGTTGAATGATTGAGATTACAGCATTTAATGGAGCAGTAACACCAATAAATGAAAGTGTTTTACAGTAAAGAAAATATCATGTAGTGTTGCCCTGCACTGTTAAAACGGATCTGAAACACTACTATAGTTCATATAAACAAGCTGCAAAATCGCAATGGTGGAAATTGAAAAACGGCTATATGGCACAGGATAAGTAATGGATAACAGACAACATTATATTCTACAGAACTTATCTGCTGTGTAACTTGAGCCTTTTCTCCTTTGACTAGTTGCCCCCATGGCTACACAACTTAGTAGTGCTTCTGAAGCAAACACCGTAGTTTTACCAGTGCAGGGCAACACTGCATTATATTTTTATTACTTTAAAACAATTTCCTTTTTTGATGTTACTGGTCCTTTAAGGCAGCCATTGTTGGCAAAACATAATAAAACATTTTACAGGGATTGCAGTACACAAGGAAGCCATTATGGCCACTCTGAGTATAATGGGACACAAGGAAATGAACCAAGGTGTCTCAGGCCCTTTAAAACTTTTAGTGGCAGAGCCCTGCACTTGTTTTCAAGATGCATAGCAAATCAGGCAGTGTAACAGACAGATAATACAAAACAATGTTTGGAGTATATCCCTTTTAGCTGAATGTGTTATGTTTTTGGTGAAGTGATGGCTGTATTGCACATGTGATCAGTGGCATAACAACTGTGGGCAACAGGGGGGTGCAATTGGGCCAAGACCCCCGCAGGGCCCCCCGGCATATTGCGCCTATTGAAATAGAAATTCCACACAGACAAGGGGGGCGTGGCCGCCACCCACCTAGTTCCATTGCTGCATGTGATGATAAAATTACATATATTTTATTCTTTTAGTCTCCCAATGAAGTCTACAGCTGGAAAAGAGGATCTAAACTGCATAGCCATGGTGCTTCACCCACTGATCAGTTTTTCCAACCAGGTCACTCCAAGTTCGGAAATTGTAAACAAAGTAATTGTGTAAATTTAATAGCTGCCAATCAGGTGGTTAGAATTGTTCCCCCTTCTGATGTCCCATTAAAAGAAATTTACCCTAAAGGTAAGAGAGATTTTATTTTGTTAAAAAGTAGAAAAATAATATTTAGTTGTAGAAAAGCAGAATATATGTATATATATTAGTGATGTGCGGGCCGGCCTGATAGCCGCAGGAAACCCTGTGGGTTTACCTGCTACTCCTCTTGAGGGTTACAGGTGGGTTTGGGTTGAGCTCTTCTACCTGCTCTCTCCTCCTGTGACCTTAGATTGCCAGCTTCCGACTTCCTGTGTTATAGACTCGCAACGCACCCCACCCCACGGCAAAGAGGGTTGGTGCAGGTCTATAACTGGAGGGGGCAGTTGGGTTTCCGCACACCACTATATATAAATATTATTTGTTTGTTTTATTATTATTAT
>CM044433.1:134695187-134715402 GCA_024363595.1 Xenopus borealis | reverse complement strand
TACACACACACACATACACACACCTACACTCTTTCACACAAACAAACCATAATTTAGAGCTTTCTGGATAACAGATCCTTTACCATTCCAGTGCTTGTTGGGGCTACTGGGATATTAGTCTATTTGGGTCTGTTTCTGTGCTGTTAAAGGACATTTTTAGGGTACTTAAACTGCTCAGCACAGATCCATGTGCCATTACCTTTACAGTGTAAATCAAGTAGTGATTAAACAAAGAATTTAATAAGATTATTCAAGCCCACATTAAACATTAGCAGTATTCTGTTCAACCATCTTACAATTCTAAAAGTCGACATGTCGGATCGCGGTCGCATCTCTTCGTTGATGCGGTCCCCCAATCCGACTGCACGTATCTCCTCTATTGTGATCACCCCGATATCGCCCACCAAACGAGCGGATCTCTCCATGTTTGGCCACCCTTACAGATTGCTGAATGATTGCTAAGGAAAACTGCACCGGTCAAAATTGCCATCTGTGTATATAAATCAGCCTCACAGAAACGTAAGGATTGGCACAGAACAGGAGATGTATTAGGGCGTAGTGATGAGTGAATCTGTCCCCCTTTGTCTTGCCAAAAATTCATGAAATGCTTGCAAAATGCAATGGGTGTTTCTTTTGCAGTGACTTTCTTTGTTCCAACTTTTTTCCTCCTTGAAACCTTGCTCATCATTGTTTGTTTCATTTTACGGTTCACCCTGGATGAGTTTTTAGGAAGAGACCGCAAGACAAATTCACTAGTGACAGACTTCTGTTTGCTGAAAAGTGCCAGCAATGCTGTCGCTAGGTAGAAAAGCTGCTGGAATAAAATGATAACATAATGTTACTGTAAAATAAACGGATGTCTCCCTTCATTAAGAAGCCAAGGTTTGGTGGCTAGGATTTGGCAGGCACTGTCTGTAATCTGAGAGATGAGAGAGAAAGGCGAGGAGCCAGGGAATGTCCTGATGGTTTTTATTGTGGCTGCTAAGATCCATTTTTCCTTAGTGAAAGCACAAGGAAAAGTATTGGTTGGACACGTTGGTTATGTATCATGCAAGATCACAGCTGGGACAGCATCTGGTTCTTTACAAATAATTGGTGTGGAAGAATAAGACTCGTTTGCATGTAATAAAGTATCATATTATAAAGGATTTTCTTAAAATGTATGCCTAAACACTGGCTACTGCAGTTTCACTTGCGTTACACTGATTACAGTTTATTTATACATGAGGCATTAACAGCCATGCAAGTGTTTGGTAGAAAGAGGCCACAACGTGTGAGGTAGGGATCTACAACCTCTGACTTCTAAACTGCTGGGGAAGCGCAGAAGCATAGAGATTATCATAAATGAAAGGTGTGTCCACACCAAAACGGTATCTTGTATAACAAAAGCAAATGCAATTCTGAGCAACTTTCCAGTATACATTAATAACAACTTTTCAATGGTTTGTTAGTATTATGTTGTTTAAACAGTATTTGCACTGCTGGTTCTTACTCCTGAAACAATGCAACAGGCCTCTGTAAACAATGTAAATCTGCTGAGGAGGTTTTTGGAAGAGAACTGACTGACAGCATCAAGAACAGAAAGGAAATAAACCATTGAACATGTATATTGGAAGGTTGCTTAGAATTACATTTTTTTCTGTTATTTAAAAAACTGGTTTTTAGTGGAAAAAAAGTAGGGAATGTTATCTGCTGCTAGACTGAAATGAAATCAGCAAAGCAAGCATTTTCTATATGGAAATGCAGGTATTTAAGGCCTGTTGCTCTCCAGGTAGAGCATTGCTACACATGACTCGTCTCTCAGCTGGGCCCTCATAAGATTAGTGGCGGTAAAGGGTTTCCATGGAACTTAAATTATTATTTACAGGACCTGTTATCCAGAATGCTCGGGACCTGGGGCTTTCTGGATAATGGAGCTTTCTGTAATTTGGATATTTTTTTTTTCTAATAGAAAAATATTTAAACATTAACTAACCCCACTAGACTGGTTCTGCTTCCAGTAAGGATTAATTATAGCTGAGTTTGTATCATATACAAGCTACTGTTTTATTATTACAGAGGAAAAGGAAATTATTTTAAAAAATTTAGATTACTTGGATAAAATGGAGTCTATGGGAGATGGCCTTTCCATAATTTGGATCTTTCTGGATAACGGGTTTCCAGATAACTGATCCCATACCTGTATGAAAATATCATGCCAAGGAATGAAGGCTCTATGTAAAAAGCCCTTTGTTACAGGGATATAATCCATGTTCAGCAGTGGCTGAGACTGAATGACACTGGTGAATGTAATTGGAATGAAGTTCACAATTTAGCATAAAACTCCCTTAGAGAGAGAAGAAGGGAGACCAGTTGGGTGGGACAGGCTGGCTCATATGACAATACTTCAACAGAGAGGCGGTTTGTGTTTTCAAAAATCTTCTCCACCTACGGGAATTTTCATTTAGAAACTAATTTAAGCAAGCCCACGTTTCTAGTTGCAACTTGCCATCCCATGGTGTAGATTTGTATTTGATACGTTTCCTATTTGTATGAAAGATTCTCTTTAGAAAGCTGAGGCTCAAGGCAGTGGCATAACTACCAGGGGTGCAGAGGGTGCAATTGCACCAGGGCCCCAACCCCCTTGGGGCCCATCAGAGCCACAATAATGGTTCTGGCAGGCAGTTATCTATGGGGAAATTTTACAGCACACATGCCATCAACACTCCAGCAGGGGATTTATTGAGGTAAGGGCCCGACGGGGGGCTCAGGTGTCCACCTTGTACCGGGGCCCACCAGGGAGCAGTTACGCCACTGGCTCAAGGTTAAGACCAAATACTCACCACTTAAGATCACAACAGATCACATCCTATAAGAGGTCCCACAAAAATAATGTAACTGATATTGAAATGTGATCTGCATGAAAGGGAGCAATATAGTTATTGGAACATTTTGTGATAGGCATACTTGGTTTGCCATGAAAACTTTATTTCTTCCTTCCATGTAAGTTTTTTTTTTTTATTATAAGACAAGCTTTTTGAATATGCGTGCTAGTAATATGCCTGATCTTTCCTGGTCTGAATATCAAACCAAATAATAGAGGCATATAATCTCATTATTTACAGCAGACTTAGCAAACGTGCTGCACCTGGCATATTATCTGCGCCACTTCAAGTACTGCTGGCTCATCAAAAGAGGTTTTTTTTTTTCATGGTGATTGTTAATCAGAAATGTAATTCAATATGGAATGTGCTCCCATGTTGTGTGACTGGGATCTCTTACATAGCACTTAGGTATGTGCTGTAATACCTCACCCCCACTGGAAGGATTATTACATTACAGGTTACATGATTCTTTATGGAAGAACTCACAACAAAGAAGCTTTTGTCACCAGATTTGTGGAAGGTAAACAGCCTCAGGGCTTCTCATTTAAGTTAATTCTTATGTGTAATTTCATATAATTAGCCTAGATGCTGCAGCATTATAGACAAAATGATGTGGCCAATGTAGGACTTTTCTCAGACTAATTATGTTTATTGGTAATATAAGTTTTTTCTGACTCCCACACCACCACCCATACTTCAAAGATAACCATACTTCAATTGAAATACTCTCAACACTGATGTCAAGCTAAAAGCCTTCCAGCTGTGCTGAACTACAACTTCTAGCAAGTATAGGAGTTATAATTCACAATAGCTAGATGGGTCTGATGTCCCTGCTCTGCTGGTGGGGCACAACCAGATTTGCTGTTACTTATCTAAAGGTGCAATAAAGGGAATTGATTCCAAAATATGCTATACATTTTCATCACTGGAAACTTCACATTAAAGGGATGGTTCACCTTCTAACACTTTTTTTTCAGTTCAGTTGTTTTCAGTCCTTTTCTTTCGGCTAGTACGGATGCACTGAACCCAGGGATTCAGCCTTTTTCAGCAGGATTTGGATTCCGGGGGCGAATCCTTCTGCTCGACCAAACGGAATCTGTATCCTAATTTACATATGCAAATTAGGGGTGGGGAGGGAGATTGTACAACTTTTTGTCATAAAACAAGGAAGTAAAAAATGTGTCCACCTTCCCACTGCATTATTAAATGCAGTGATTTAAAGGAAAGGTACACCTCTGTGATCCTTCCTGGGTGCACGGTTAATAGATGTATGTATAATTAATAGAGGAACCAGCACTACCGTTGGATGCAGCATGAAGTAAAAATAAAGCTAAAGCACATTGAAACACAGACCTGTAGTGCTGGTTCCTCTATTGAATGTGTGTATACATAGATATAAACTCTACTTTATTTGCATAAAATACAAACCCTGAGTGTGCCAGTGTTTATCTTTTGCATTACGTTTCACTTGGCACCCAGGTCACAGACTCTTTATGTGGAGTGCACCTATTTAGCTGTACGTATGTGTGTATATATATATATATATTTCCTACTTTTACTTAGGTTTCTGATGATCAGCGATATGCATTCAATCAATCAGACTGGTTTGGGGATTGGCACTAGATAAAAGATGCATTTATTAAATATTAAACAGTTGCTTGGCCAGATACTGAGCTGACATATTTCTGAAAGAGAAACTGTGCACCAGTATGGCTCTTTCATGCATGAAAACAAAACAACATAAATATGGTGTTCACTTAAACACTGTTAAATATTAACAGGTTTGTGGAACCATTCTGGCTGCCTAGTCTTGACACTGGATTTTGTGTATTTTGGCAAGCGTTTAAGAGGGTTTAGGGTTACGAGTTACAGTGAGTGCCAAAATCAGATAAACTCTCAACATCCATGAAAGCAGCAAATAATCAAAAAACATGTGAACTTTCTGCATCTGTCACTTCAATGACTGAGAGGAGCCTGAACTATATGGTCAAATCTATCCAAATGACACTTCCAGAATTGAATCTCCGTACTTTATAAACACATTGGCAAGTTCCAAATTGTCTCTGAAAGCAATATCAGGGAAGTAATATTCATGGGCAAGCAAATATTGGTTGGCGTGGTGGGCATTTGACTGTGGAGCAGTGCAAGTGTGTTCTCTAATATAATGATTGTGCTTCATCATCTGCTAGTCTGCAATAAATTTGGGTGTGGTGTTGGTCAGACAAAAAAGCTTAATGTGTACTATAAAGCCATTTGCTATTTCAACAAAGTAATGCCCTTATGCATAAAAAGAAGCGAGGGTTGTAAAGAGTGAAGATGGGAAAACTTGATGCCATGCACAGAACTCTACCCTCAACCTCAAAGGATTTTTGCTACAGGCAGGAAAAAATTTAAGAATTTTTAGTGTGTCATGTGGCTTTAAAGGAGAGCGTGGTCTGTGCTGGAATTGGTGCATCCTTAAAAAAAAAAACATTTTTACTGCATGTGCCACAATTTCCAATTACATTACTCTTCAAGTATAGCTAAACAAATTATTTTGCTGCATGTAGAACAACCAATTCAATCCCTTTGCTTTTTCTAATCAATTTCAACCATGGGTTAATAAAGCTACACTGTAAAGGTGGATGTGGTTTTAAAGGAGAACTAATCCCCAAAAATGAATATGGCCAAAAATAAATATGGCCAAAAATGCCATATTTTATATACTGTGCTTATTGCACCAGCCTAAAATTTCAGCTTGTCAATAGCAGCAATGATCCAGGACTTCAAACTTGTCACAGGGGGTCACCATCTTGGAAAGTGTCTGTGACACACAAATGCTCAGTGGGCTCTGAGCAGCTGTTGAGAAGCTAAACTTAAGGGTTGTTGCAAATTATCAAGCAGAAAATGAGGTTTGTCTGTAATGTAAGCTTATGCTACAGGGCTGATGTAGTAATTATCTGTATTAATTACTAATCAGCCTTATATTGTGACATTTAGACTGTAAGCCTCATGGGGTAGGGTCCTCCATCCTTTTGTCTCCTCAACACTATGTAATTATATTTATGTGAACTGCATTTATAATAATGCACTTATTTTTACTTATTAATGCAGTGATCCCTTGTTTGTTACTACTAATTTATCGTTGCTGTACAGTGCTTTGCCCTCAAGGAGCGCTATAAAACTATGCATACATACATACATTTCTATTCTATGTATACTGTATATTGTGAGTGGGTCCCTAAACTCAGTAAGTGACAGCAGCATAGACAGTGAATCAGGAGAAAAGAAGATGGGGAGCTACTGGGGCATCTTTGACACATATCTTTACTATACTGTACTGTATTAGTAGTGGCACTTGTATTAGTAGTATTAGTATTAGTAGTTATATAATACTGATCAATCTGTAAGCAGCTTACAGCCATGTTCAACATGAGCCCAGTGAAAATGGATGGTGTTGGAAATATGTTCTATTTATAGTGGATTTAGAGAAAGAAAGACTACTTAACTGGATTCCTTCCTTCTAACTTCTGTAATTAACAGGAGCCTCAGGCCAAGTGGCAGTAAGGCCTATTTCACAAGTGGCATATCCCCACCTATATAGAAATTTGTTATCCAAGTCCTGACTTACCAGTGCTCACATGGAGTAGATTTTGGCCTGAAAATGTGCAAGTTTGAACTGCTTATTACTACAAAATCATTTTCCCATTTTCAAATTTGTCATGTGTCAATGTGTTACAACATTTACATAAGTTGTTTTATTATTAGCATAGTTGTTTATAGCCCTTAAACAAATTCCAGTGGAAACAGGGAGGAATTAAAGCAGTACAGGCATGGCATCTGTTATCCAGTATACTCAGGATAATTGATCTTTCCATATATTGGATCTTCACACCCTAAGTCTACCAGAAAATCATGTAAACATTACATAAACCCAGTAGGCCGGTTTTACTTCTAATAAGGATTAATGATATCTTAATTTGGATAAAGTACAAGAAACTGTTTTATTATTACAGGGAAAAAGGGAAATAGTTTGTAAAAAAAAAAATCTGAATTATTTGGATAAATGGAGTCTATGAGAGACAGATATCCAGTAATTTGAAACTTTGTGGATACCGGATCTCATACCTGTACCAAAAGACATGCTTGAACAATTCACATCATGAGTAATATTAATTATGCTGTAATATTGTGCTAACCTTTTGTTCATGACACAGTGGGCCCATAACTGTATCAATGTTAACATACATAAACAGTATAAATATATAATCTAGTTTACAGTAGCAGAGATTTGTCCAAAATGAAACAGCTGGACTCCTTGCATGTTCCATTGTATAAACATGAATAGTTTGCTAACAGGGCTGCTGTGTTTGAGTAGAAGTGTTCCACATGAAACTGGCCCTGAGCCAAGCTAGCATCACAAAGATTCTTTTCAAATATTTATTGCATGTATACAAGGCTATTGCAGAATACCTGGACCATATTAGCCAATTCTCTTCACTTTCATTTCAGAATTTAGGTTTCTAGATGCCAAGGATATTATGGTCACATTTTTAGTATTATTAGTCCTGGTTCACTGTGACACAGAGGCGGTTGCATTGCAGATGGAGGGTTTTTGAGATCACAGGGACGATGGCAATGCAGTCTGTTTTAGAGTATCTACTATATATTTAATAGCAAAAAAGAAATGTTGTGGGAGCACTCCATAGCTAAATAAAAATGTACTAAAATACAATGGAAGTGCTACTGATCTGGCCAAATTAACTATACACATAGGGGAAAAAGAGGAGAGATTGATCAATGCACATTCCCTGGTCCCCTGTCATATAAGTAATCTATGCAGTTGCATGTATACAAAGACAGGGGTTTTTTAGTTACAAAATTATGATCATAAGATTGATAAACCACCACACCACGTCAAGGTAAAACCCATATGGCGGTCCCTAACTATTTACCTCTGGTCATAATATAAAATGCTAAAGCCTCCTGGCATGAGATCATTACCTGAAATAAAGGTCTCCTGACCTGGGCATTGGTTTCATCCATTGGGCTTAGTCCTCCCCCGCCATTAGCTTTCAAAGGGGAGAGGCAACCTAGACCCCAGATTTGGTTCCATGAGATTAATCCTCCCCCGCTTGCGGCTTTTAAGAGAGAGAAACTGCCCGGACCAACACCTATTTCCAAAGGCATTGTTATACCATTTAAAGGGACGGGTGTGGGGGTCTCTAGTTTTTCAGTCTGGCAGCTCAGTAATCCAGTCGCAGAATCCAAACTGTCACAATATGATGCATTTAGTTGGTACATTAATTGGCATTTATCAGCAGCATTATTGGAATATTAGCAACTAAATGTAGCAATTTAGAACAGTTACAGAGTGGGCAACCCCCCCCTTCCAAGAACTGCATCAGAGAGACAAAAGGTGAAAAATGAAATGAAAACCAGAAGTATTTCTGGTGAACTTGAAAACAACAAATTTGTAGTTCTGAAAACAATGAAGTGTTTGACGGTGAACATCAAAAAACTGATTGTTTTAACTAAACCCTATTTGAATGAATAACTGCTTGCTATGAAATGTTTAAATATCAAGAATTTTCAAATGCTTTTATGGACTTCGTCTGCCAATCCTAAAATCCTTATTTTTCAAACAAGGATGTACCTTATCCATTACAAACACACATATATATCTATATACCTTACTGCCCGAAATTCTCAAAATAAAAATCAGCACACATTTCTCCACCAATCTAATTGCCTCCTTTCAGGTAAGCAATGCCCACTGTGCCCATGGATGACTGGGGATTTTGTGTATTAACTTTCTGTGCATTTGCACCGAGTAAGAGAAAATGGTCTCTGTTATTTAAACTCGCAAATTTGTTTGAAAGCCATCGATCACTGGCATGAGCCGTTCTTTCTTATCAGATTCTTGCCTTACTATACAAGGCATTCCTTGTCATGCAGTTAATTAATTTATGGCATTTCTTAACAATGACAGGCTTATGGGGTTAGGCTGCCCATTCAGACTTTCTCTTTCTTCTTTATTAGCCATTTAATGTAGAGGGGGAACAAAAGTTGTCTAGGACTTCACAGCTGAGCTCCAAAAGAGCCAAATCTTGATTTAGAGACAAGCATGGCAAAGGTCAGATTATTTGAAAAAAATAAAACATTTTTTTTTAAAGAAAATGTAGCCCAAACCGCATGAGTTATTATTAGCCAGTTACCCTCAGGGCAGTACATACATCCTTAATGTAGAATTAGTTAGAGCAAGAATACCTTAGGAAGAGTGTAGGGTCTGGCATTGTTAAACCATTGATTACTAATGAGCTTAGTGTCAGTGCCATAAGCCTATGTGTTCACTAGATGGGTTATGTAAAGTAGTACACACATTTATAATAACATACAGTGAAATGCAGTCAAAGAGTTCAGATCACCTTTAAAAGTCTAAAGAATATGAAAATAAACAGAAGATTCATTAATATACTTCATCCTACTGTTCGGCTGTAGCTCCCTGCACTCCCTGAAAGCCCATTTCTATCTGTTTGAAAATGAGCTTGAGTGTTATATCCCTTTGATCTGTCCCTGAATGAGAAAATAGACCCCCATCTGATCTGTCCCCATGAGTGTGAAGATCCAGTAACGGTGTATGTAGTTACAGCATATTCTGTAGAAGGATGGATAAAGGGATTTCATGTTCATTTTGAAGAAAGAAAGTGTTCATTGTATAGAGTTAGTATTGCACCAAAGGAAAAGCACAGCAAAAAATGATCACAGCCTGTTTAGAGACCGCCGTAGTTTTTAGCTGTGTAAGAGGTGACTATAAATATTGTGCTTTGGTGGTGATGGTGTGTGTTCTGTTTTTTGTGTTTTTTTTTTACTGAAATAAACATTTTATAATTATTTTGATATAGGTCACTCTACAGTGTCATACCAATAAGACAAAGTGGATTACAAGGACTAACAAGACATTTAATTTCCTAATATATAAGATGTGGAATGCTGAAAAATTGTATTCGAGGGATTATGTAGATTAGAGAAGTGGTCAGAGAAGGATTCTGTATCTAACGTTAGAATTTACAATAGAACTATAACTTCAGTGGGATGTTGACCGTTGTCGTTTAGTTAAAACTGGAGGGCAAGAGGCTGGACATCCCTGATATCTGTGAAGGCTGCTGGGCATACTGTATTGTTTTGTGTCCATACAAGCAGACATTTATAGAAGTCATGCATATATATTTTACTAATTCCCATGTAACATAACTCCCTAATATCTATTTGCCTGTTCCAGTAATACAAATATATTCCTGGGCATTAGGTGCTCACTGTGTTGGACATTACACAAAGCATCTTTCCTGGTCCATATCTCAGTATGTCTTTCAACAAATATTTACTATACTTGCAGCACTTCCTAAATAACGTATCAATGCATCTCACATATAAATATTTTTTCTAGTAGTTTTAACAGCCTCAGATAGGTGACGCAATAAGGGGGAACAACATGACACATAATCCATTATTGTGTTTCTTGACTTATTAGCTTGGGCAGATATCCGAGAGTCTGGTGTTTAATGGTAGTCAGGCAGAAACAATGCAGTCTGTCTATGGGATGGTATGCCACAGTTTTCCAGGAAAAAAACAGAATTGCCTGACTAGGTAGGTTTCAAATGTCTACCAGCATTCCCCAGTGGTAGAAGGCATTACTCGACGAGGTCTAGTTTACACATGGTTGATGTCTGTGTTGCTCTGTTATTCTTATATAAAGTCATATTTATTACATTACCAGTCCCAGAAAACATTGTAATCTGATTTCTATAACACAGACATACCCTAACCCATAGTGGTGTCAGTTTCATCAAAATGTAAATTTACAAGTTTGGCTGTGGAAGAAAATCTATGCAAACATAGGCAAGAAACAACTTACTGCACACAGACAGTTAGCTCTAGGAAGCAGTCAGCACAAATGCTAGTAAAATCTCTCTCTTACAGTTTAAATATAACCTGCATTCTGTAGGAGCAGGACTTTATAGGTTAGAAATTCAGAACTTTTTGAAAGCTTGCAACTTTCTTTACAAAACCCAAAGGCTGTTGCTGCCCTCTTCCTTTTGGTGCCTGCCCATAGTATGGTGCCAGACCATACTACTGTAGTATCATTCCACTCTAGGAACCCTCTCAGATTTATTGACCCAGCACAAGTACTAGAAATACCGAGGCTTAGAAAAACAAAATTACCTTGAAGTACCCTTTTTAACTACCATAACAATGCATTGATTGATCAATTGATTTTTAGATTATTTGCATTATCTTTGTTGAAGACAGATACTTCTAACTGCCGCTGAAAAAGCTCCATCTCCTAGCACATGAAAGGTTCCTCGGTTCTGTGGTATGCATGAGCAGGAGGTGCCGAAACCATGTCAATTCATCATTGGCATAACAGTCATATTCATCTCCACATAACTCAAGAAAAGTCATTCAAGGTTTTTTCCTGCAAATGGAAAACATGAGTTCTTAAAGGTTTCAAGATCAACATCTTGGACAAATGTACAGAGCAGCCTTGTTATATCCATTAGAAATAGAAGTGTTAAAGGCACATCTGCAAGAATATTATATTCACAGAGATCCCTTGAGGCAGAGATCATGTAGTCCATCACTGTGGTTGCCTTAAATAAGAATAAGGATTAGGCAGACGGAAAGATTCGTCGCCTGGCAACTATTTGCCTGGCGACTAATTTCCCCAACCGCTTCCCCCTGCCTTCCAGCTGATTAATGAAGAATCAGCTGCACCTATTCACATGCGGCGCTGCGCTTTCCCGAAATTGCTCGAAATTGCCTAAGGAGGCAACTTCAGAAAGCACAGCGCCGCATTTGAATAGGCGCAGGCGATTCTTCACTTCATTCTTAGAAGGCAGGGGGAATCGGTTCGGGGAGATTAGCCGCCCCAAAGAAGAGGCGATTAGTTGCCAGGCGACGAATCTCCCCAAATCTTCCCGTCTGGCCTAAACCTAAATATGTTTTAATGAGGTAATAGAGAGGGTTAATTAGTTGTGCTCTCTTTATAGTATCTGATATGTTTACCTTATCAGTAAATCACCCCAAACAACAGTAGTCAATACAACAATTGTTGGACTCCAGCTACAGCTCTATCAGCTTTGATTGCAGAAATGAATGCTCAGATGTGGTGACATGGAATGTTTAGTAGACATTGATATTCTGAGACAATTTGCAATTGGTCTTCATTTTTAATTTTTTTATGATTGTTCAGTTATTATGGGTTTTTTTCAGCAGCTTCTCCAATTTGAAATTCCATCAGCTTTCTGGTTGCTACGGTCTTGTATGTATATTTTTATTTGTATAGCACTCCTTGAGGGCAAAGCACTGTACAGCAAAACAATAAATTAGTAGTAACAAGCAAGGGGTCATTGAAATAAAAAGTAATAACAAGTGCATTATTACACAAAAAAAATAAAACGAAATGTTTCTAGGAATACAATATTTTATAACTTTCTTTGAGGCAGATTTTTTTTTTTTAACTCTAATGAATTCCAATTTGCTCGAAATTCAATTGGGGATTATTTATAAAAAAAAATAGTATATCTTAAACTCGGACCAATTTTACTGACCCGAAAACTCAAATCATATTCTAATTCCAATTATCAATTTGACCCTTAATAAACCCTTAATAAAACCTTAAACTTAACTTAAAGGTGAACCCCCACTTTAACAATCGAGGGAGCACATTCCTCAGAACTAGAGCTCAAGGAGATAATCCATACCAGAAGGTTATCTGTTGAAATAACATTGTCTCTTTTATTCTTCCTCCTTTTTATTTGACTCTTCATGCCGACTCACATTGTCTTTCCCCTACTCTCCATCTTGGTGAAAGATAAGAGATAAACAACCCTTAATGTTGCCCTATGTGCTCTTAGGGCTCATCCAGACGAGCAGATTCGTGGAGATTAGTCGCCTGGCGACAAAACGCCATGTCTTTGAGGCAACTAATCTCCCCGAATAGTTTGTTAGCGCTGCGCACCCGCTAGGCGTAAAGTAGCCTGCGGTTATTCACACGCAGCGGCGCGATTTTCAAAGTCGCTGAAAATTGCCTGGCGAGGCAATTTTCAGCGACTTTGAATATCGCGCCGCTGCGTGTGAATAAGCTCAGGCGACTTTACACCTAGCGGGTGTGCAGCTCTAACAAGCTATTCGGGGAGATTTGTCGCGGTGATAAGTCTCCAGGCGACAGATCTCCCCGAAAACTCCCCGTCTGGCCTTACCCTTAGGGCTCATCCAGACGCGAAGATTCGGGGAGATTTGTCGCCTGGCGACTAAGCTCCTCTTCTTTGGGGCGACAAATCTCCCTGAATGGCTTCCTGGTATCTCGTACCCGCTAGTGCTAAAGTCACCTGCACCTATACACACGCGGCAACGCATTCTTAAAAGTCGCTCGAAATTGCTTTGTGAGGCAACTTCGAGCGACTTTGAAGAACGCATTGCCGCGTGTGAATAGGTGCAGGCGTGTCTGGATGAGCCCTTATAAAGCCACATGAAAGTGGACGTTATGGAAAGAAACACTTATTTGCCAATTGAGGGAATCTCTCCATGTATGGCCAACCTGAGGCAAATGGAAAGATGCTGTTATAAAGTGGACCATAGAATGTAGAATGAGATTCCCTGTCTATCTGCTCGTTCAGTGCCTTTTCTTTCAGTAGGTTGTAGTCTACTGCAGTAATGTATTTATGATTCTGTACAATCAAAGGCACAAATAGAGTTAAATAACAAAGTAAAAAGCAAAATGCTTGTGTGCAATAAACAATGTTTTTTTACACTATTCCAGGGGAATTGTAGCTGCAATGTTGCAATGAGTCTAACGCAGTTTCAACCAATACACTAAAACATGCACAATTGCACTTCAATGTGAATCAGTTTGGGGATGTTTCCACTGCTGGCTGTCTAAATGACATAAAATATATTAAAAAAGGGGTAGATATAAAGTGGTGTGCAGGGTCACATAGATTATAGACAAATTAACCAAGAAAAAAAGTAAGGCCCATTAATTGCACCTTCCCACTATTAGGGCTAGTCCACATGGGAAGAATCAGGGTGATTAGTCGCCAGGTGACTAATTGCCGCTTCTTTGGGGCGACTAACCTCCCTGAATTGCTTGCCCATGTCTCGCCCGCTAAAATGTAGTAGCCTGTGCCTATTCACACGCGGTGCTGCGTTTTCTTAAATTGCTGAAAACTGCCTTCGAGCGACTTAGAAAAACGCAGTGCCACGTGTGAATAGGCGCAGGCGACTTTACATTGTAGCGGGCGCGAGACATGGGTAAGCAATTCATGGAGATTAGTCGCCCAAAAGAAATGGCAATTAGTCGCCTGGCGACTAATCTCCCTGAATCTTCCCATGTGGACAAGCCCTTATAGTCTGAAACCCCATATGAAAATTTAAATTATAACTTTTACTTCAAATGCTAAAATAATACAGCACAAGGTTGGCAGTGAACAAGCTGTACTGACGCTAGGCCATCAGCTTGTGGATGGCATTTAAATAGCAAGATTATAGGTTAATATAACATCAACACAATCTAAACTAAAGCCATTTCTAGGTTCAATGGTGCAATGGAGTGATATCAGAGTGTATGTGCTTAGTGGCAGCACCACTTCATGTGAGTGGCCCCCGTCAGAGACCCCCGCCTATGTTTGATATAGGCAGTGGGAATTCTTAAATCAGTTTTGGCTGATACTACAAAAGCATTGGAATCCCCACAAGGTGGGACCAACAATATTGTTTTGAGGGTTGGGGGCATATATCACAATATCATAAAAAGAATATACTAAAGTATCTTTCTTTCGGTCCCCTTAAAAACTGACCCCATTTTTTGTCTCTGAGTATTTGTGTTTAAAGATATAGCTCAAGGCAGGCATATTTTTCTTCATTAGCTGCAACCTTTACAGATTTCAGCCGAATACTGCCATTGACCTATGATCTCTTACAATGCTGTTACACTGGTGTCTGTGTATCCTACATTGGCTGAAATAAGCAATATTCTTCCAGGGTAAGACATTATTTTGTTACACAGAATTTTCTATATCCAGTACCATGCTGTTATAGAATATTACTTGGTTAAATGAAAATACTGCAGGTAATCCTTAATAATGCATTTGGTGCCTTAAACGGATGGGATATTGTGCAATTATTTTTCATGTAACGAATAACTATGAGCGGCCAGTATAAACTGGGTATATTTACCGGATAATATTTGTTCTTTGTGCTAAAGGCCTAAACAGACTCCTGTCTACAGTGCTAGTTACTAGATGTATGTGTCTCCACTTTCTGTAGAAATAAAATAACTGTATAAATGTATTTGCAAAACAGCATTGTATATATACCTGCGTGTCTACTAAGGAGCAGCCAGCATGAGTTCTATAATCCAGAGCCTGCTGACATGTAATTAGCATCATGCTCACTCTGACTATCTTTAGCTGTCTTTGTGGGTGGCCAGGAATCCGCTGCAGTCTGCAGAGGGTGATCTTGAATGATTGCTTGTAAAATCTTTTGTGTACAGCAAGTGTAGCAGCTGCAATATAATACTTGTATACATCCACTCATGGGGAAGCTACGAAGTGCACTTTGTATGTAGTTGTCAAAGATACACATATATTTTTAGACGGCGACCTGTTATATCTTGTTTTATATGTCCAGCTGTTATCTACCAACCACTGGATTTTTTTCTAACGACATAACTTTCTATGAGAAAAGGCTTCAGTAAATGTAGATTACATAGTTACAACAATCTAAAATCAAGAGCAAAAATATACAAATTGATATGTAGTGATGGTGGCCATGCTTCAATGTAAAGTGTAGGCCTGGATTGGCAACCAGCTGTAAAAAGCCATAGACAGTCACCATTTATTTGGCCGGTGATGGATGAGGGTGATGGTAGCTTCAGGGTTCCCTATGAAAATAGGTGTAATGTGTATGTTTCTTGAGATAAGGGACAGAAGCAGCAAATAATGGAACTAGTAGTTGCCAGGCCTGGGTGCAGGCTGTGCCCCCCCCCCCACCTCTGGACACAATTTATATGCCGGATTTGGGCCAAACGTAAGTGGTAGTTTGACCGCTGGAAGAAGCAGCACCAAGCACAACATATGTACAAGGTGCTATAGCAAGGGAGAACATTTTCCTCAAGTGGCAGCTTCCTCAAGAAAGCAGTTCCTGGTAACTTTATGAGCTCAGTTTCCTGGAAATTAGCAATTTTGCCCCATCGACCATCTCCAGCACTGAAAAGGTAAGCTTGGGTTGAGGGGGCAGCATTGTGAAAGCTGCTTCAGGGAAGTTAGGTGCAAGAATCGCCCCTTAGTTTTAAATGCAAGTACCCAAATGAATGGCATTTTGTCACATGCAAACTTTGTTGATAACAACTGCACTGATCACTTGAACATGAGGCCACTTGTGTCCTTTTAGCTTTGTGCCCTTTTTTCTGACTATTGGATCAAAATAAGGAAGCAATTTCCAGTGTAAAATCTGATTGCATACTAATACCAAAACTAACTCTACAATGTACTGAGGAAGTCAAGCCATGCCCACTCTAAAATGTTGCACACAATTTGGAAAACCTGCATATTGGGGCACAGCTTCACTGTGGGAAAAAAAAGTAACAAAGTATCTGAGGCTGTCATAAACAAGCCTTTATATAGTTGGGATGATCTTTGTTATATGGAGATCACATGTCCCAAGCAACATATTGTTTCCTACTGGGTGGAATCTAATGGGGGTGTGGGGGAAGCAACACGAAAGTATTGAAAACTCTCTCCCCAGCTACTTACTCCCTTAGGGCTAAGGCACATCTTGCAGTTTTATTGGCACGACTTATGACAGTGATGAATCTGCTGCTATCTGCCCTGTAGTGCTGGTATGTCCTGTAGTGCTAGGATTTTGATCACCCACATGGGCTGTGTTGATAAAAACAGGTGTGTGTCTTAGCCCTTAGAATTCAGCAAGCCACCAATAAGTACATGAAGCAGGAAACAGACATAACATTTCAGTACTAATATTAGAAGTACAGGCAGAATAATGTATTCATTTTAAAAATGGCGTAAAGACTGGTCTATCAAACTAAATGTGTGTATTATTGCTTTGTCAGTGTCACATGATAATATAATATTCCCTGTCAAGCCCATTCCCCATATATTTATAATTAAAGAAAATGGTAAATTAAAATTGCAGGAGGCAATTCAAATGTTCTTTCATTTTATGTTTTTGCAATATCAGCAAAGGCATAAAAAACATCAGGACAGAAATGTGTTTCCTTGTTTGAATCTGTTAATTATTATTATTTTGTAACATGAGTTCCAGTAGATATACAGACAAGAAAGACAGGAGTTCTCTACATGGGGATTGTTTCCGACAAACTGTATTGTTCTTATATAACTGATGCCCATGTCACGTGTCTAAAGGCTAAGGTCCTAATTAACTTTCCCATGATGTCATATTCTGTTTTCATCCATTATGCATGAGCTGTTTCCCACAGTAATAACCCATTGGCATTTATTGCTCAACGAAATAAATAACAATGTCCTTTTACTTGTTTTTCATGTATTTAGCAGCATCCAATTATATAGAAGGGTCACGTATAGCTGTGATCACTTAGGATTTTTTCTAAAAGTTGGACATACAATGATAATATAGTGGTTGTTGTTTATAAAGAATACAGACACAGGAACATGTGTATATGTTTATTACGGTGAAGCTTTGTTGGGAGGGGCTGCAGAGCCTTCCAATGGGATTATGCACTGGGCTCAGAATAAAACTGAATTTTAACTGCAGCTATTCTGGTGGCTAGTTCAGTTAGCCATATCTTTAATACACTTATTAAATAGGGTTGCACCTCTTCTATCATGTTTGGATTGAGCTGATCCCTCTACAAAATGTTCAGTAAAATGTCAAATTGAATCCAAAGCCTAATTTGCATGTGGATTTTAGAAAAATCCAAAAATTGGTTGATCAGAATTTTAAAGTCACATGACTTTAAGGGGCAGAATTATCAAAGGTTCAATTTCGACTTTGTAGGAGTTATTTAAAACTCCCATGAACTCAAATTCAACAGATTGCAATTTATTAGCCATATCTTTAATACACTTATTAAATAGGGTTGCACCTCTTCTATCATATTTGGATTGAGTTGATCCCTCTACAAAATGTTCAGTAAAATGTCAAATTGAATCCAAAGCCTAATTTGCATGTGGATTTTAGAAAAATCCAAAAATTGGTTGATCAGAATTTTAAAGTCACATGACTTTAAGGGGCAGAATTATCAAAGGTTCAATTTCGACTTTGTAGGAGTTATTTAAAACTCCCATGAACTCAAATTCAACAGATTGCAATTTATTAAATAAAAATTACGTTTGGAACTCTGGTGAATAGGATCTACCCATAGACTTGAATTGAAGTTGATTTGTTTTTTCTCTTATAAAAACTTGAATGTCACAAAGGCGGCAAACAACAATTCAGCAGGTTTAAGGTGGCGAATAGTCAAATTTGAAAAGGGCCAGTGTATGATAAATCTCGAAAATCGAATTTGATTTTTTTTAAAAACTCAAATCTAATTTTAACAATTCCCTAGTTGAATTTGGCCTTAAAAGAAATTGAGAATCTTAAATTCATATCTGGAATTAGTTCATCTGAAGACTTTAAGGGACAATATACACCCTTTTCAACATGAGCTCAATTAGCAGAACCATTTTAATTTTAGCACTTCCTGTCACTTTCTGGTTCCAAAGAGCAGTTGAAGAGCTGATACAACTTATTACCAGTCAACTGTGAAGCCTCTAATAATGAGCTCCTTGAAGGCTACAGCTTAGGCTTTGTTTTGTTTAAAGGAGCTCTGAATAAAGTTCCCAGTATAAAAAAGGGGTGGGTGGAGAGTTCAGGGGTTAATGCCACACAGTGCTGAAAATAGGCCAAGAAAAAAAAGAACCATTATGATATGTTATATACTGAAATACGCAAGCTGAGAATCTACTCCTACACTGGCAAAAGCCTCCTGTTTTGCCTGCACCCGTAATAATTGTGTCAGCCAAGGTTCAGGCACAATTTTTCCAGGTACAGGCAGGACAGGAGGCTAATGCCAGGTTAATGTCACCTTGCGTATTTCAGTATATAATATATCATGATGTTCTTTTTTCTGTAAGTGCCTACAGAAAATGACTACCTGATGTATATAACTTGAAACCACTGTTCTCTACAGGATCATTGTTGTAGCTAAAGCTGGCCATGGATGCAAAGGTGATGTCGCCAAACGAGTGGATCTTTCCCCGATATTCCATTAACTGGCAGGGCTATATCGGGGTAATCTGAAGGTTCGGGCCTATGGCCAAACTATCGGATTGCGAGAAGCGCAAAGGACTGCCGACGGGTAGAAAATCTGACCTTCCCGATTTATATTGTGTCCAGATATCGGTCGGTAAGCCCCGTCGGAAGCCCCCATACACAGGCAGATAAGCTGTCAAAACGGTCTAAACGATCCAATATCGGCAGCTTTATCTGCCCATGTATGGCCAGCTTAACCTAGGGACAGATTTAATACAATGTAGATTTTGCCACAACTATAAAATAGCTAAAAGGCTGTTTAGTATCCTTCTAAATAACAACATATTCATTACAGAGGTAACAGGAGATGCTTGTACAAGCTGACCCTGTCAGTTACTGTTGTCTCATTAAGCTTCAACAAGCATGGCTCATGCTCTGGTTTGTTTCTCATTATTTAATTGTAGGATATTTTTTTTGTTGAAAGTACAAAGGTAGTAAAGGCCCCTGAGGTTGTTCAACTGAAAATAACATTAAACAAGTTCTTGCTTAGGATTTATAATGAGCATAGGGCTTAAAATAACAGTTCTCTATGGAATTTACTGCAGATTGAGGAATGGCAAAAGAGTCAAAAATAAGAGCGCTTATGTGGCAGTTCTGGTAAAATTAGAGAGGAGAATGAATTTGCTTACTCAGAGATTATGGTGAAAGTTGAGGAGCAAGACAGTGACTTTATAGAAATTCCACTGTACACAAAGTATAAAATTATAGTGCTAGATATTTCAGTGCAAAATATTTTTTTTTTGTATACGGTAATATCGACTGCAAAACAGAGAATAAAAGAAGATCTCTTTAGTAGTTTCTCGCACTAAGCTCTTAAGCAGTTTTGCATCTTTGAATGTAAGCAGTAAAAGTTTTATTGTGCACCGACTTGAAAGATGAAGAATGATAAATGTATATTGTTGGGTTATATGTAAATAGTTTGCCTTTTCTGCTAGGAATCTATACATTTTGATTACTGTTGTGTTTGGTAGCCGAGGATGAGGAGGGTATAACAATCCTTTATTAGCAGGTTCATG
>CM044433.1:134666307-134694399 GCA_024363595.1 Xenopus borealis | reverse complement strand
ATTTTTCCTGTGACTGCGTATTATTAGGCCACAGTTTTGAAATCACAATCTGTACATTCCGAGCAGTTCCCTGACTGAGAGTTTTAGCCTGTGCCACAGCTGTTTCAATTTGGCTAGCAACAGTAATAGCCTTTGCAAGGGTTAAATCTTGATCTAGGAGCAGTCTCTCTCTAATGCGTGGTGAGTTTGTTTTTTCCACTATTTGGTCTCTTAGCATTTCATCTGTTAGAATCCCAAACTCACAGGTAACAACCAGCTCTCTTAAAGCTGCTACAAAATGTTCAGTGGATTCACCATTACACTGTCCACGTTGGCGGAATTTATATCTTTCAGCAACCACATTTACGTTTGGCACAAAAAAAGTTCTTTATAGCAGTAAGAGCAGTTTCATAAGTCTCATCAGGTATTGGTAATTTATGGAATATATGCTGTCCCTCTGCCCCAGGCAGTGAATAAGTAAACCACACTTTCTAGCTGCAGAAATCTCACCTTGGTCAGCAGCAATAATGTAATTATTAAACATGCGGATCCAAGCAGTAAAAGGTATGGTAGGCTCACCAGGGTTTGGTAGAAAAGGTGCGGGCTGCGGCAGAGGTAGAAAAGACATCCTTGTCGCCATTTGTTGTGTTTGGTAGCCGAGGATGAGGAGGGTATAACAATGCTTTATTAGCAGGTTCATGCAGCCATTACATAACAGCAGTAAGTCTTACTTTCACTTTCAAGTTGTACAGAAAGTCCTATGTATGCACAGTGTCACCTGCAGGCTATTTGTATAAACACCACAATTACTTGTTTGTTTTGTTTTCAGATTACAGTACAGAAGGAGAGTGGATTAGATGCCAATTCACCAAAGCATGGAAAGATGGATCCAGATAACGTGCCCCACGTTGGTGGCAACATGTGGGCTGGTGGCACCGGTAAGTGTAGGAGTTTTCCCAGTGTGGCAGTAATGTCCTGTGGTATTTAAAATAGCTAAGTTCAAATTTGGTACTCTTAGCAACCAATCAGATATTTGCTTTCCAAACAGTGACAAGTGAATGGTACCTATTAATTGGTGCTTCAGTTCTAAAGCTCTAACTGCAAATCTCCTTCTCTCCATCGATTAGAGGATGATTTATCTATACAGAACTATGGAATCCTTATATACTATTCATAGTATAATCAATATGTCTACAATATGTATGTATATTATAAATTATTGCAGCGCAGTGAATGCATTATTTAATATTAAATGTTTTAAAGTGGTAACTAACACTATGCATCACTACATTCTGAGACTGTCCCACCTACAACCAACCATACCTTAAAAAAACCTTTGGCTGTGATCTAGGTGTGGCAGCAGACTGTGTTTTTATCTTTATTTAAGTGCTCATGTAGCTTATGAATGGCATATACAAGAAATATACACATGTATATTATTTTTCAGGTGGAAGAGACACTGCAGGCCTTGGTGGAAAAGGTGGTCCTTATCGTCTGGATGCAGGGCACACAGTGTACCAGGTATCACAGGCTGAAAAAGATGCTGTTCCCGAAGAAGTAAAACGAGCTGCAAGAGAAATGGCTGAAAAAGCCTTTAAGCAAAGGTAACTTCCAAAATCACTTAGTAGAAGAATATCATTTGTGCAGAGAAATATCACTCATAATTATCGCTGTGTAGATGCAGCATTGTTTTCTGCAATATTTGGCCGTGGACCTACCTATGCAGTTTTTAGCATTTTGGAGAGCAGTGTCTTCATCTAGGGTGGGTATTACATACTATACTTGCAGGTACAATATGATGATACCTTATTTCAGTATCTTTTAATGGGGTAGATCACCTTTAAATTAATTTTAGTATGACGTAAACAATAATATTCAGATTTTTATGATTTTTCCGTTTTTTGGCTTTTTGTTCAGTAACTCTGTTTTTCCCTTGCAATGCTAGTAACCTCATTGGCTAAAACTGAGCAAACACAACTACAGCAATGTATAGTCAGAAGGAACATGGTACCTGACCAGTAATGTGGCCTATTTAATTTGGCTTAAACCGTCTGTTCAACTTCCAACACTGTTTTTGGTTCAGTTTTCCGATAGTTCACCAGAAATAAGAACTATTTTCAATGGCTTTCTATTTGCGATGGTTTTTACAATATAAATTACATATATTTTTTATCTTTGGCCCTGCTGAGAAGAATCTCTAAATTTCATTAAAGGCAGCTGTTCGAATTGATACAATAGTGGATAATTCTCCACAGATGCTACTGAGATATGTATAGACTAATGTAGCATATTGTAACAGTTCACAAACTGCACTCTGAGCAAGTCAGACACTAGAGACAGAAACTTCTATGGTAAAATAAATAAATAAATAAATAAAGGGAAAGCAACTGAAAAAAGTCTTTATTTCTGGTGAAAACAACTAAACTGAAATAACTGGAAAGTGAAAAAAAACCCTTTAAAGGATCAATTAGCATTGTTCCTGCTGTGGGTAATCATATTGCCTTTTGAAGACCATTTTACACCCAATAACGTTGTATGAAAACATAGGTCTCTTATACACATGGTATATTTTTAGTAGTTACTTTTGATTGCTGACCCTACCCTTTAGCCAGTGCAAGGGTCACAGCTGCTTGTGAGCTGAATGTCCTAATATTATAAATAACTGGTTGGAGGTGCAGGAATTCTGATCCAGGAAAACATTTTAGGGCTGATGCAGACAGGGAGATTCGGGGAGATTCTGTCGCCTGCCGATTAATCACTGGCGACAATCTCCGCGAACTGCCTTCTCCCTGTCTGCCGCCTGTTCAAAAAGTGCCAGCGCCAATACACACACGGTGCGGCGATTTCCGGAATCGCCCGAAGTTTCCTCACAAAGTAACTTTGTGTGATTCCGGAAATCGCTGCACCGCATGTGCATTGGCGCTGGCACTTTTTAATTTAAACAGGCGGCGGACAGGCAGTTTTGGGAGATTGTCGCCTCGATTAATCACCAGGCGACAGAATCTCCCCGAATCTCCCTGTCTGCACCCAGCCTTAAGCTGGCCATAGATGTAACAATTACGATCTTTCTCGGGAAAGATCTTTCCAAGAAAGATCGTTCGTTTCAACACACACGTGTAGAGCTGAATCGTCAGATATACAGGTAGAAACAATAGAATTCTACTTGTATCTGACGATTCAGCACTAACAATGGGCGATGTTCAGGGAGCTTTCAAAGGCATCCGATCAAAATTTTCCATCCAGTCCGATCAACCAGCCGACCGATATCTTAATCCTCTGACGATGTCGGTCGGCTCATTTCCCACCATACACGCACCGAATATCGTACGAAAATTCGTTTCGTACGATATTATCTGTGCGTCTATGGCCACCTTTAGTGTTCTCTTCTAGAATTGCCACTGGGATAACCAGAGATCTCCTGGATTAAATTAAGCTATATATCTTGACAGATAAGCTGTTTCATTAACTGCATTTATCTTATATCTGTTTGAAACCTTATCCTAGGTGATTTCTCTAAGTAAAGGTACTCAAATCCAAAGATTCTCAAACCTTTTAAGCCTTGACACTGTGAGAAAAGAGGGAATTTGCACACTAAAATACCTTCTAAACAAGAGTGACAAAAATCCCCCTTCCCCAAACACTCTAATTCTGTTAGGTGTGGCGATAAAGGTTTATTTAATGCATGATTTTTAATTGCATATTCAGAATACTTGGCTTTCTAAAATTTTTGCTGTAGGGATTATCTTACAAAAATATGATATCAGCAATCACAAATAATAATTTCTCAATGAATGGAACAGATTCCTATTCATCTAATTAAAACTCCCTATATGAAATGTAGAATGTGCCTTTGCACCCAAAAATGATCATATAATAAATTCAGCTTCAGCTTGATGCTGGATGGAATTTCTGTTTTGTGACAAATAAGGAAATTAACTGGAGCTTCCTATATCATAACCTTATTTTAAGCTCCCCCCATAATAAGATGCTTTTATGTAAATTATACTCTGGGTTTAGTAAAAGTAGTTTTTTTTTTCTAATCAGGTGCAATTTGGATCAAATCGCAAACAGATTTATTAACCAATAAATATGTTTCACGATACATTAAAAACGCTGGCTGGCCAAATGCTTAATAATAGTCTAAGACAAATTTTCCAAGTGGCATAAATTATTAAAATTTGAGTGCAGTAATAATGCTGAAAATGCAGCTCTAACTTAGTATAAAGCGCTAACCGAAAGCGTTATATGAATTAATAGCTTACTTGAAATGCTAGCCCAAACCGCTATGCAAAATGCACTTGTAGCTTGAAATGGCCAAAAGCGCTACATAAAAACAATTGTAGCTGGATTTGAAGCGCTAGTCAAGAGTACTATATGGAGAGAAGGGAGTTGTAGTTCAGTTCAGGTACAATGTAGGGAGTTTCCTTTGAATATACTGTGGAGAGTTTCCTTTAAAGTCACAGCCGATGATTGCAAGTGGATAGATAATTATGTGTTAGCAAAGAAAAGAAACTTAGTGGCAGTCAATTTTAATAACTTATGCCACTTGGAAAATTTGTCTTAGAATATTATTAAGCATCTGGCAGCCAGCGTTTTTAAAGTATTGTGAAACATATTAATTGGTTAATAAATCTATTTATGATTTTATCCAAATTGCACCTTTTTGAATATATTGTGGTTTGTGCTGCGTTTAGCCCAATAATCCAGTTTTCGGACAATAACCTGAAAAAATCAAGTGATTTAGGAAAAAAGTCTGAAAAGTATTTTCTCTGGATTTCGATTATCAATTTGTTTCATCAATACGATTTATTGAAGTTATTTTTAATGATAAATACGGCACAATCATGGATGGGAGATTGGTCAAGCTTTGTTCAATAAAAAAAATGATACATTTGGATTTTAGTAAATAATAACCTCAGTGTTAGCTTTGTCAGTGGTTTGGCCAAAACATAAAAATAGATTCTTATTCCACACCAAAACATAAGAGGGGATGGAGTGTTTCTCTGGGTTGTGGATTTGAGCAGATGTGTAAGGTTTCGGATGAAGCAGAATTAATTGACTAGTTAAGAACATACTTAAAATAACACAGGTGTTTAGCTGCAGGAGCTCTGAGCTCAGTGAAGGGAGATTTCACAGCTAAGCTGTCTTAAATGGAAAATAGATCCAGTCTGTATATAGGGTTTATCACTCATTTATTCTCCAATACACCTGAGCTTTATTCTGTTTAAAAACATTCCTTCGTACCAGCATATTAGCAGGATAAAGCCACATAGCTTTCCTTCCATGGGAAAATAGATGTTGTTTTTGCATTTGTTCACGCTGAAGAATGTTACAATACCCTTTAAATAATGTGTTTCACAAACTATACTAAACGGCATATGTCGTTACACGTTTAATGGCAGGTACTAGATTGCTGTGTAATTCTAATGGCATTGCTCAGTTTGAACGTTAACCTGAAAATAAGACCTGCTTTCTATAAATGACTGACACCTAGTTTAAAACAATTTCTTCCAGGTTGAAAGAAATTAAGATGAGTGATTATGATGCAGCTACTTATGAACGTTTCTCAGGAGCGGTCCGCAGACAAGTTCAGTCTCTCAGAGTCATCTTGGACAGCCTGCAGGTAATGCTCCAAACCGGGCCATTAGGCAACATAGGGACTGGAGTATGCACTCTATGTTAAGCAAAAGTGGCTATATTCAATCAACAGGTAGCCAAGACATAAATCGCCTACAGATGATTATGCCTTTTGTATAACAGAGTGATTTATCTGGGACTATCTTGTCTACATTTAAAGGGTTGTTCACTTTTGTGTTAACTTTAGGCTGGCAGCACAGAGTAAAGTTCTGGGGAGATTAGTCACCCGGCAACAAATCTCCTCTTCTTTGGGCAACAAATCTCCCCGAAATGCCTTCCCGCCGGAAAGAATGTGAATCTCTGGTAGGATGGCACTTAGCTTGCTTCGGTTTTCAGAAGTCGCCCAAAGTTCCCTCATGAGGCATCTTTGTGAGACTTCGGAAACAAAGCACTCTGAGTATGATGTAAAGCCTAATATTCTGAGACAATTTGCAATTGTTTTTTTAGTTCTTATTATTTTTGGCTTTTCAGTTATTTTACTTTTTATTTGGCAACTCTCCAGTTTGCAATTTCAGCACTCTGGTTGCTAGGGTACAGATTACCATAGCATCCATACATTTATTTCAGTAAGAGACTGGATTATGAACCGGAGAGGGTCTGAATAGAAAGATAAAAAGTAGCAATAAAAAGTGTAGCCTTAGCATTAGAGCATTAGAATTAGGGATGCACCGAATCCACTATTTTGGATTCGGCCGAACCCCCGAATCCTTCCTGAAAGATTTGGCCGAATACCGAACCGAATCCGAACCTTAATTTGCATATGCAAATTATGGGTGGGAAGGGGAAAACATTTTTTACTTCCTTGTTTTGTGCCAAAAAGTCACGTGATTTAGCTCCCTGGCCCTAATTTGCATATGCAAATTAGGATTCGGATTCGGTTCGGCCAGGCAGAAGGATTCGGCCGAATCCGAATCCTGCTGATAAAGGCCGAATCCTGGCCGAATCCCGAACCGAATCCTGGATTCGGTGCATCCCTAATTAGAATAGTTGCTTAGAATTTGTCATTTTATAACATACCAATAGTTAACCCCCCCCTTTAACCAAATAGTGGATCTAAAGGGCAGATTTATGACATTTTAAAAATTCTTACGTTAGTCCACATGAGAAATGTGGATTTTTTTTGTGTTTTTTTTTTTCTTGGGTATATATCATTTGTCACTTGAATCACTCGCATGGAAAAGCAACGCAAAAGTTTTTAAAAAGTAAGTGGAAAAAATTATTTCTGCTCTAGATATTTGCTGATGTGCCTGTAGGTTTCACCATATAGTGGTAGGTTTATGCTCTCTTGTTTGTTTTAATTGAAAAAGTGCTGCTGAGAAAACACTAGAAAACCGATACATAGCCAAAAATCTGCAAGAGATTTATCTCCATTTTTAATAAAACTGTGCCTAAGTCTGTAGATTTCCTGAGCTGTAATGTTGCTCTGTGTGATTAATATATGGTGTATTTCATATTCCTCTCCACTGGAACCATGGGTTTATTCAATAGTTTTTGAGCTATCAGGTGATTCAGGTTTAATACAATAGGGCCTGAGGGAAAACACATTTACATCAGAGCAGCCAGCTCCTTCAGTAGCGTAATTGTTTCACACTAGTTATTTTGGTAGATTGTTAGTGTATGCTTTAGCATGTTCTAAACCTTTCAGAGTGGTTAAGTCAGAAGCACATTTGTTGTTTCTGTTGGCATAATGTAATAAAACTTACACAATCCATGTATCTATCATCTAGCTATCATCTGTCTATCTATCATCTGTCTATCTATCTACCATCTCTCTGTCATCTGTCTATCAATCATCTATCTGTCTGTCTATCAATCATTTATCTATCTATCATTTATCTATCATTTGTTTGTCTATCTATCTATCTCGAGCTATCATCTATCTATCTATCTATCATCTATCTATATAGTTACATAGTTAAATTGGGTTGAAAAAAAGGCAGAGTCCATCAAGTTCAACCCCTCCAAATTAAAAACCCAGCATATACACACACACACACACATCTCCACTCTTTCACACAAATCATATATGCCCATTGCTATACTAACTGTAGAGTTTAGTATCAAAATAGCCTTTGATAGTATGTCAACTGACAAATATAAAAGTACCCCAAATACTCTTCTGTGCTTGAATAAAACCAGAATAATAATCTGAATAAGCTTTCCTTTAGAAGTAAGAGAGTTTGTTTCATGGTTTTAGTTACAAGTCATAGCCTGATCCCATAATATGAATTTGTTGGTGTAGCAAAAAAAGTCATACTGATATAAAACAGACATCTGAATGGTATTTAAATTTATTAGCATTATCTTGTGCAAAACCTCCAGTCTTGCTGCAAGTATTTAGAATATAACATAGTTATGTCTTCATTATTAAGACTAGGTTATGATGAAGATGACTACTAATTACTTTACTTTTTCGCAATATCTCTCCTGCAGATACATTCCTAAAAGGGAATGCATTACATCATAAAGTGTTTCTTGTATCTAACTCATAATGCTATATTAAGCACTATGTTTCCACCCTGCACTGTTTACTTCATCTAATTCCCAATTTATTCATAGGCCAGTTACATAGCACCTATTCTTCCAGTACTCCTGTCAAAAGAGTTGAACAGCTTTCTTCACTTGTAGAAATTCACAGTTTTCTCCTTTGTTAAATGATTGATGGGAAGTTAATGCCAGGAAATGGTGTCTTAAAATCAGTTACATATACAGGCTCACTTTCAGAGAGAGAGTTTTTAAACCAAAAGTCTGGTATTAGCAGGCTAAAAATGTCAATATCTCCTAAAACCCTTAAAATAGAAAATAATTTTGTCAATTTTCAAAAGTGCTCACAGAAGTAACAGTGAGTTATGTTGATAAAAGACACAAAGTCCATCAAGTTTAAACTTTTAAGTCTATATATAACCTGCCCAGGGTCAGACTAGGGGGCCCTAGACCCACCAGGCCTGCTGTTTCTGGGCGCCATGAAGCTTGCATGCACATGTACAGGTTTGTTTACCACAACCTGAAAATCATTTTTGCAGGGAGCAGGTCTGGGCCAGTGGGGCTCACAAGAGACAGGGCTCGTTGGGTTTTTTTCCCAGTCTCCCACCATCCAAGTCTGACCCTGAACCTGCCTAAAGTTCAAAGTACACTGTAGCACACCACAACTTGAGTATTAGTGCTTCAAAAGTGCTTTAATGTCTCCATAAGTAGATACACACAAGGCAACATTTTGGGCTCCACTGGGCCCTTTCTCAAGCCTGAGAGTGATCCATAAAACACAGTGTAATATAGTGAAAGTTGGAGGGGATAGGTATGATTGTGGGTGGAGATCGGTCCTTTAAATGTCCAAATTGTTCCACAGTGGAATCTTTGTAGTCAATTTGTTTTCCCAAAGTATAGTGCCATTTGAAAAAGGAGAAAGATTGTGTAAATATACATAGTTCATTAGATGTCAATACAGTGTCTAACTGCCTAACTGCTAGTTGATCCAGAGGAAGGTAAAAACTCCATTTGAAGCCTCTCCAATTTGCCTCAGAGGATGAAACATTCCTTCCTGACTGCAAGATGGCAATGGGACAATACCTGGATCAACTTGTACTATGAACTATCTTGTATAACCCTGCATTTCCTAAAGTACATTTGGACTGTATAGCGCCTTATTTTCACCCCTGCCCCCCCCCCATCCATTAAAATCTTCAAGCTTTACACTCTAATATCAGTTCTCACACATTAGATGTCTCCTGGCCGGTTTATAGTACAACCAAACACACAGCACCTTTGCAAAAATATTAAACCTCTCCCCACAGTTACTATATTTCAATTGCTGCATGAATAAACTGGGAGCTAAATTGCCTCTAAACAGTGCAGAGAAAAGAATTGTGGGGAATCTAGTTGATTTTAAATGAGAACACAGTGAGAAATATTAAAGTATTGGTGCTTGAAATAGCCCCTTGAATACAAATATATATATACTTAAATCTGGAATGAATACAATCTTAACATCTTGCCAAATGATTACAGCATGTACTGTATGGAAATAGTTTACTTTTCAGTTATTTTAATTCAGCTGGGTACAATAAGCTTTGCCTTTTAATGTTCTTACCCATGTTATGGAAACGACACACAACTAACTCCCTACCTCTCCATTTCAGGACTGTATATAATTAAATTGGCTGTTAGTGTTGTTTTAAACCTATATTTCTGCTTTATTGTAAGCCTCTTGAGTTAAAGCTTTAGATTTATTTGAGTGTTTGAGCAGGTTTGAATGCTTAATTTGCCCCTGCCTCTTGCTCATTAATGCAGTTGGGATACCTGAACAGAAAATGTTTAGAGACATTCTTCCTTTAGTCAATCATTGAAATGGTATTTGTAAGCAGAATTCAGAAGAAGCCTTTCATAGCTTCAAAGGATTATTTTGTATTTTTGTGAGAGGTGCACGTGAGCAGTGCCTGGACATCCTAGCATGATGTCACCCCCAAGATATGCTTTTCAAGTCATTTGCTCTATTCAGTCCCTGGCTGGCCAACACCGAGATGCTAACTGCAGCAAGATAGTATCATCCATGTGAAACGGCAAACAGCCAGAACCTTATGAATGGAGCACTCACAAACTATGGCAGCTCACCCAGCATTTGATAAGCGCGAAACACAACAAAGAGCCCATGTGATCCATAGAAACGACACATGTTTTTTCATCTGCAAGGCACAGCAACAGTTACTTATTTGCCCAGATTAAACTAAGGAAATCAGAGTAATGGTAATGACGATGCATTTGGGTGTTACTTAAATGTGGTCATTATTGAATTTCCAGTCTTATGAAGTCCTTCTTATACATTCCTAGGAAATATGTTGCTGAGAAGTTAAATATGGAAACATCTTTCTGAGTTAGTTTCTGTGCTGTTATGGTTACATCAGTTATTTATGGTTGCTTGTAATGAAATTGTTCTTCCTCTTTCTCTAAACTTTTGAACCATCAGCCTTTGAGTCATGGGAGAGTGACGGCAAAACATTTAGGTGTCAGCCTACATAGTTTCAATTGATCTGAGCTTACTCATTTGCAATGGGTTGTGTTATCAATTCATATTCTCAGTTTGATTTTTTTTTTTTGAGAATGCACACATGCTAGGATTGAGGACTGTAGTTCACAATGACAACCCCATCCACCCAGTTTATTAAAGAAAAAAAGTCACAGCTGTGATTTTGTTGTAGTTGAGGTATGCCCTTGGATATTATGGGGTAAATTTATCAAAGAGTGACGTTCCGCCACTAGAGTGAAATTCCACCAATCTCCATTCATTTCTATTTGATTTTGAAAGGTGCATTTATCAATGGGTGAAGTGAAAGTTCACCCTTTGATAAATACGCCTTTAAAAATCCCATAGAAATTAATGGAGAGTTGCGGAATTTAACTTTAGCAGCGGAACTTCACTCTTTGATAAATATATGGTGGGAATTTAATTCTTCAAGGTGGCCCGCTGATGGTATTTTTTATAATTACAATTTGGTCATTGTGGTTATTAACTAATAAAAACAGCTGCAGCCAATGGCATAACTATAGAACAAGCAGACCCTCTAGTTGCAGGGGGTCATGGAACAGGGAGCCTGGACTTTGAGGTCTGCTTCCTCTATAACTAACAAGAAAAAAGAACCCAGCCCAGCCACTCTCTTACCTATGGTGGGGAGGGGGGGATGCATAAATTGGCATGGGGAGTGAGTGAGACCTAGAGCAAACCTTATAAATTAAAGTATATCGATCCTCCAGCCTTCCAGTTGGGCAACACACTAGGATTTGTGATCCAATTCCACAGGAAAAGTGTATTGCTGCCCTCTAATAACAGTAACGTTTATACATTCAGCCTCTTTTTATTGCTTAAACAGATTATATGATAACTTTTTAAACTTTAAAAAGAGAGTCTTAGGAAATCTACTGAGTGTCTTGCTCCTGGAAATGTAGCGCTAGGGAAATATATGTGAGTATGTAGAGTATATGTAAAGTAGAGTGAAAACCCTGAGTGTATTTTGGCAAGGTGGTCTTATATACAATGTGTACCAGTTATTCTGTATGCATTTTCTCCTCCAAATAAAACAGCCTTTTCATGTTGTGAATGATAGTTCCATCATTCAGTAGAGTGCATTCAATAAACTAATCTTGGAAATCCCTGTACTATTTACAGCAGTTAGAAATTATTTCATATCATGCATTTTTATCTCCAGGCCAAAGGTAAGGAAAGACAGTGGTTAAGGCATCAGGCTACTGGAGAACTGGATGATACCAAAATTATTGACGGACTAGCAGGAGAGAAGGCAATATATAGAAGGCGTGGGGAACTAGAGCCAGAGGTAAGTAGTATGAGTGCACTTTAATCAACATGCCCTCCACCCAACTGGTTTAGCATCAACATCCTTGCAAATATTGCGTAAATCATGTACTGTATCAGGGCTGTGGGCCAGCCAAGCAATAGCCTGTGCACTTTCTCTGGTTCCAAAAAACTAGCGTTTCTGTAACTCTGAAAAACTATTAATATAAAACTATATATATATATACATATATATATATATATAAAGAAAAGGCTGTTTGTCCAGCACTAGAAAGTAATTGGTTCCAGAGTGAGCAAAAATTCCATATCCAATTTCATACGAATATGAGTGTACAAAAGAATTATGCAGCTAATATTTCTGTGGTGTTTGTTTTACATGACTCATGCTAAAGGGAGACAACCATATCATGAATCATTCTGAAATCCTAAATTTTCAATGGCATAACACATTTCTTTGTGCTGATTTCTGAAGGCTGGATATTGTCTTTCTTTTACCTTATTATTTCCACTTTCCTTTTTATGGTAAAATAATACCATTTATTTTTGTTTATTTTTCAGTTCAGTATGCTTAATGTGTCAAGTCTTTTTCCCATATAAGTATGTATTGTATAAACAGAAAGTTCTGTTTAACAATAAATCTGTTTATTTGTATATAAGTAGGTGAACCTGGACCAGGGCAGCCAAAAAACAGATTGTCTGTAAAGCTTTCGTGTATAGTTATTCTTATTGCAGGATCCAGCATAGTTTAATTCATTTTTATTTGCTTTTCCCTCCTCAGATTGGAAGCCCTCAGCAGAAACCCAAGAGGCTACGGCTTCTAGTGGATGTATCAGGCAGTATGTATCGGTTTAACGGTGTTGATGGCAGGCTGGAGCGCTCAATGGAAGCAGCATGCATGGTTATGGAGGCGTTTGAGAACTATGAGCATAAGTTTAAGGTAACGACAAAGGGGAAAACAGCACAGTAATGTGGTTTCCCTTTGTGGTTATTCAGCAGTGGAAAATGATGTCTTTGCACAGAGAATTATTCATGTAAGGAAACTGTTGCTGTGATAAACACAGCACATCTACACAAAACACAAGCATGAGGGGAAAGGATTTACATTCCTGGCACTTGTTTATTCTAAGAAGTAAAAGTTAAGGATGAAAATTATACATAAGCCACTCACATGTTCTGAGTATAGCCAAAACACACAATCGCTACAATATGTGGTGTCAGTTTGCATCTTGTATTGTTTTCTTTTTACATTTGTTTCTCTGATTTACAGTAAATTGACAATCACCCTTTAAAGAGACATTTAAACGTCAGCTAGAGACTCTTGTTTACGGATCTGTGTTTGTTAAACACTTCCTCAGTTAATGACATCCAAAGTTTGCTCAATATTGTATACATTTAGCTAAATTCAACTGCAATTCCTTTATCTAAAGTAGAATTTACAATACCTCTATAGTGAAACTCTCTTTCCTTTTGTTAATTTACCAGCCCACAGAGCCTGGTTACACATGGGTTGACATCATTAGGGCAATTAGTAGCAGTTTTTTGGTTGGTAAGGATTGAATCTGTTTTCTGATAATCTTCATGGCCACATTTGGCCATGCATGGTGATGATTATGATGATTCGATAGCTTCTTCTTTGGGCCAAACAAACAGTCATATCCAAGGGAATCAGACCATGTGTGTAACATTAGCACTTTATTTCACTATAGTCAGTGGTGTAACTACTCCCTGGTGGGACCGGCACATGATGGGCACCTGGGCCCCCCTGTGGGGCCCGTACCTCTATAAATCGCATGCTGGAGTGTTGGTGACGTGTGCAATTGCACCCCTGGTAGTTACGCTACTGATTATAGTGGATCCTTTGACATCAATAATTCAGTAGAAAGGCAGTTGGCATTAGGCGGATGACCAGAATTCTGTAAATATGGCCATATGAAGGATATGGATGAATGTTTATTAATGTATTAAGGGCTCATACCCACATGTTTTATGTGACTGAAGCATTATCAAATGTACTTGTGCTTATAGATACAAATACTAATATATTTAAATACTATGATGCATTTTATGTATTCCACATGCATAAGAACTGACGCAGGTTCCAGCACCTGTGTGTCCATAGTTTAAATCAGTCTGAGATGAACAAGATTCATATATTTCACTCTAATATATGCAAAGCTTATCTGGGAAATGTATTATCCAGTACAGTCAGCTAGAGCTAAAATTATACAGCAAAGCGTGGTTTGGAATGTGTACATCGCAGGTTGGGTTAATCCCACTGACAAGGCAGGCTCTGCAGTTTGCACACAATGTGATTCATTACCTTCCTCTAGCTCTCTACCTGCCAGGCTACATCTGCATGCAATAGAAATTGGCATCTGATGCCAAACAATTTAAATAAAATGGATTACTGGGGTTTCCACAAAACGGGAAAGGGAAATCTCCCCCATTATTTCTATGGGATAGTGAGAACAGAATAAACATTAAAGATGAATTCATGTGGAAATTGTATTACCATCTGTAAGGTTCATGCACAGGTAAGTTGTACTGCGATAATAGACAAAGCCAAGTTTATAGTGTGTTAGTTCCTCTTCTGGGTTGAATGGGGCATCTATCATCCTGCACATTGTAAAAAAGAAACAAACATACATTGACATTAGTCATACAAGTCAATACAATATTATACAGGTGTAGGATCTGTTATCCAGAAAGCTGAAAATTACTGGAACGCTGTTTCTCATAGAGTAAATTTTAAGCAAATAATTCTCATTTTATTTGCTTTTTCTCTGTAATAATAAAACCGTAGCTTGCATGAATCCATATAGTTGGCAAAACAATGTTACTGTGTTTATTTTTTCTGCATAGTTAAAGTTCGGGGATGCAAATTACTACAAAATCCTTTATCTAGAAAACCGGAGATCCCAAGAATACTGGCTAATAGATCCTATACTGGTATTCATGGTGCAGACATTCTGTGCAGACATTCTGCTCTTTATACTTTTGCTACAAGATCAGGCATTTAACCAATTTAGCAATTCCTTAAATCTAAGAAGGTTCCTCTGTGTACTTGTGTCCTTTCGACACTTCAAAAACATTCAGGAAATTGACAATGACATTGACCATAGCGTGTGTATTGCGTGAATGTAATAGGGAACTAATGGGGCTATATAATAAAAGGTGCAAAGTTTGCTGCAGGCCTTATAACCTGTAGCTACCAAATAGCATGTGACATTTACTGGGCAGCTGTTTAAAAGCAAGAATCTTATTGGTTGCTATAGGTTACTGCACCTGAGCAAACGTGATGCATTTTATTGCACAATGGGCTTAGACTGTAAGCTCCACTGGGGCAGGGATCAATGTGGAAGAGTACAGACTCTGTGAAGTGCTGTGTAAATGTGTGTTGGTGCCATATAAATAAAAGATAATATTTAGCAAAAGGAGCAGTGTACACAGGCAATACACAAGAGACATTCTGACCACCAGACTCTATAGAGAGTTAATTGAAGAGAGAGACTTACAAACAAAGGTGTCAGGTCGGTGGTGAGCTGAATAAATATTTTCTCTTTAAAAAAATGCACATCCTAGGGATAATGTCTTCCCAAGAAACAATACTGCTCTAGTTTAGAGGTGTTAATGTTAATTAAACAGACTCAACCCTAGTTAACTAGTTTAATTCAGTGTGTATATATGTATTACGCTGACCTCAATCTAGATAGCTAACACCTGTGGTTAATGCTTCTAAAGAATGATACGCTTACAAGCATGCACTTCCGTCACATGTCAAAGCTGTCAACCAGTTGACAACCCCTTAAGGGCATCATGGAATGGAACATATACTAGTCTACAAGCATAGGTTCGGAAAAGCATGGACTGGGTGGTCTGGGCCCCCCAAAGCTGGTACCTTAGGGGCCTCCACAAACCCCCGCTCTGGACGTAAGGTCCAACAGGCGCTGCAACCCTCCTCTGTACCCATCTCAACCATTGAATTGTAGCTGCAATCAGGGCCGGGGGGTCAGACAGCAGCCCCCAGGTCTTCATCAGGAGCAGGTCTGCGTCGGCCTGTTTTTTCTTGGTTTCCCACTTTCCCAATCTAGGAATAAGCATGATTTAACAAATTATGCTGCATTGCATTAATTATCAACAGTGATACAGGTATGCGACTTGTTATCCAGAATGATTGGAACCTGTGGTTTTCCAGATAAGGGATATATCTGTAATTTGAATCTCCATACCATAAGTCTGCTAAAAATCGTTTATACAGTAATTAAACCCAATTAATTATATCTTAGATGGGGTCTAGTACAAAGTAATGTATTCATATTACAGAAAAAAGCGAATTATTTTTTAAAAAAATGTAAGATTTGATTAAAAGGGAGTTTACAGGAGATGGTCCTCCTGTAATTCAAAGCTTTCTGGATAACAAATCTCGTACCTGAATTAGAGTTTGGATCAAGTAATAATTTTAAAATACAGACACTGAACAATAGTCATTTTCTAAGGTGAATATTTTCTATTTGGCAAATAAAATCTACAGCAATGAAGAAACGCAGAACAGGCTGTTTTGCCTCCATAGACAGATGGCTTACCTTCTTGACAAATAATGGAATTGTATATTGTACATCCAACCCCTTCTTAAAGCTATCTAATATATCAACCTGTACCACTGATTGAGGGAGAGAATTCCACATCTTCACAGCTCTCACTGTTAAAAAAAAAAAACCCTTCAGAATATTTAAGTGGAACGTCTTTTCTTCTAATCAGAATGGGTGACCTTGCTGCTCATAATGCCATTCTCTAGGACAAACTTTTGAATGTGATCCTTTAACAAGCCTTCAAATAATTTGCCCACCACAGATGTCAAACTTACTGCCCTTTAATTGCCAGGTTGAGATTGTAATCCCTTTTTATATATTAGAATGACATCAGCTTTTCTCCAGTCCTTATGCACCATACCAGATGAAAGTGAATCTGAGAAAATCAGAAATAGGGGCTGGTCTATAACTGAACCACGCTCTCTTAGAACCTGGGGGTGTATGCCATTAGGCCCTGGAGCCTTGCTTGCATTAATTTTTATTAAAGCTTTTTGAATCATATCCTGAGTCAGCCACTGACTAGATTGAGCTGAGCCAAAAGAAATCTATCTCCAATATATTTTAATTAAAAAATGTCTACTGTTTTTATAAGAAACCTGACTGTATGCAGTGAAATCCTCCCTTCATTTAGTGCTGTGGATAGGAATTTGCAGATGGTCCCTAACTTCTGGCAGGGAAACAATCATACTTATGAACAGCAGGGGGAGCCCCTGCCTTACTTACCAGCCATGCAGAACTCAAGCAGCTTTGTTTTTTGATAATTTATGACAATCCCTAAGAAGTCTAGTCTTGCAAAGATGTATAACACAGTTACAAGATGACAGCCCCCTGTGGCCAACTTTGAAAGCATAAATCATTTGTTTGATTAGGCTTGTGGTGCAGTAAGTTCATGTTTATGTTTAGTATACAAAATACAGCATTTCTAGCCCTATTCTATTCTTGCCCTTTAAGGGAATAAGTTAAGAAGAGTAATGATTTAATATCATTTTAAATGACAACCATTTCTGTTCTGTGTTTTTAGCTGCAAATAATGCCCCAATAAATACTCTGAAGGGCAGCCTTCAATGCACTAAAATTAGCTTTTCCGAAATTCATGTTTTTTTTGCCCCAGTATACATTTGTTTTTTGTACCAGACATTAAATGATATGACATTATGGTGACTATTACCCATGGGTTCAATGACTTGCACACGTAATGGGTCATTTGAGATCACTAGATCCAGAATAGCATTTTTTCTGGTAGGCTCCTTAACAACCTGTGCCATAACATTGTCATGCAACAAGTTTATAAACTTGTTCCCATTAACTGATCTGGCAGCACTGTTAGGAAATGACCTATGAGTTTGTTTTATGTTCAACAGCATTATATATTCCATGTTTTGTTATTTATATTGCAGTATGACGTTGCTGGACATTCAGGTGATGGTTTCAACATTGAGCTTATAAGAAGTGATAAGATTCCAAAGAACAATAAGCAACGACTGGAGATTCTGAAGGTAGGAAGTTGGACAGAAAAGAAGCTTTTGTTGACTGTTCATCTATGAAGTGATAGAGACCTCCCAGTTAATAAGCCACACAGGATGACTAAGAGTAGAATGTTAGGTGACTGCAACAACATCAGCTTTGATGCCCTAGCCTGCTTAATGTAATTATTTGCTCACAGAAGTTGAAACAATTGTAATCACTTTGTTTTACCTTAAAGTTTGTAAACCAATAGCCTGCAAGTAAAATTCTGTTGACTGGATCCAACTTCACATATTCTGTGAGTTGTGTCAAAATATCCAGCCAGTGTTTTTATCAAAGACTGCTGATAAAGTTGAATATTACTTAATGCACACTGGGACTTTGTCAGACATTAGGCAACACATATGGTAAACCATTGTACCTAAAGGCATTGATCTGTAACTGCGATTCCCTACTGAACCAGACATACAAACAATCTCAGAACACCAGTAAAACCAGCTGTCTGTAACTGCAATGAGGTCACCTGTATACACTAGGTGGCTTCAGGTCACAGTCCTAATACCATTTTCAAGCAACCAACTGGTGTGTTACAAATTCCATTTTGCAACAATGAATAGATACAGTATTTTGCATTCGAACTAGGCTGGACTTAAATGGAACATCTTGCACTTTGCTTATGTGATGTAAAGAAAATATGCTAGAAAAATAAACATGAACCTCCTAGGCCTTCTTGTACACTGCATACAGCTTTATACATACGTTTGTATATGTTTTGTATAGTTAACTCTTGCAAATCCTGAGGACAAGGATACAGGTCAGTACAGAAACTAATGTAACAGTCTCCTTGTGGTTCAGGGACAGGGAATAGGTGTAAACTCCTCCAGGGCAAGTAGAGCTATCATTCTATATATTTTGTGAATTTTTTGTTACTGTTTTGGCCAGACTATGCATGCCCACTCACAATTCTGTATGAGTGGTGACTACACACTGGAAGGAACGGAGCATGCCATACAGGAGATAGCTAAGGATGATGCCGATGAACATTTTGTTATAGTCTTGAGTGATGCCAACCTAGAACGATATGGGATCCCTCCGGCAAGGTTTGCCCAGGCTTTGACCATCAATCCACAAGTCAACGCATTTGCCATATTTATTGGTTCACTGGGAGATCAAGCTGAAAGGTGTGTGACGGTTTCTTTTTTGTTTTATGGGAATTTTTTTGTTTTATTTCAACACCTACAACATTCCAAGTGCATGCCAAGCTAGGTCTAATGAGCCTTGTTTACTTAAAATTACTAGTACAAGTAAAAGGACAGGATTAGATAGGGATGTCAGCCTCATTCTTAATCGACTTGGGCATATTTCCATGAGTAATATTTGTCATTCATTGAACCAAGCTACCACTTCCACTATGATTCTCTCAGAAATGTCAGTACATGTGAGGCAGCAAGTCTGTAAGAACATGACAGTGCTAGAATTAGCTTTAACTCTGGATGTGACAGCTGCAGTATCCTGCCTTTTCACACCAAGGAACTGTAAATAACCTAGTGGCTGGAACTTAACAAGTAAAGCAGTATTGTATCAGGAATTATGTATACATTTACAGAAGTGTATACTGTACATATCACTTTGTTACTGCCCAAAGCTGAAGAGTGAAAGCAAACACAGTATTCATTTGTTTATAAAGTTCCTTGACTGAGGACAGAAATTGCACAGTGTAACAGAGCGTGACCTGAATGAGCAAATATTACAGCCCAAATATATATGAGGAAACTTTCTCTTGCTTTTAAATACACAACTCCTTTATTTACCAAAGCCAAGCACCCACACTCATGGAACACAGTCACAGTTTTTGTTTTAATTCATTCTCATGCCACATTAAATTGGCTGCATTCTCCCAGCTCTAATGGCTAGTCTTCTTTGGTTTTGTTTTATGGGACATAATGAAAGAGAGAGGGAGAAAAAGAAATCAACTAGTGATGAATTCACTGAGACATGGGGGTGACAGCTCAGCTGTGTCCTTCATAGATACAACAGCTTGTGGAAGAGCATCTTCCATTAGTCTATCTGCAAGCTTTCTTTCAGCCTGTAGTACCATGAATAGCATCTATTAGTAATTCAGAAGTGAAGGCTTCCCCCCACACACACTTTTTTCCATAGAAAGGCGATTTGCAATGCTAATGACTCAGCTTCTTTTTTGTACCACAGGCTCCAGAGGACACTTCCTGCAGGGCGCTCTTTTGTCGCCATGGATACAAAGGATATCCCTCAGATACTGCAGCAAATCTTCACCTCTACCTTGCTCTCAACTGCTTAGTCTTTAGGCTTCATGTTTTTGCCTCCCTCTGGTGTGGTTGCCTCACTGGAACCCATGGGGGTTATACAAGGGCACAGCACTCCCAGCAAATGGAACTCACACTTTTAATTTTGCCTTTGGGTAAAATGATTATGATACAGTATGTGAAGCATCAGCTCCCTGCTGATAAGACATAAGCTAACTCCCAATAAGTTCTCATATATTAAGAATTATTTTTTTGGCTCTGTATTCCCCTCTGCTCTGTGAAACTGAACTGTTTAACCGATTTGTTTTATTATAACTGTTTCTCTCATGTGTTACCAACCAGTAACTGTTTTTTAAATGTTATTTTTATTTCTGAAATTGAAATTCCTTGACTTTTAGTTAATTAACTCTGTAATATTATTGAAAGAAGAAATAAACCCATAAAAATGAAACAAAGAATACTTAGTTCAGTTTGTGTTTCATGATGCATTGAATTGTCATTTCAAGAGCCTGGAGATTCTTTGTGCCTGGTTCCTGCTGGCTTTTTATTTAGGGGTCTGAGAACTTTGCTCTGATGTGACCCTGAGGCCCAGACATCATGCACATAAACGTGAATGCAGTGCTTCAAAAGAGCTCCCAGTTTAGGATTCCTATGCTGAGGATCTACTACTGTTATGGAATGACTTCTATTTGGTTTTTAAGGTGGAACTAATGTTTTCTTTCTGAAAGAAAGACTATTATTGCAACTAAGTAAATAATAAAGCAAATGTTCAGATACAGTAGTTGGTATGATGCCAAGAGTGCAAGTCGGGTAGGCAGCCATCAGCAGGGGTGCCCAAAAGGTAAATCGGGATCTACCAGTAGACTTTTAGCTGGTGATCAGTAGATCTGAAGACACTGTCAACAAACATCTTGTCTATATCATACTCCTGTTTCATTCTTTTCATTCATATATTCATTAAGTTTCCTGAGGCAACTTCGGGTGACCTATAGGCAATTTCAGGCGACTTCGGAAAACGAAGTGCCGTGTGTGCTTAGCACAGGCGACTTTTCATTATTGCGGCAGGGAAGACACGACAAGGCAGTTCAGAAAGATTGTCGCCCAGAAGAACAGGCGATTAAATCTCCCCGAATCCAGTGTGTCACTACCCTAAAGTATCAGTTTTTAACATTTTTTCCATACTGATTTGGGGAAATATGAGATTTTAAATCACTTGCAAAACATACATTTTATAAAAATGATTAAAAAAAATCAAGCAAATGAAGATGTAAAATCAATCTTTGAGGTGTTATATTTGAAAATAATACATTTTTAGAGGGACTACAATTAATATTAATCATGGGGGATGCTGTCAGTGATGTTCCATTTCCACTACCAATTTCCAAACTCAAGGCCCGTTAAAGTGGACCCGTCACCCCAAAAAAATATTCAAAATCATATGAATTATGTTTTCTTCAGTCTGGGAATTCATGATTCTAGCAAGCAGGCAGGAGCCATTTTGTGGACACTGTTATTAAGGCAAGCCTTGCATCATCTCAGAATCTTGTTTGTGCACCAGAATGGGGGACCTGATGTCTATCCCCATGACCTGGCTACACAATTAAATGGTTAAGAGAACTGGGGGAATGTGTGGGGAGCAGTGGCATCTAGGAAGTGCTGAATGGAAAGTGAAAGTAATTATCTGCCCTGCCTCTATGCCCAACATAGAGGAGTGGCAGACAGTATTTGATTGACGGCTGAGATTTTTAAATGAGCTTAAAACAAATTAATAAAAATTTGAAATTGGATTTCATGTTTAATTTGAAAAGGACTTTTGTTATACAGATTTTTGTGTCTGTGTGACGGGTCCACTTTAAGGGGCATTTCCATGATATCAGTCATTTCACCACCAAGCCTTATGCATTAAGTGAGTAGGAGATGTACACAGTTACTGTATCGCTTTCAGAGACTACCCCTGAGTAAGGACATGTCTAAAATATATAGCTTCCAATCGCTTCAAGATATATATATCTATATATATATAGATATATATAATACACAAAAGCTGTGAATATCTTGTAAATTATATCCTTATAAACAGTGAGTTCTGATGTCATAAGTTATAAACGGTGAGTTCTGATGTCATTTCTGTAACATGAATCACTAAAACTTGTGTATTACATGACTCACTAAAACTTGTGTATTATAATAAATAAAGTACCCCCAGTTGCAAAATATGAGGATATTAGAAGTTACCTCGGAGTTCCATGGCCTTCGGCCTCGTGTTTTTATATGGTCATGAAACTCCTCAGTAACTTATAATATCCTTTATAATACCCTTTATAATACCCTTTATTCACTATATAATATATATTTTTGACATACAGTATGAAGAAATAGCTTACTGTACCCAGAACATTATTTCTGTCTTTCTGATTATGTAATATGATTGGAGAGATAAGCTGCAGTTGTTGTTTATGGAGATTTTTTTTATAGATAAAATTATCAGGCATGAATAATTCATCTTCCCCCACTCATTCTCTTCCTACGAAAAATGCCATCTGAACTGTTAATGTTATTAGGAATCTTTGCTTTATTAAAGGGGTTGTTCACCTTTGAGTTAACTTTAGTATAATGCAGAGAGTGATATTCTGAGATAATTTGCAATTGGTTTTCATTTTTTATTATTTGTTGTTTTTTAGTTATTTAGCTTTTTATTCAGCAGCTCTCTAGTTTGCAGTGTCAGCAATTTGGTTTCTATGGTACAAATTACCCTAGCAACCCAGCATTGATTTGAATAAGAGACTGGAATATGAATAGGAGATTGACTGAATAGTAATGAAAAGTGGCAATAACAATACATTTGTAGCCTTACAGAGCATTCGTTTTTAGATGGTGTCAGTGACCCCCATTTGAAAGCTGCAAAGAAACAGAAGAAAATTGCAAATCATTAAAAAACTATGAAAAATAAATAATCAAGACCAATTGAAATCTTAGAATTGTCCCTTCTACAATATACTAAAAGTTAACTGGAAGTTGAACCACCCCTTTAAATGTAATTCTGCATCCTGGTGAGCTTAATTTCATGGACTACTATGGTATGTACTGAATCACAATTTTAAATGTTTTAATAAACTGGTAAATAAAGTTGCTCAAACAAATCCCATTGACTTCCATCGAAACGGACCAGTTTTTACTTTCTCAGTTTTTTGTATTTGTGTTTTTTCTCATATCAATAACTTTGATAACTGTGCCCCAGAGAGTTATATACTTTCTGCAAGAGCATAATAATAGGGACCTGGTGGGACCAAACGAAATGCACTTTCACTGTATGATTATAATATACACAGTGTTTTGGGGGCCCAAAAAATTGTTAAATACATGACAATTACAGTATATATATTTTTATTAAACTGCCACCATTCAGGAAGGAGATTCAAATTAATTACACAGGGATGAATAAACTTTATTTTAAAAAGTTAATTTGAACCTGAGGACAACAACAAAGAAACTGGTGAAGGGGATGGACGCATTGGGTACCAAAATATCAACATCCACCCGTAAGAGGGTCCTTCATTGCCATGCCTAAAGTTTTGAAATCATCCCAGTTGATTGAGTGATTTGCTGAAAAGGGACTGGTGCACTTCAGAAAATAGATGGCATAATGATGGAGGAGGTGATGTAGAACTTCTGAAGCAATACCTCAAGACATCTGCCAGAAACATGTTTGCAGCTTTGTCTTCTGGCATGACAAGGATCCAATGCATATTGACTACAATAATAAATTGAATGTATTGGAGTGGCCAACAAAAAGCCCAGGCCTTGCACCAGTTCTGTCAGGAAGAATGGGCAAAAATTCCAGCAACATATTGTTGGAAGTTTAAGGAAGCCTACACTAAGGGGCTGATTTACTAAGAGTCGAAGTGAAAATTCGAATAAAATTTGAATTTTTAAAATTCGAATTTCGAAGTAATTTTGGGCTACTTTGACTATCGAATAGCCCAAAATGGAATTTAAAAAATTTCAAATATTTGAATTTTGAAGTACTGGCCCTTTAAAAATCCATCGACTTCAACTGCCATTTTAGCCTATGGGGGACCTCACAGAACTTGTCCTGAAATGTTTTCTAAGTTCTGAGAAATTGAAGGATTGTGGTGAAATCGTTTGTATCATTCGATCGAATGCGGGCGTTTTTTTTTTGATGGTCGAATTTCAAAGTTTTTTCACTTTGAAATTCAACCATTAATCAATCTGCTCCTAAGAATTTAATTAGGAGTTTAAGTAAAGCAAGTAAAAGGCAATGCTGCTACCAGCAAAGGGTATGCAAAACTTTTGATCTATCAGAAATCCAATATAATGGATAAGCTATTACATTGAAATGACATCACAGAGAAATAAAGTAGATACCCTATTTGATTAACACAGTCAATGTATGGTAACCTAAGAGTGAAGCTATAAACATCTTTAGCATATATGTATAAGGACTCACCAGTACAACACTCATACTAAATGTCTATACAAATAGTTCAAACAACCCCCCCAAAAACAAAGTTACTTAAGGACCATTGTATACATTACACTCTCAAAGGCTGAATACAACTGCATAAGGATAATATGGAAATTTACTAACATTATTCTTTAAAGAAAAATCATTGGCCTCTTTTTTTTATTTTTGCTCTTGTTTTTAAACAGAAAAAAAAAGACAAGATCCTTAGACATGTTGGGGGTATGCACATTTGTGCTCAATGGCACAAAGAAGAGTAAATCCAATAAAGACGCGGCCCAGGGCCAGGAAATATACGTTGTATCTTATTTACCACTAGCAGTATCTTAGGGCCAAGCAAGATACTTTGTTTACTAAAGCCCAAGGCCATGCTGGTTTTGAAGGAAAACTGTTCTCTAAAAAAGGAAATATTTGCCTCAACTTCAAATATCAGATGATTTTGTTTGTACAACCTGAGGGTAATAACATCAAGCTGTCTATGTTTCCAGCCTGAAACTGTACGGTATTATTCATAAACAGTGCCACCTTTCTGCCAAAACACATGCCTATATTAATGAACCCAATTGTTTGTATGAACAGAAGTGTGTTTTATTGGCTATAGTGCCCAATAAGTAAATGCCCATAAATATTTTTTTTAATTCTGCTCTCTAAAATATTCATTTTTTTTTTTAACCAGCAATGTGTGTTTATTTGCTTAAACAGTACCAGCATCCATCTTCCAGCATCCAGAAGAGTATGTATCAAAAATGAATAGGGTGCAAAACATTGCTCTCTTCAGTGTAAAGGTAATATATGAACGGATATAAAAACATAGATATACCTTCTATAGACTTCTTGTTTATATCAAGATTCAGCCATTGGGTTAAAAAATAGAAAACATCAAACTGTGTTTATTCTGCCTGTAATCATTCTGGTACAAGTAAGTCGTTATATAACCCAACGATTTCTTTAACAGAGCAGCCATGGTTTTCTATAAAAAGGATTAGAGATATGAATGCTAAGATTGTGGCGAGTGTTTAATCTCTCAGCAGAGAAGGAATAAAATGGCCCGCAAGGTTTCCTGGAATGTAACTTCCATAGTTTCTCATACACATTTAATTCTAAGAGGATTTGAAATTGCATAAAAAGTTTTGTTCTGTCACTATTGCTTTATTGTAAGAAGTGTATGCTATGCTGAGCTAGTAGCTTGATTTTTTCTTTGGTTCTAGGACAAAGTTGGAATTAAAAATTGCATAACTTCAAATAATTCCTTTTTGATTAGTAGGATATAAGGCATTAACCCCCATTCAGACAACATTCTATCTCTCATTGTGAAAAGCACAACTGACACAATTATGAATGTTTTGGTTAGGAAGAGTAATTGGCACTGCATGAATACATCATTAGTGATCCACTGACTGTTTGGAGGTAAAATCAGCCTAATCTAATAAGGAAGTTTCATAAATTAACCAATACCAAAAAATATGGAGTTGGTGAATCCCTACATATTGGTTTGCGCAAAGTGGTATATATATCCGCAGAAGAGATCTCCAAAGTCCTATGCAAGTGAATAGAGCTGTGGAATTCTCTGCTCTGGCCAGAATTTGCATTCCTGGTATATATTTACAAACAGTAACGTTCCCATTGCAGCAGATAAGTAGGAGTCCTTGGGTAGATCCATTTTACTTTTTCAAGTGACCATTTTACTGAGGATTGTACTTAAGCACTACACTGATAAAAGAATGTTGTTTGATTGTTAACTGGACAGGTCAAAGCAAGTTATAGCATGGCAGAAATGCCTCCTGACCTCTGAAATCTGACTTGCTAGCAAAGTGAGAACAGTTCCATCCGATGTTAGAAGACGCTAATTTGAATGGAAGTCGGTAGCATGCAGGGCCAGAGTTGGAAAAGAAGAGGGTTCCCTCTCAGACCTTTCCAAAATGCCACCCTACATCCCTTATTCCCCCCTTCAATATGAACTTTGTTACAGTACATAACATACAGATGATTTTAACAATATTCCTTATATTGTTATTTCATCCTAGTTGAAATAGGGATTATGGAGGCTGCAGTTCAACAACAGCTAGAGAGCTTCAGGACTGAGATACCTGAATAATTTACAATTGTTCTAATTATTTTATAATATGTCCTTGACATAATTATTTAGTTCCTGCAAAAGGTGTATGTATGAGGCACTGTATAGTTTTTAAGTTAGGAGATGCCTATGTGCCTCCTCTGAATTCAGACAGCACCATATTCACAGGACAAACTCAGGTCTCTGTGCTCTGTCACATTTTGACATTTTGAAATGAATGTATATAGGAAAGTCATTCACAATTTTTATTTTTTTGGGTGAGTTTACGTCCACTTTATTGCTAATGCGGTCAAATTATTGCATAGGGCATTATCTATCATCAGCAGTACAGCTATACTGTCAGCATCATCTTGTTTGTAATTATAGGGTTACGTGTTGCTTGACTTGACAGTATTTATCCTTTTAGATTTAGGGCAGGGAATTCATGACTAGGCTGGGGATTCAGTAAACTGGATGAGGATGCCTGGATGAGGTAGAACATCAGATCAGAGTCTGAGTTTTAGGCCCCTGCCTGAAGGTAGTGATGGTTTTATATTATTAACATGTGTTTTATAGAACTTATTTAGAAGGAATTTCCGGCTACAAAAATAAACCTCACAAGAAATGGTCGCATTGTCAGTGTTACACCTCCAGGTGCTGCAGATGGGCCTTTTCTGAGATTTTCAATTGGCACAAATGTCACAGAATTTTCTCATAACGGCCAGATTCAATTAGGTGAGACAAAGTTATCTCAGGGTTTATCACTTGAAAACTCATGGACAAAATTTCTCCAAAATCACTTCCAGTTTTTCCCATAGACTTCAATTGAGTTTTCACTTTGAGATAAATTCTTCTGAATTGAATTGCATCTCAAATTGAATTTTGTCCATGAGTTTTCACGTGATATTACATCTGGCCCATTTTGGCAGGCAGGTAGTTTAGGTTGATGCAGTAAAAAAAAAAAAGATAAATATCACAAGACACATGCCTAATGTCATATAACCTGAACCAGAATGTAGGGAAAACTTGTTCTTCACATTTGTGGAAAGGTGAAGGTGTGGTTCTAGGTAAAATCATGTTGGCAGCACATAGGAATGTGCCTTAACGTCCTACTTTTTTCATTAGTTTCTCTTTAATGATAGTGATATGTGAGCCTGGGGGGAATGAGCAGATTGTGACCTCTGACCTAATGGTTTAGACTAATTACAGCACATGTTGCACCTTAGGGCCTTACTAGCACCAAAAGAAATCTGTAACTTCTCAGCTTCTTGTCAGGGTGTCATAAGGAAAATGGTACATGATCC
>CM044433.1:134653934-134664118 GCA_024363595.1 Xenopus borealis | reverse complement strand
AACATTTATTGAAATTGTTCCTCAAACAATAAAGATTGTCATTCCTTTGTTGGTTACAGAAATGGTTAAAGGGTTATATATGTTTATAAGCTTACATACAATAATCAGAATATATTTTTGATCTTACAAATTACATCTAATCCTCCGTCTCTGAGTTTACTGATTACGTGATATACATGATCTACCTATCAACACCTTGTATCATTAATGTATACGTTTAACCTGTACATAATGACTCAATGAAAAGGCAAATGTCTATAGCTAGAGATGGTAAAATTGTACTTGATGACTGCTCAAATAAAAAAACTTAAAAAAAAAAGTCTATGCAAAAATGAATAAACAAAATCTATACGGAAATCTATTTAATTGCAGTTGGAAAGTTGCCTTGGTACTGGAATCTATGCATAACAGGTGTGAAAAATTGCTGCAACCACATGTAACTTTGCAGGTAGCTGTAGCCAATTATGGGGATGTTGCATATCCTGGCACATGTTTTATGGGTTATATATACATGTAGCTGTATATAATTCCTGGCAATGTACAGGTAATTGCTACTATGCAGGCCTAGACTGGCAGTCTGTGGGTCCTGGCAATTGAGGGGCTGCTATAAGGTGCCATTGAAAGTCAGTATTTCAGGGAGCTGTTTGGTCCTTTGTGTGGGCTGATTGGACCTCGGTGTACCTGAAATGTCAGGGCCTATTTTGATTCTCAGTCCAGACCTGCTATTATGCTGAGCACAAGATCAATCACTGAATTGTATTCATAGAGCAAATATAGAGCAGCAATTACCCCTCCTTACTGTCATAAGAGCTCACATTCTCTGATCATCACCTATATCCTATAATTTTCTGTAATGCCCATCTACCACTGTGCTGTAGGTCTGATTATATATTATTTTTCAGACTGTCATTCGATCATTCAGGATTTCTGTAGAAAAGTGGAAAAAATCTTATCAGCTAGTATGGCGTGGCCCTTATCTGAATCAAGTGACTACATTTTATCTGTTCTGGAAAGAACTGTTAAAGAATAAAATCTGTGTGCTGTTATCACACCATGTATACACTGCTAACAGTGACCTTTACTGGTATTAAACACTGTAACTGTTCCATAAAAGTATATTTTCATGGTGCTTTATTTGCATTAGCTTTGCTTTATTCTGTCTCCACAGAAAAGTTATAGAATATTTATCCTTGTGTTCAGGGTCAGTACAGCTGCCAGCTATTGCTAAAATCCCCCCAGGAAGCACTAGCACATTGGCACTGGCAAAAACATTACGGACTGTTCCACGTATCATAGACACAAACATCTAGATGAATATGGTGCAGAATAACCTACATTTAGGGGCCAATTTATTAAAGCTAGATATTTTGTAATTGAGATTTTAAAGGGGAAAAACTCGAGTTTTTAGAGAAATTTTTTTAGAGATGAATTATATCCCAAAGCTGCTAAAAATCCAAATGTGAAAATACTCCAGTTAAAACTTGTCATGGTCATGTAGAAGTTTCTTGACATCATGATCTGCATTGATTTTCATACAATAATCCAAAAAACAAAAAGGCGGGTTGTTCCACCATCTCATAAGTAATTCAGTATATATGCAAGTGCATGTGTTTACAAAAACAGGGGTTTTTAGTTACAAATTTATGATCATAAAGTTGATAAGCCCCCATACCACGTCAAGGTAAACCCCATATTGTGATCCCTAACTTTACCTCCGTTCATAGTATAAGATGGTTTGTACCTCTGCATAGTAACATTACTTGTAATCAGTGTCTCATGAACCTTGGTTTCAGGAGACTGTATTTGCAAAAAGAGAACTTAGGAAGTCTATTGCTATTTTTGAAATTGCTCTATAAAGCTCTAAACAAATACTCATTGTGATGAGATTGTGTATTTTAAAACTGCCTAAGACATTCCTATCAATTTAATTAAATTAAATAGGTTAATATGAGCCTGAAATAAATTGTAATTGTGACGTATATTTTAATTCACATATGTTTTTAATTGCATGCACTATATAAGGCTTAGGGTCTGAGCTAGACTCCACCTCTGATTAAGTGTCAGAAGGCACGAAACGCGTCAGGTGACTAGACATGTGACAGTTCTGTATTAGGTCTCAAATAAGATGCCTGTTCATGCTCTTAATGTTTATTTGGAAATAAAAGGTTTTTTACTTTTTTACCGGTGGCTACCTAACTCCCATTTTATTTCCCATTGAACTTGGTTTCAGGAGACACTGTTTTTGTAAACATATGCACTTGCATTTATACTGAATTACTTATGAGACAGGGGACCAGGGAATGTGCATTGATTAATTGGCCAAATCAGTAGCACTTCCATTATACTTATATATATTTTAACTTAGCCTTTTGAGTGTTCCCATAACCCCCCTTTTTGTATATAATAATCCAAAAAAGTCATTTATTTGAGACTTTTTCTGCACAGACTTTTTTTAGCTGATTTTTTGATAACTGAGGTAAATGTGTGGATGGGAGTTAGTTCTACTTTAATGGAGAAAATCTGAGTTTTCGTTAATTTAGTCATGCCCAGATTTACAAACTGGCCAACCCTAGGCCAGCTCTGCTCATAAACCCCATCCCCTGCCAGTGCTGTCCCCTTCCCCCTGCCAGGCACCGTCCCCTTCCTCCTTTGCATCACCACCCCCTTCTTCCTTACCAGGCGTTGTCCTCATTCTCCATACCAAGCACTGTGCCCTTCCTCCTTACCAGGTGCCGTCCCCTTTCTCCTTACCAGGCGCCGCCCCCTTCCTTCTTTCCAAATACCATCCACTTTCTCCTTCGCATCGCCGCCCCTTCTTCCTTACCAGGCACCTTCTCCTTCCTCTTTGCCAGGCACTGTCCCCTTTCTTCTTTGTGCCCTCCCCTTCCTGTGCGTGTGGCGTTCATGTGCAGTTTTAATAGTCCATAACAATAATGGAGACTGACATTCGTCTCCAGTGCTATTGGATAATCCTGATGCGACTGGGCGGCATGCCACCCCTCAAAATCTGCCGCAAAAGGCCCGGGTCTTTGCTACCTTGCCACAAATATGGGCCTGCTTATAGTTTTTATTAAACATTCATAAGCAAATTTATGCGTGCGTTTATCAAAATGTGAGATTGGAGCTTACCTCAGAAAAACTCACCCACTTTCATTTCATTCCTATGGGATTTTTAGAATTGTTTTCATCTAATGGTGAACCCAATGATAAATACACTTCTTAAAAGCCCATAGGATAGTGGGTGAGTTTTTCTGTGGTGAGCTCTAATCTCACATTTTAATACATTAGCCCCTAAGTGACAGTAAGTGCGACTTATAAACTGTATATTTCCCTTTAACAATATGACCTTTCTGCATTGTTGTAGCGATAATGTTATTACAGTGGTACCGCTATATACCAACAAAAAACAAATTTTCATTTCTTTCATACCTTGTCTTTTTTCCTGCCTTTATTTGTATGGGCCCCACCATCTGATCCGACACTGTGTGCACAATTGTATATGATCCATAGCTACAAGTAGTGTAATCTTTGTACAGTATGTATCTGATTTAAGTCTTTTCCTTCATCGCCTTCCAGATGACTGCCCTCGTGAACTTCAGATAACACTGCTTCTCAATGAAAGTCTGTATTGGTGCAGTCATTCAGTCACCCTTGAAAAATATTGACTTTTAGGCAAGTTTCAGCAGATATGCATGCACTGGAAAACTTGGCTCATGCTTTTCATTTATTATTAGGGATCCTGCACAGCCTCATATACTGAAGGCAAATGAACACCTACCTACACGGGCAAATCATATTACATTCTGACCATTGTTTAACAAGGATATAGACTGAGTTGCTTTGAGGTACATACAGGCAGGGCAAGCATAATAATTAATACTAAATAAATAACAAGCATGATACTAAACAATAGACAGCAATGTGTTGTTTTGTTTTTTTTCCAAATATATTACAGCTAAGCATAACAAACAGTATGGTGGCATCCAAGAGGAACAGAAAGAAAAACATGTTATTTGTAAAGTGGAAACTACTGTCTTATACACATTTCTATAGCCTAAATATGATTATTTCAATGATAAATATACCATCCACTGAATTGTTTTTGCAAGTGATAATAACAGTTACTACTCTGTATAAATAGTATTCCTGGCAGATATAACAAGCTCAATCCATGCTTGTAAAAAAAAGCTTTTCTGAATATTTAATCTCTTTATTAATTTGCATTGTGTTAATTTTAAAGCACATTTGTTTTCAAAGACTAAAGGCGCCCATACAGGGGAAGATAAGAGCTTATTGGGACATGTGTGGGGCCCTCTGAGGGGCTTCCCTCATCGTTATCTGTCCAAAAGTCTGCAGGGTAAAAAATCCAGTTGAATCCTGGCCACATCTGTTTGTTGATGCAGTCCCACGGTCCTCCTGCCCATATGGCCTGCACTGTGATACGATCGTAGGCCCTAGGGATCAGTTCAGCACAATATCACCCACCTCAATGTTTTCGACAACACCAAATGAGCAGATCTCTAAAGGGCACATTTACTAAGGGTCGAGGGTAAAAAAAAACCTTGAATTCGACCCTCGAATTTTGATCGAATTAAAACCCCTTGAATTTGAATTCGAGGGGTTTTAACGCAATTCAATTTTACGATCAAATATTACAAATTTAATCGATCACATTTTTTTAATTCGATCAGAAAAACTTGGAGCTTCCCATAGGGCTATATAGCAATTCGGTAGGTTTAATCTGCCGAATTGTTATATCAAAGTTTTTTTAAAGGGCCAGTACATCGGCAATCGAATTCGATTTCGCATTTAACCAATTCAAATCGAATTTTGGGCTATTCGAGTCGAATAAGCCCAAAATAAATTCAAATATCAATTTTTTTTAATTAGAATTTGATTTGAATTTTCACTTTGAATCAGTTCGACCTTTAGTAAATGTGCCCCTAAGTGTATGGCCACCGTAACAATTAAGTTGGGTGTTAGTGCTCTGTGCTTCTGCAGAGAGCTAACACCCAATAGAAAAAATTGCATTTAACTGCTCAAAGGAATGAAACATTGATGAACTGATACATTGACCAGCTTTAATCAACTTTTGGCAGTTTGTCAACACTCTTTTTTAATAACTATGTAAAAAATGGCCCACTGGATCCCCCAGTTATTTTTATCAATCTGCCTCTTGGGCTTGATGATTTCTATGCATGATATTCTATGCATGTATGACATTTTTATATTTATCAACAGGACTGCATTTATATACAGCATATATATATATATATGTACAGCACTACGGAATAAGTTGGCGCTATAGAAATACATGTTAATAACAATAATAATATATACGCCTCTGATGATTAAAAGCATAGCACATTTGAGGGAGTAGGCTAATTAATGCTTTGAAGTGTCTGAGGTAGGAAGGTTTTTGGGAGGGGGGATTAAGTTGACATTTTAAGGGGGTGCTTGTATGGAGAAACTGAATTTGAAAGATAAACTTGTTTGGGAAGGGTACTTTCAGGTGGTTTGGGAGGAAGTGAGAAATGTAGATATACAGTATATATATATATATATATATTTTTTTTTTTTTTTTAAGCAAACAGAAAGCAAATCTATTGAGAAGCGATGTGGCTGAATGTAGGACTTCTGTATGATCTGTCCCACGTACTGGTTAATTAATAACATTACTCTAGGACCAATGGTATAATATAGGCATACCTTTATAAGACTAGAAAAGTGCTTTGGGATATCTGTCTTCCTTGTTAAAATATGAAAAGATTGTCATGTGTAGTCTCTAAGGTATAACCCTCAGGACTGGCATGTAAAGCAATGAATATGGATGTCTCTCTGTATGCCAAGATTACCAAGGTGTGGCTGAGATGAAGGTTATAAGATTTTGTATCATGGAATTGGCGTTTGTCTAAACAGGGTTACAGTCACATTACATAAGTAGCAATGCGTGTGCCCTTCCTCCTAAAAGTTAGTGTAGGACTGACCAGACCAGGGATAACTTTGACATAGTTGGCCAGCTTGAATATATTGCATTAGGTATTTTTATTAGCTCAAGGCATAAAGTGTCATTGTCCTTGTACTTAATATATTTATAATGGGTTGAGTGCAGAGGATCTCTTGTATTTGTCTGTATTCATTTTGTGGTCACAGCCTCATTGCACCCCCACCTAATGGCTTCAAAATGATTGTTAAGCACAATTTCCCTTGTATGTTATATCCTAAGTGGCGTTCCAGTTGTACAACACTTATTAAATGAAACCTGATTTAAAATGTAGGATATTTCCTCTTAATCTCACATGTAAAACCTGTATCAAAGACCTCTATTTTTTGGTAATAAAGAGAAGGTGCACAGAAAGGCTGCTTTTGGAATTGGAAATCAGTTGCAAACCCTTAGATAATTAGTCTTGCTTTTTTTGTTAACCATCTGTTCAAACAGCACCCAAGAAATCCACTGACCTCTGCTTTCTCCATTCATTTGAGCAGAATGGGCCCTTTGTGTACTCCAGAAGTGTATTCTGTTGTCAGGGAATGTATCATTTTCAGGAATTTCTATAAACTCATTAATTCTAATATAAATAGAAGCATTTCAATCTCCGTGCAGTTCCATGATCTAAGTCTAATTGGTGCGTGTAGTAATGGAACAGCATAACAATAACCTCTCTTCACCTCAGTATGGGGTTACATCATGTGACCTTCTTCTCACAAAACAGATGTGCTGGCAAATACGCTCATGCTGCACCATCCAATTAAAAGCAATATTCTGTGCAGTTCTATCGTGTTTTTAAGTGATTCCGTTTTTACTTCAATAAGTGCATATTCAAGATTTTTAAGTTAAGAAGAAATTTAAAATCGTAAAAAATCCACCATAATTTTTTCCGCATATTTAACCATTTTCTATTATATTTTACACACCATACTTGTATAGAAAACTGCGGGAACACATAGTTTGTCCCCTAGGGAGGTCGAGCAAATTAATAAAGTGATACATTTGTCCATAGGGAACGTATAAGTCCATAATTGCAATTTATATTTTATGTTATATGTTTGCTCCAACTTTTATCTCATTGGAGGGAGTAAACATTAGTGGTTTGGAGAAAAGTTCATTGACATAGTCATTTTGAAGGTTTTTTATTTGTAAATCAAATATTATATCATGTTACTTTTATTCATTCTCCAGGCCATACTGTACATCAGGGGTCCCCAACCTTTCTAGCCCATGAGCAACATTCAGATGTAAACATTTTGGGGGCAGCAATGCAAGAATGAAAAATGTTCCTGTTGGTTCAAATAAGTGCTGTGGTTGACTGTTTTTAGCCCCTCTGGGGACTGTCAGCCAACTGGAATCTCTGGCAGGACACCTGGTTTTGATGCAAAAAAACTTGTCTCCAAGCCAGGAACTGAAAAATAAGCACCTGAGGACACTAAAAGCAACACCCAAGGGGTCGGTGAGCAATATGTTACTCACGAGCCAATTGTTGCAGATTACTGCTGTAGACCAATGCTCACTGTATTGTTATGCCATACTGTATACAGCTGTAGTTATTTACTACTGTACCACTTTCCATGCTTCCCAATGCTTCCCCTTAAACTTCTGCATTTTGCCAGATTCTATTCACTGCTAATACTATATATATATATATATATATATATATATCACTGCCTCCATATAAATGACGTATAATGACAGTGTGCACCTTATACATTTCTATAACTATTACAAGAAGCAGCCATTGTCACAAGAAGCTTCCATGCAGATGATACAGTGTGTGCCTGGTCTTTGCACTGCTGAAGTTAAACATATTTGCATATTTTGCATGTTTCTATAGCATGGAAAAACTGTACAGTTGTTTTTCTCTCTTTCTTATTTAAACTCTGTCAAACTCTTTGGCCGTTATGTAAGTTTATTGATGGATAGGGTGATGTGTGAAAGACTTATTGTGACTGATGGAGGGCACACACACAAGCTCAGTGTTTGTGCAAATCTCACGGTCCTGCTATTTTCCTCTCTGGCCATACACAGCTCTTACTACTGGAGTTCTGTTTGCTTTTGTGTTAGTGAACTAATTGCTACAGATTAACCCTAAGAGTTACAGGATCAGCAGCTGAACCAGATCCCTTTTTGGAAAGCTACTGTATATGTATCATTTGTGATCACACTGTTTTACAATACATATGGGGCATTTCCTGGGAAATATAGCTGAGACATAAGGGTACTGGTGTTTAAATCTGTGCTACCATGGGCAGTAAATTTCCCCAAAATGCTTTCCCAATAAAGTAATGATGGGAAAACAAACAAAGTTGCTTTGTTTTCCAAAGTCATCTAAACTCAGGCCTCAAATCTCCCTGTGTGCCAGCAACCTAATCTACTAAAGGCTGTTCTCGTTGATCACAATGGAAAGTACTACGAGGCCTTGCAGAATGATATCGTGTAAATTAAATATTACGATTAGGGTTGTCATCAGGCCAGTATTTTCCTGGCCCATGTAATAAAAATGATGCTTGCTCTCAATCTTATTATTATGGAATAAAGGTATAAGTATACAACAATAGAACTGTAGGAGGCAACACAAATGTTATATTGATATATTATATGAGCATTTGCTAATTTCAAGCATCAACTGCTAACTTTAGGATACTTGCCCTTCCCATATTATTTAGTAGGATCAGACCAGCAAAGAGATTATCAGTGTCTCAGCTGCCTTACTTTCCCCAAGGAGATGAACCGCTCTATAAACACCCCCTGTGCCACAGTTCATTCTATAGGTGAATTTTAAAATGTGGTAATGTAGGCAGTGTATCCCCCACAGTAATAAACAATTGTCTCTTACATTCAAGTGCTTAATGTGTTGTGCATTGTTTCTGTTGGACATCTGGCACTGACAGAGAACGAATGTCATCCTTCATTGTTATCAGAAAATATGGCACATGATTCCTGCATTGCAGAATAGCAGTTTTCTCAGCATAAACCCAACCTTTGGGCAGAACAGGGGGTGCAACTATAATTAGAAGAATACATAAATCTGCATAAACATGAAATTCATGCAAAAGGATTGAGACTGGTGGAAGGAAACTATTTCACCATGCTTTGTGCATTTGTTTTGGACCCTGTTTCTAATACAAACAAGTCCTTTCCTAGGAACAGATAGCAGACTGTGCATGGCAGTGGTTCTATGCCTGCTTGTTATTGAAATAAACTCGAGTCCTTATCACACTGTGGCTTTATTAATATAACACTTATGTTGATTTCCACACACTGACCCTTATATGTCCCATTTTCAAAGCTTCTCCTTCCGTATACCTCAATTAATTCAAACATCTAGGGCTGCTTCCCATAGCTAAATCCTCATAAAGAAGATTTTGTATTATGGCCCAGGCAATGAGGCACCAAATCTAAATTATGTAGGATACAGTGATTGCACTGATACTTTATATTTAATAAGCTGGATTTTACCCAAACTGTGCAATAGCAGCACGGCACTAAAACAGCACTAAACCGTATCTTAACTTTTTGCATCCATCAGCTCCAGTAAACTTCCTACAAAAAAAGTCTACAGACTATACCAACTAAAGTATCCATAAATAAAGATCTGGGTTGCTATATGGAGCACTCAGACATCTGTACACAAGAAAAGCATTAAGCAGGGGAATATCCCCCAAATAGCAAATGCTCTTTATGAAGAAGCCTAGTGTTACAAAAATACATTTAAATTATTTATCCGTGGTTTTTACTTGTCCTTTTCTATTCCTCTATTTTGCGTGGGGAAAGTCAAAATCATTGAGTAAGGTAAAACTTTACTTTCCAAAAGCAACAGTAAAAAGTATGTATCATGTTGCACAAAAATAGAAAGATGTGCTGGCAGGATCTAGGTTCAACATATTCCAAATATGTCAATGAATGAAATTCCCTGCAAAGTGCTGAGTAATATAATGCATATGCCAAGATTTAAATAAAAGATATAGAGTAACTGGAAAAATTGTTAAATTGGGACAAATAGACTAAGGATAGCATTAAGAAATGTCTCCTAATTCTGCCAAGGCTGCCACTAAAGGAAACACATTTCAATGCATCAAAACTTTAAATTCTCACAAATTATTGCTGGTGCAGCCGGCTGGGATATTCAGCACTTTATACATTCCGATGTCACTGCTCACCAGAATAAAAAAAAACTTAAAAAAAAAAA
>CM044433.1:134603869-134653810 GCA_024363595.1 Xenopus borealis | reverse complement strand
CACCCCCTGTGCCACAGTTCATTCTATAGGTGAATTTTAAAATGTGGTAATGTAGGCAGTCCAGATAAAATTGCTTTGTGTAACTAGATTTTTGTGGAAGTCCACTGACTTTTATTCAAATAAACATTAGCAGGCTTGCATCAGGGAGTGTCAGCTTTGTTAGTATCTAGCATGGTTTCTGTGCAAATAAAAGTACACTAGCCAGGCATCAGTACTGTAATTAATATAATAAGGCAAAACCATGCTTGTTTGGAACATTTTATGATGCATGTATTTTTTTCTAATTTGCTGTATGATTATATTCTGCTGAAGAATGGTATAATTTGCTACATTTTTATATTCACTAATAGCTGAGACCATAAGGTGCTTTGCATCCTCTGCTAATTATAAATAAAATTAAATCCCTTTAGCTTTTATTAACAAGATAAGAAAGCACATGCTTTTTATGACAGAGAAAATGTATTTAAGTACACCTGTAAAAATATACAATTGCTCCTGCAATCTAAAAGTGTGCTAAACTTCAAAAACAAAGTTCTGTTCCATGTGCCAGATAATCTCCCCAGAATTTATAGCACCAATTCAGTTTTTACTAAATCCAGATTTTTAATATGATGTTTATCATAGACTAGTTTGCTAGCCTAGTTTGAAGGGGCTTGTATCGATCTCCTATACAACATTGCATCTTCCACTGTGACATTAGAGAAATAACTGGCTAGCTCTGTGGTTGCTCTAACAAGTGGTCCCAGAAACCTAAACTAAAGTTAATATGACTGGAGATTGTAGACTGCCTAGTGTATATACTTCACTCTTTACTGTCTGGCTGCAAACTGTTCTCTGTTGGGGGATATTCTTATTCATTTTATGTTGTGTCTATTAGTGTTGTTATTGTATATTGGCCTTTACTGGAAGCCTGAGAGCTCATATAGGGTATTTACTTTAAGTTATCAGGCAGGATTTACATTCTCTTTTTAGTTCTAGAAAGATTTCATTCCATAAGCCATGCAGAGATGATATATCTTCTCTTCATTTTGCTATAAAAGGGAACTCCAGTACAAATACAGTAAATACTTCCTTTTTTAAATTAAAACCCCTTTGCCTGCTATTTGCTTTTTCTTCCTCTCTCCAGCTTCTCGTGACTGCTTGTGATTCCTCAATCATTCTTGGGACATGCTCTGGGCTTTTTGTATGCTACTTTGCTTGTGAACTAGGCAGTGAAGCATTTAGGTTGTGTAAATGGATAATAAACCAATAGAAAATGAATGAAGGCTTGGCCAGACCAGGGATGACTATAACATAGTTGGTTAGCTTGACCTTTGTTTAAAATGAAACATATTTTAGTAGAATAAGGCAAAAAAGGCCTCAATGTCCTTAATATACAGTATTGATAATGGGTTTAGTGCAGAGGATCTCTTGTATTTGTCAACTATGGATTAGTGCACCTGAGCAAGCAGTTCCAAGTATTACATATAGGGGCCAAACCTATTACATCATTTCAGATTAGTAACAACTCTAGGGAGTTATTGATCTTTATTTATAAAGGATATATTCTGTGGTGTTTTACAGAGATTATATGGGTTATTTTTGCCTCTGTATTGCACCATGGGTGCAGGTCTTCACTGAGCTCTGCACATTTTTAAGGACCCAGCTGTAAGTCCTAAGTGAATGAGCCCTATGGAGCAACTGTTGCACCTTTTAGTGGTCTGGATCCTATGTCAGTGGACTTTGTAAGTTGCCCCTTATATATCATTCAAAGAAGTCTCCCAACTGTATTTCGTGTAGGTAGGATCTTAGTTCATCCAGCAAATCTCTTGTGAGATCTCCCTCCCCATTCCCAATGTTCTCAATAAGTCAGTGAAACAGATTCTTGCTTTTGTGGAAGAAGCATTTCTCTTTTTGTATCCCCCCTCGATCACCGGGCAGTTCCTTTTTAGTTGACAAACTCAAACATAGAACAAATAACTACACCAAGGTTTGTAGTCCAACAAGAGATCATTGGAGATGTTGAATTTGATTTTTTTTATTTGTTACAAATATTAAATACTAAACTCACTTTAATATGGCGTAGGTGGTGCTAATGTATAATTTGTTTATGAAATGATTCATTTGAGTGGTGTATCTCCTCTCTAGTACTGCATCTAACTAGTGTTTGTAAGAAAGGTTTGGATGGCAGGTCCTTCCGTCTATCATACGTGTCATGTTTGGAAATCAAACATGGAATGAAGCTCCTTTAGTATTTTGTATTAATGGGCCATTCAGTGGAGATACATATGAGCTGGTATGAGAGATACATTTCCTTTATACCAGGAAAAAATACACTGTTTAGGTCCTGGTTTATTTTACATTCTATGATACTTTTAATCCCAGGGCACTGTTACCTTTTGTCGCCGAACAATGCAATATCAGGTAGATACGTATCTCCTGTGACAGCCATGTTGCACTTGTTTCAGTGTCGGCCCCATAGTGACCATGTCATATCTAGCCCTGCTATTCTCACTGGGTTCAGCAATATGCTCACAGCTAGTAAATATGAATAGCAGCTAGTTCTGTATCAGTTCTCTTAGTCAGATCACAAGACGCAACAAACCTGCCCCAGTGACAGGAAACTGACTAATAGAGGCCTGACAAGGTTCTTTGAGCAGCTCACAAGTCAAAATGAAGGAGAACAATGTTAAAGTGCCTTGTCTTCTCATCACAGATACTGTTATCACTATTGTTTTGACAACGCCATAAAATATTCCCTGATTTGTTCACTTGTGGGCAGAGTTCATCATCCACATTTTGTGTTATTTAGTTTCATTTGTTCTTCTCATCGCAGAGACTAAAATAATGCTGTGCTCATCACAAAAAAATGCCACAAGTTGTGCTTGAAAGAATAGAAAGTTCCAGAGCCCTTTCTTCCAGAGCAGAAAGGGCTCCATGTCTCCAGTTTCACAGGGGCCCCATTGGGGGGGAAAGTTGAAATAAGTACAAGAGACAGTGTAACAGCTGATATATAATTTCAGTAGTGCTCCCAAAGTTTTTGAAGGAACATATTGCTTTTGCTCAGTGTGTCTGTGAGAATGTCTTCAAGGTGCATTGTCATCACAATAGTGCCAAAAAAAAAGAAAATCCTGGTCTCTGGAATACTGGAAATTAAAGGGGTTGTTCACCTTTAAATTAACTTTTAGTATAATGTAGAGAGTGATATTCTGAGACAATTTGCAATTGGTTTTAATTTTTTATTGTTTGTGGTTTTGTAGTTATTTAGCTTTTTATTCAGCAGCTCTCTAGTTTGCAGTGTAAACAATTTGGTTTCTATGGTACAAATTACCCTAGCAACCCTGCATTGATTTGAATAAGAGACTGGAATAGGAAATGGACTGAATAGAATGATAAGTAATAAAAAGTGGCAATAACAATACATTTGTAGCCTTACAGAGCATTTGTTTTTAGATGGTGTCAGTGACCCCTATTTGAAAGCTGCAAAGAAACAGAAGAAAATTGCAAACCATTAAAAAACTATGAAAGATAAATAATGAAGACCTATTGAAAAGTTTCTTAGAATTGGCCCTTCTACAATATACAAAATGTTAACTTGAAGGTGAACCACCCCTTTAATGTTTATTATAGTATAGATTAAAATAATATAGGGAGAGCATCAGGTCATTGCTACTATTAGATCAAAAGCAAGAGGAGTCCGTCAAACAACTGCCTCCATACATATAGCCTATTTGTATCCCCTTTACAGTTTCACATATATTTCAATTCAAAATGATATGTTAAAGGAATATGTATTGATTGTGAGCTAGCGGCAAGGAGTAGTGCACTTACACACACTTGCTATTGCCATGCATTAAGACACAGCTTTGAGTGCATCTTATTGCATGAGATAATGGATTCTATAATATTCTGCCTGTTGTAAGCACGACGACAGTCAGATGGATTTTATCACATTCCCATTGTATTTACACCAACACAACATACTGCATTTTTATGCTTTTGCACAGTTTATAAAATACAATTCAAAAAAATATGCTGAACTCACAAAACTTTTAAAAATGTAAAACAATGCATGTAACTTCAATATAATATACAGGTATGGGATTCGTTATCTAGAAACTATTACAGAAAGGCCATCTCCCATAGACTTTATTTTATCCAAATTATCCAAATTTTTAAACATGATTTCCTTTTTCCCTGTAATTATAAAACAGTACCTTGTATTTTATGAATACTAAGATATAATTACTCTTTATTGGAAGTTTATGTATGATTTTCTACTAGACTAGACTTTCAGAAAGATCCCAGAAATGGAAAACCCCGGGTACAGAGCATTCTGGATAACAGGTCCTTTACCAGTCCTAAACATTTTGGATTATATGACCCAAACCTGTAGTACAAAATAAATTCACATTCAGTCACCCTGGGGTAAGTGTTCCTAAGGTTGGACTTGGAGATCCGTTATCTGGAGACTCCCTTATCTGGAAAACCCCAGGTAGAAATCCTAAACATTCTGGATTACATGTCCCAAACCTGTTGTACATAATAAATTCACATTCAGTCAGCCAGACAAATAGTTTTCACTATGTTTAATTGATGTTGGAAAGTTGACTAAGTGCTGATCTGGGTCACACTTTGTAGCATCAGTCGGCTGAAATGGTGGCCCATACCTAAATGCAATTGTGCAGCCTTGGACAGACAAGCAAATTGTCTCTGTTCCTCTTTGCTCTTCCTAAACAGAGATAACCAGACCATTAATTAGTTTGTATTTCAAGATGGTTATGATTTGATGCAGAGTCAGATGCACTTTGCTTCCATATCATTACATAGTTAACTTGGTTTAAAAACATGAAAATGTCCCCCATGTTCAACCCTTCAGTGTATCTCTGAGCTCTGTTGGCATAGGGCTATGTTAAAAACCTGTTTTTCATGTATTAACATTCAAGAAAAAAAATTTCCTGTATGTTTTTTAAAACAATTTTATTTACAAAAATTTCAAACCTGTCCTTAACTCTCGTCCTGGATGGTATGTCTGTACAAGAAGAATTTTCAAGCCTGCTTTTCTTTTTCCACAAATTGTATTAGCATTTTTGTTTGTTTAAGGAAAACATAAATACCTGTGTTATACATATGTCAATAGCTTTTTCCAATGTCATTACATTGCATTTTATTAGTCATACAAAATATGTTTGTCTAAAAAGTAGGAGGAGGGTTTAGGGTCTGGTTTGGGTGATGAGGACAATGAGAGGGAGGGAGACACTTTGAAAAGAATTAGATTATGGACACACATACGTTTAACCACAGTCCACGCCGCGACAGGCGACAGTCGGCTTTTATAAACACTGGGCATGCACAGTGGTTAAACATATGTGTGTCCATAGCCTTACAGGTATATGACCTGTTATCCAGAATGCTTGGGTTCTGAGGTCTTCCAGATGGGGAGTCTTTCTGTTATTTGGATCGCCATAGTCTACATTAAATAAACCCAATAGGATTATTTTGCCTCCAATAAGGATTAATTATATGTTAGTTGGTATCAGGTACAAGGTACTGTTTTATTATTACAGAGACAAAGGAAATATTTTTTTTAAATGTGAATTATTTAATGCTATGGTATGGGATCCGGAAACCTGTTCCAAATTACGGAAAGGTTGCCTCCCCTAGACTTCATTATAAACACATAATCCACATTTTTTAAAATGATTTCCTGTTTCTCTGTAATAATAAAACAGTAGCTTGCACTTGATCCCAACTAAAATATAATGAATCCTTATTGGAAGCAAAACCAGCCTATTGGGTTTATTTAATCTTTAACTAGTAGTTGTAAGGTGTAAAGTTCCAAATTACAGAAGGACCTGCTATCCGGAAAGCCCCAGGTCCCGAGCATTCTGGATAATAGGTCCCATACCTGTATAATGGAGCCTATGGGATTATAATTCGGAGCTTTATGGATAACAGGTTTCCAGACCTTATGCCTAGGGAATCTGCCATCACAAAATACTCTAAATATTGTCATGGTGAAGAAGCATTTTGCTGTTTCAATGAAATATATGCACAAGAATGAGGCTATGAAGTTCTGTATCATCATTCATTTATTGAGAATGGTAACCCAGCCAAGTAAGGAAACAACTGATTGATCTTTGTGACAGATTTTACAGGCAAGACCCAGCAAAGGGCCATTATAATAGTCTCGCTTGGTTACTTTTGGGTAAATTTCACAAGGTAACATTAGACTTTTAGGCCAAAATCCAAATTCCACATCAGTTCTGCAGCATGTGATACATTAAAATACAAACACCACATGCTGAGGAAATTAAAAGACATTGGCAGCAGAACAATCTTTGATTATTTCCTCCCATTGAATGGAAGATTGCAAAGCTATTCTAAATATACAGTCAGACTATCAGACCTCTATTGAACAAATATAGTGGTGTAACTACCAGGGGTGCAGGGGGTGCAATTGCACCAGGGTCCCCACCCCCTTGGGGCCCATCGGAGCCACAAAAATTATTATGGCAGGTGGATTCTGAACTAACAAGGAGTCATAACCTCGAACAGGGAATGACAGAGTTTTTGACTTATAAAAAAACAGGAATTACCAGTGTGAGAGCATAGAGATACTGATCATAGAAAGACAAAGAACTGCTCTTACTGCCAAACAGGTGGCTCTGCCCTCAATGCCTGAGTAGTAGAAATCAATGCTAGTGTGAGAACAGAATCCATCCAAGTCAGTGGGGCTCATGGGGGAATCTGCATGGACCCTGGGGGCAGGACCCTCTGTATTCACTAACTGTCCACAGAACACTTTGCAGCCAACCACCTCCTCCTCTAACCAGCTGATGTGCAACTTGAACTGCCAGCACTTTTGATTGTCAATGTATGGTGGGATTTGCACTTCCATAACAGCTGAAGGGATTTTGCTCAGGTAAAATGGCCCAAGCACATAGCATTTATTTATTTTTCTGCTAAATGTCCTCATTCCAATGGTATGTGTTGTTCTTATAAGGCAGTTGAGCTTTCTCACATGGGGATGTAACAACATGAGAATATTTACTGACACTCTAACAGATGAAATGACTGCAGTGATGCGGTTTGGGAACCTTTTCTTTCCTAGAACTGCTGTGCTGAGTAGAGACTGCCAGATCCCAGTTTCAGCATTCTTCTGCAATGAGAGCTTTCTGAAACGGGAGCCCTGGGTTAGGAACAGTGGAAAATGAATTTTGTCAGAACTCTTTAGGGGTCCCAGTAGGGGTGAATTCATTGAGCCCTGAAAAGAGTATGGTAGTTATAGGTAGGAATACATAGGGAAGCTTAATTACAGTTGCAGTTACAGTTGTATTGTATGCCCAACACAGTACATGCAATATCAAGAAGCAAATCATATACAACCTGGCTAATGAGCAAACAAAATATTCTCTAATTTGGTACAATACATAAAGGGTGATGAGCGATGGTTCATATAGTAGCTTTGGGGATAATATTCTCTGGGAAGGGATTGTCGGATAGCAGGTATAGTAGGGAGAGATGGTGCCTATAGTAGCAGTGGGATAATAGTCTTTGGGAAGGGACTACGGCTGTGGGATAGCAGGTATATTAGGGAGAGATGGTGTCTATAGTAACAGTGGGATAATAGTCTCTGGGAAGGTGATAGCAGGTATAATAGGGAGAGATAGTGCCTGTAGTAAAAGTGTGATAATAGTATCTGGGAAGGGCCTGTGGCTGTGGAATAGCAGGTATAGTAGTGAGGGATGGTGTCCTTTCAAATATCTTTTTGTGAATGCTGTCCAGCACCTTATAGTTACGCAACTGCCTATGGGAAGGAATTGTAACTAGTAGTGGGTATACAATGCTCTGAGGAGGGACTCTGGCTATATAGTAGGGTCAAATGGCACCTATAATAATATAGCCTCTGGAAAGATGTTACGGGGTCTAGTAAAATGTGGGGCCTGGACTGGCCTGCGGGTACCACTTTTCCTTATCCCACCTGCCAAGCACACATGTGATTGAGGGGGCAGGTGGGGGGACGGAACCCAAACTTTTCTTTCACAGGGGGCAGTTGAAAGGATTGTTACACCACTGACTATTTGAATATAAAATATATAAGTACAGAATTGTGTTATATTTAGGGGCCTATTTAGCATACTAGATGCTGTGTAAAATATAAAAGGGCTGATTTTCTAAGGGTCAAAGTGAATATTCAAATGCAAAAAATTCGATATTCAAAGTAAATTTTTTAAATACTTCGACCATCAAATAGGCTACCATTCGAATCAAATGGTCAAATAGTAAAATCCTTCGTCTTCGAAGTACTGTCTCTTTAAAAACACATCGATTTTTTTACTTCGCCAAATAAAAGCTGACGAAGTGCTATGTTAACCTATGACCATTTTTCTAAGTTTTATTTTACCGAAGAAAAATCTTTCAATCGTACACTATTTTTTGTTCGATCGAATTATTTTTTTCTTCGACCACAGGAATGCCAAATTCGGCGAAAATACTCGAAGTCGAAGGATTTTAATTCGATGGTCGAATTTCAAAGTATTTTACACTTCGAAATTCGACCTTTGGTAAATCAGCCCCCTAGTGTATGCTGCCGAATGTCGCATATGATGCCATTTTATGAAATCACTTCATACCTCCCGTAATCTGCTAAAATCAATGGGAAAAATGTAAGTGTCAGATAAGCATGATGGATAAACACTGTATTTTCCAATAGCATTTTCAAGCAGCTGCTTACTTTTAAGTCGCATATTTACGCAGACATTGAAAATCTGCTAAAATACACTGTTTTCTATGTGGCGACACCTGCTGTGCAGTACATTTGGTGTTTTTTTTTACATAGTACAATGAATAGGCTCCTTAGTGTTTACTTCACAAAATAAACAAAAAGGTATGAGATTTATAGTTGTGCTGAGATGGGGCTCATTGTGCATTCCCAAACACAAAGGGATATACGGCGTAATGGCATCTTGCCAGGCTCTTATTAAATGCTTTTAGCTTGTCAGCTTGAGACTTCGAACCTGGAAACAATGAATTCCTATGGATCAGATGTTTCTTATAAACTGGATATGTAATATATACAGTGGAGCCATTGTTTGTCTTTTAGTTTACAGATTTGGATTGTGTGCGGGAACAAATAAAATATTTGGGGTAGATTTCAATACCAAGTCTTTACCCCTGCAGTGTATGGGTTAACGTGGCACAGGCCACACGTCATGTCTGTAAGGCTGCCCCACCGAATCTTAAGGGAACTGAGCTTGCAGATTATGCTGTGTCTGGAAATAAAATTTAGGCATAATTAAATCCAGAATGACATTTTTAGCTTGGGTTATTTTTTTGGACTTTTTTTTTGTTCAAATCGTGTAATAATATTTTTAACCGTTTAACACATCATGGATTCCAGTCTGGGAACATACTCATTGCACAGAAGCTATAGTGATGGGCAGAAAATTCATGTAAATACAAGAAGCATCATGTGAAAGTATAACACTGTTATGGGCAACAAAGGTGCATCACTTCAATTTGTAGACACTAAGCACATGTCTTGCACTCACGTAGTGCTATTTGCACCCTGTGCCTTATGCTGGCTAGAAACCAGCCTGGATGACTGGTTAGCTCTCATATGATACAGAACATAACTTCCACTGGTAAAAATACTAATGTAAATATATATACTTGACCCTCTAACCTGACCCAGACTGATTCCTAGCCCTTGCTGTCCCTTCATAGGGTTCCAAAACGACCCATTCTACTTTTAGTTCAAGTGCCTGTAGAGGTAGGGGATCCATTATCTGGAAACCCATTATCCAGAGCGCTCCAAATTATGAAAAGGCTCCATTATAATAAAATAATCTGAATTTTTAAAAACAATTCCCTTTTTCTCTGTTATAATAATAATAATAAAACAGTACATTGTACTTGATCCAAACTTATATATAAGTAATCCTTATTGGAAGCAAAACCAGCCTATTGGCTGATGATTTTTTAGTAGAGTTAAGGTATGAAGATCCAAATTATGAAAGATCCATTATCTTAAAAACTACCCGGTCCCAAGCATTCTGGACAACAGGTCCCATACCTGTGCTACTTTCCGCAACCCAGGCATTCTGCTTGGATATATATATGCCAGTCAATCCTAAAATACGTCCTGGCAGAGCTCCAAGGTTCAATTGTTTCCAGTTTATTTAAGGCTTTAACCCCACGCCAGTACAGAAGCAACTTCCTGCTTAGAACCTTCTCCCTCCAGCAAACAGCAAGCCCATAAATCTGCCCAGAGTCACTGCTATACACAAATTAAACTCATGTTGATTGTGTAAGTTTTGTTACATATTTTCTGACCAGTCATTTTATTGTTTAGATTGTAATGCCTATAATTACTTACTTAATTAATTACTTAATTATTATTATTTATACTAATAATAATAATAATGATAAAAATAATGCCTAATTATTATTACTACAGGTATTGGACCTGTAATCCACAATACATTAAAATGGAGTCGATGGGAGCCATCCAGTAATTCTGAGCTTTCTGTATAACAGGTTTATGTATTTTGCTCCATTTATATAGTGCTAGGACTTGGCACAGATTGTCATACATTTCAGTTTCTGCTCCAATGGAGATTACAGTCCAAGGTTTGCAAAACATTATTGGGTTGGCCTTTTTTTGTCAGTAAAACTGCCTGTATGTTTTTGGTGTTATGGGAGGAAAATAGGAAAACACCTGGAAACACTCCCATTTGGCCAGTCCCTTAAAGAAGAACTATCATGAAAAATGAAAATGTAATATAGGCTTCAGCATACTGAAATAAGAAGGTTTCGAAATATAATCATTTAAAACGTGTTTATGAAGTAGTCATGGTTATCTTCACTCTCTCAGCATCTGTTTCTCTTCATTCTCTCTTCAGTTGGGTGTCAGATATTCATTGACAGTTAGAGCTGATTTGTTACTATGGTAATTTAAATTAGAAAATAAAAAATATCTACAAATTGTAATTAAGATAATCTCCTGGCAACACAGAATAAGGAAGTTAAACTAGAGAAGGTGATATCCATCTTTCCCATAATACCCCATAGATGATCATTTACATTTCAAATAAGGTATACTTTTTAGGAAAAAAACTATACCTCTTTACTCTTTAGGTGTTACATTATTTTCATCAGGCACAGTAAGTAGTTTTATGTATTAACTGAATAAGCCTATGCTAAATATTGGGTAATCCTAAGGGTGCATGAGGATATGGGTTTTGGAAGATTGGGACAAGGTCATGAAACACAGAAAGCCTAGAAATAAAAATTCAGTTCTTTTCCAGAATTTTCTGTTCCAGGACTTTTTATTGCTTTTTATTATGGGATTATTATGTGGGTGTCTCTACTCTATAGAGTTTCCAATCTATAAGAACTGTAGAATCTAGGGCGCTGGCAAAACAGACGTTTTGCAGGAGCTTCTACATTTTATAGCACTAAAATGGTTAAACCAGCAATGTATGCCCTGTGGTGCCCAGCATGCTAGTTTTAATTTAACTTTATTCTGTGACAATTCTGTATAAGGATAGGCGTTTATGAGAAATGCGTAACAACTCACTTCATCCCATTCCCGGAACCCCAGCATGGGCTGTATCTTATTATTGTGAGAATAGAAACTTAGGGAACTAATGGTATACAAACAACTGCTAGAAATATAAAAGTCCATTTGTGGCCCAGACATTTTTGGTTTTATTTGTAACAAAAGTCACAGTGTCAAGTGAAATGGAAATCAGAGCTCTGAACAAAGCTGCAAATTGTTCTCTGACTATGGGAAACAACATACATTTAATGGAAGAAATGATCTCTCATGAAGAGTGATATTGCAGCCAAATGCTAGGTATTTGGCGAAAAAAGCTGCTCAGTATGGGGTCACTGGCTATAAAACAATAACATAGCATCCTGCGTGGATTTAAAGGGGAAATGTAACCAATTTATAATCATACTTTTGCATTCACTTGCAAAAAAAGTGCATGCAGAGTTGGAGCAGTTCAAAAGGTTGAGTAGGGTTCCAAGTGCTCCAAATGGATACTGACAGCCCCAAATCCTGCTGGTGAGAGTGCAGCAACATAGATTAACAATAGGCAACAAAATTGGCAAATTGAGCAGAAAAAGCCCTGTTGGCCTTCTTAGCAATAAAATAAAAAATGTATCATTCTCTTTCCCCTGTTTGTTAGCTGTGACATACTTGCATGCAACTGGAAACTGTACTCTTTTCTCTTCTTACTCCTCTGGTTCTTCCTAAACGTTCTTTTTTTCTTCTCACTATGATGCGGTTAGTACGTGTTAATGAAATAATGTACAAAAAGTTGTCAATAAAAGATTAAAGTGCGGCAAGTAAAGTTCCAGGGGCAATTCACAGTAGTAGTTCTAACCTAAAACTGGAATGTAGTAAAATGCTTGTTCGTGGCAGAAATCTGTCTAATTTACAAATGTTTTAAGAATTACCATTTTTTTTATTAAAGCCACTGCATTGCAAAATGTGTGTTACTGTCAATATGTTGGAGTTATTAAAGAGATAGTTAACCGGATCCGGATAGGAACTTTTAGTATGATGTGAAGTAATATTCTGATACAATATGCAGTTGGTCTTCATTTGATTTTTTTTTATCTTGTGTTCAGCAGATATCTGGTAGTTAGGGTGCCATGCACCAGTGGTTTGAAAGAGACACTGGAATGTGAATAAGAGAGGCCTGAACAGAAAGAGAAGTAATAAAAAGTAAAAATAACTAACATTATAGCCTACTGGGTCAGTGGCCCCCATTTGAAAGCTGGAAAGAGGCAGCAGAAGAAGGCAAACAATTGAAAAACTATAAAAATGATGACCAATTGAAAAATTGTTGAGAACAGGGGATTGTATAACATACAAACTTAAAGGTTAACTACTCCTTTGAACCAAGTAGGGATGCACCAAATCCATTATTTTGCCTTTTTTCAGCAGGATTCTGATTCAACCGAATCTAATTGCCAGGCCTAACTAAATCCGAATCCTAAAAATCACATGACTTACTGTCACACAACAAAGATGTTAAAAACTGTTAATGTGTGCACTGTTCTCTTTGCCCTTTATTTGCCCTAATTTGTTTATGCAGATTAGGGTTCAAATTCAGTTGGGTATTTGGCCGAATCTTTCATAAAGATTTTGGTTGAATCACAAAATACTGGAAACAGAATTAATAACACACAAAAAAGTCTTAGAAAATGTAAACCAACTTCAAACTCATTAAAATAATCTGACAAACTGGTGTCATCTGCAAATATAACTCTAAATTCATAAAGAGTGGTGCAGGGAATGACAATTTAGTACCACAGTCTGGAAACGGGAGTTCTGTTTATGACATTAATCTTCATTACTACAGTGTCACTTTACTCCACCAAAGAAGAATGTCATGGCACTTTCTTCTGCATTAAAATGGATCCAAACCTAAAAATATGAATTCCACCTTCTACAAAATAAACTCCCCGTCTGTTCACTTATAATCTGGATTCACTTTCTATGCATCAAAAATTCTCTGCCAATCATTACTGATCATGAAGCAGAACTGTGTGATTCTTGCCACTAATCTGCTCTACAGTGTTTCATTTTACATAATCCAGTATAATGGGTAAGGACAATCAGACCACACTGGATATATAGTGAATAAAGTACCCCCTCTTGTAAATTATAAGGATATTATGGGGCAAATTCACTAAGATCCGAAAATTCGCTAGCATTAGCTTCGCGCTATAATGAATTTGCCCCTATAAGTTACCGAGGAGTTCCATGACCATATAAAAACACGAGGTCATGGAACTCCGAGGTAACTTCTAATATCCTCATATTTTGCAACTGGGGGTACTTTATTTATTATAATACACACGTTTCAGTGAGTCATGTGACAGAAATGACTTCAGAACTCACTGTTTATAACCGATGACATCAGAACTCACAGTTTATAACCGATGACATCAGAACTCACCATTTATAAGGATATAATTTGCAAGATATTTACGGCTTTTGTGTATTATAAAGCTATAAATACCATGCAACCAGTTATTTTGTTGACTCTCCTCCTCCAGTTTAAAACCAAGCCAAATGTATAGCGCAGAGCAAATTAACACATGTATGTAAAGAGCAAAGGTCACAGGAAAATGTTGACAGCAGAACAACTCAACAAATAACAAGTAAATTCAACTGGACGAGAAAGAAAACAACTTTAGCAGTAAATTACTTGCGTTCCCACTTAGCGCTTTCAAAAATGTGGTTTCAGCTAATCATCAATCATGACTTTGTCCACTGTCTTTAAGAGTCAGTCAGTTTAACCTGTCGTGAAGGCTCTGAGGAACAGGGCAACAAAATATGAAGAGATATGAATGGTGTATATACATTGCATTTCCCAGGTTTTGCAGGTAAGCTTATGTCAGTTCTAGCTCTTGGCAGAAGCTTGAGGTACTTTTATAGTTACAGAATCTGTTGTAGGAATTTAATGAGGACTGTGAGTACTGAAAATCTGCTGCCATGGCAAAATGATCTCTCTACAACATGATTGGAGTTTGTTGTTAAAGGTTTTCTTTTATGATAAACAGACATGCGCACAGGCCCAACACAGCAGCTTGTATTGGGGCCTAGAACCGGTTTCCAATTTTCTTCAATAAATGGCAGTGTTTTGACACTGACTTCAGAGCACAAATATTGTGCAGTGTCCCTGTTGGGTTTGGAAACCATAGTTCAGATGAATCTTAGCAACTTTGAGATGTGCAGACATCCTGGCAAACCTTTCAACTCCGACACAGTAATTATTTCTGGCTGCAGCCTTGTAAAGTCAGTAGTTCTTCGGATCATTGCGATTTAATTTGAAAAGTCACATGCACTGAAAGGCTTAAATATATAGACTTTAGATCAGTGCTTTTCTAGGTTGAAGCACTATTTGTGATGCAACATTTATTTGGATCGCTTAGAACATGACGCAAGTATACTTATCATTTACATTGGGGTAAGTGCTTCTCTTTTTCTTTGCAAGGTCTCCCCTGTACAAGGTTTCATGCATGCAAATACAGAAATTGTCCAAAAAGACCTGTACTGCACATGTACCAAGTGTGAACTTGGGGATCACTGGGGCAAGATGGCAGCAATCACACTGGATAAGCAGAAGAGAGAGCATGCTTGTCCTATCTAGAGTAGAGTTTTGCAATAAAGGAGTACCGGTAGAACCAAACGTTGTACAGGTATGGGATCTGTTATCTGGAAACGCGTTACCCAGAAAGCTCTGAATTACAGAAAGGCCATTTTAATAAAATTAAAAAAAAAATCAGTTTTTAATAAAAAAAAGTAATCCCTTTTTCTCTAAGATATACTTAAAGGGGTGGTTCACCTTCAAGTTAACTTTTAGTATGTTGTAGAATGGCCAATTCTAAGAAACTTTTCAATTGGTCTTCATTATTTATTTTTCATAGTTTTTTAATGATTTGCAGTTTTCTTCTGTTTCTTTGCAGCTTTCAAATGGGGGTCACTGACACCATCTAAAAACAAATGCTCTGTAAGGCTACAAATGTATTGTTATTGCTACTTTTTATTACTTATCATTCTATTCAGTCCCTCTCCTATTCATATTCCAGTCTCTTATTCAAATCAATGCAGGGTTGCTAGGGTAATTTGTACCCTAGAAACCAAATTGCTGACACTGCAAATTAGAGAGCTGCTGAATAAAAAGCTAAATAACAATAAAACCACAAATAATAAAAAATGAAAACCAATTGCAAATTGTCTCAGAATATCACTCTCTACATTATACTAAAAGTTAACTCAAAGGTGAACCCCTTTAATCCTTATTGGAGACAAAACAATCATAATGGGTTTATTTCACATTTAAAGATTTTCTATAGATTTAAGGTATGAAGGTCAAATTACGGAAAGGTCCGTAATCTGGAAAAACCCAGGTCCCAAGCATTCTTTATAACAACAAGCTCAATACCGTGACAATTGACAAGAACAAAATTATTCAGCCAGTGTTTTATTTATTTATATACAAAAATATATTATAATGAAAAAGTTTCATTATATTTTTCAACTATAGAACATAACACAATATATCTATTAAAAGCATTTTAAATTACATTTGAGCAATATTAAAGTAAAAAATGATACAGCCCAACTGTATCTTTAAAGTATGTGTATCAGCCGCTTCTCACTCATACAGTCAGGCCAGATTCAGGGAAGAAGCTGTGAGCTGGGACGTTGCCTTCAGATGGAGTGAGGGAGCTTCTGACCTGGTAATAGTATTTACTTCATTGGGATTTAGAGCCTTCGGTGTCACAGCACATTACTTACAGACTGAAATTACATGCCTAAAGACAGAAAAAACAAACATTGAGCAGACTGGCAGACAAAAAAAAACTCCAAAAAACTTCATAACATACTGTACAAAGCAGATGCCACACTCTTCATTTTTGCACCCATCATTAGATCACAAGTCCTAGTTGCTTCTGAACCCCTCAGATATGGGCTCCAACAAAAGTGTTATTGGAACAAACACAGGAATGTCTTTCAGAGAACAGTAAAATCTGGGGCAGAGCTGCAAAATATTTCCATGGGTAAAAATATTGAGATTACACAGAAACTGAATCCCATGGTCTTCCTAAAGTCTATATAACCACAACATGCACCAACATTTGTTCAGCACCTGTCCCTTACACTGGGTTATTTGCTGCAGTGTCACAAATGAATAGGGAAATTTCAAATGAACCAGATATATGGTATAAGCACAATATGGGTGAATACTCTGGCACACCAATGTGGCTTTGTCTTCATTACCAGATACAGTCACTCCTACTTTAGACTTAAATGGATATAGTTAGCATAAAACAACTTTTCAATTTTCCAGAAGACAGTGTGTAGCATTGTGTAATGCAGGGCAGGTAAAAATTATTTATTTTAGTGCCTGAATATGCATGGCCCCTTTATATGCTCATATGGAAAAATTCCAATATTTGCCCTGTATATGCTCACGTAAAAAATCCAATCTGTGATGTGTAGCAGTGTAGCATTGTATAATGCAGGGGAGTAAAAAAATGTTTTATTTTACTGCCTGAATAATTATCTGCCCTTTATATTCTCACATGGAAGAATACAATTTGTGGTACAAGAATCACTTTAAGTGCTCTTGGCCCCTGATCAGAGATCTAAAGGACTGTGCACATAAGAATGTGTGTATGTGAATGTAATGACAAAAGAATTTTATAAGCGGAAATCAGGCAAATAGAAACAATGAACCATGAAACGTTTCTACACCAGCAACAGCTAGATTTTGTTCACAAAGATGTTTATATTAAACCCACTCACTTGCTAGTGTTCTGTCAAGGTCAGCAATAAAGTCTTCCAGTTCTTTTGTATCTCCAAGTCTTGCTGGAATAAAGAAAAAAAAAAGATATTTATACAATGCATACAAGTACTTAAAGGCCAACTCATGTACCAAGTCCACAGCCTTATGTTGTATTGCCCATGTCTGTAACAATTCCCTTACTAAAAGTACATTATCACTTGTACATGGTTCCTGCTCAGTCAAAAGATATCAGGCATTTCATATTTAACATTGTGTTTACTACTTCAAATTGTTCTGAATCCTCCAAGGTATCCACGTTTAATATTAAAAATATATCTGCTTCTTAATGACCTACTTAATGAATTCAAATTTTAAGAAAGTGTATTTAATGTTACAGCAGTGGCTAAATCTTATGCTTTGCATGGTCCATTATTAATATTTGCCTGATCAGCCTAGGGGCTCAAATACCCTAGCGAACTGGCAGCACATATAAAAATATAAACCATAACAAAAGAAGAAAAATGCTGAGATAAATATGAAGCTTCACAGTGAATTTATCTTTACTATTAAATGGACTCGCCTAAAATATATGTATTTGTGGGTTCAGACTTGTAATCCAAGTCCTTTTAGTAAGGCTTTCAGCTTAAGAAGTAAGCACCATGGATCCCTCAACTACCCCCATACTATTGTTCAAAAATGCATTGTGGGAATGAAATTGCCATTTGTGCCATAGAGTTAAGTGCCTGCAGACTAGACTGTTTCACCAGCTCTTCTGGCATTCTTGCCAAGACAGACAAGAGCATTTCCCAATAGACAGCACTGGAAAATAGCTGGAAATAAGTTGAATCTTACCTTTATGAGGGGTATCCACAGGAGAGGACAGCGTTGGAGAAGACAGTGTAGGAGAATTCAGCTTTTCATCACTGAAGCTAAAACTGTTTCTATAAAGAGAGTCGCCACCTGAAACATAAGAGATGAAATAATCATGAGTTCAGTATCTTGGTATTAGATTCCACACAACCCACAGAAGAAACATTTTGAAGTGGGCCGAGGCTATAATATGCATAAGCCACATTACAAGCCAAGACAAAATGAACAACCAGAGCACAGGTGGTTTTGGTGCTGCTAAATAGTCTACTACGAACAACAGTAATTCTAAATTTTGCACACTTCAGATTTCACATTTGTTCTTGGCAGAATCCAAGAACAAATGTGAATGAAGCGTTCTGGATGAATTCATTACCGAGAGATGTTCTATAATATGCAACAAACTAATTAAACCAGAAACTTTATGAGCAGAATAACGGTATACAATTGACAGGAAGTTTTACTGTTTGGTCCAGAAATCTATGCAGTTGAGTTGTTGACTTCTAATTGATTATTGTATGTGCATTTGATGCAGCCCTGTTATATCAGTTAAGCACAACAAACTGACCAGTAAAATGTTTCCCTTTCCATAAAAAACAAAAACAAAAATGTAATTCTAAGCATCTTCCCGATATACAGTACAATACAGTATACACATATACTAATATTAGTTGAACATGTGATTGCTATTAAAAACAATGTGTCTGACATGTTACACTGTCTACACTTCTGGCTCTGACTCTTGAAAGAAGAAATTGATTAAAAGACCTAGACCTGAACGGACACCTGTTACATTGTTTTAAGAGTCAGACCCCATGAACATAAAATGATAATCAAATACTGCTTTCTCTTGCAATTACATTTACAAATAATATTAAAACCACTGAAAATGTTTAATGAATGTCCATTGGGAAGCTGCTTAGAACAACAATTTTTTTTTCATTATGCCCAAAAAAAGAGCCTTTTAACGTGAGTGAAGTTTATGGAAACTTGAACGAACTTCAGAGTTTTTTTTAACCTTCCTAACAGTCAAAAGAAAGCTAGATAAGATGTATTTGAGCAAAAGTCTGAACTTGAAGGGTGTCATTTTGCCAACTAAACTACTACTACTACTACTACTACTAGGGTTGCCACCCAGCCGGTATTTTACCGGCTTAGCCGGTAAAACACCAGCCAAGGCCGGGGCCGGTATTACAAATTTACCGGCAATGTAGCTGCCGGTAAATTTGTAATACCCCTTAAAAAGGCCCTTGCCTTGCCTGAAATCCCCAAATAAACGTACCTTTTTCGCGTCTTCAGCCGATCGCTGTAGTGGCCCGCCCCTTTTTGCATCACAGCCCGCCCCTTTTACGTCACGGCCCGCCCCTTTTTGGTCCCGCCCCCCCCCGCCGGCCGGTAAGTATTCTGTAAAAAGGTGGCAACCCTAACTACTACCAGGAGGCTGTTTTCCCTAGACAATTTTTCTTTTTCCAATGTGGCCCAGGGAAGTAAAAAGGTTGGACACCCCTGATTTACGTATTCCAAATGCTGGCCCATCAGTTCTTACATGGAAAAAAAGACAGCTCTGTCCACCTGTTCTATTTAAAATGTCACATGATTAGTGTGAGTCTGTCGAGGTAAAAACACATACATTGGCCCTGGAAAGCAGCTCAGCGCCCTGTTACTGGCTGTAAATGCCTTAAAAATGTTCATTTCCCGGTTTTACTTTAGAAGTTCATGCTTCAGTGAGCCTTCTTAAAGTATGCAAAGCATCATGTTCTAGCAGAAACTGAAAAACTAAATATAAAAGAACCACAATGGCAAAGTTATACTTAAATAGTGAATAGCCGCAAGTTAAAATAAGTATAATTACAAGTAAAATATTTCCTGTAATTTGGCCAGACATGGCAACATAAAATATTCCATACAAAGGGCTTTGAAACTGTATTCCTTTGCCCTGGTAAAATATTCCGCCAAATTCCTCTTGAGATTTATCTTGTAAATAGATGAACTTGTACAGCAAAAACAACCATCTCCTTGCAGAAGTTCTAATCACACTGCCCTTTTATTTACCAGCGACAGGGAGAACTAACGTCTGTTCATACAATGAACCAAAGGTGCTTTCATACAACAGCAGAAGGTTGCCAAGCACAGGCTGCTGCCTAATTGCAACAAAATCATGTTTATTGGTTATAAGTTTCAAGTTTCAGTATGGCAGAAGAAGGTGGCTTCTCCTAGCACATAGTGGGATGGAAAATATTTCTCAATATGGTGGCCCAATGTTTGTATAATACAGTATCAGACTGCCTGGTCCCAATTAACAATACAATAAAAACATGCTGCATACAACAACAAAAAATCCTTAGAATTATAGAAGTTTGGAGTCTAAGCCAGATACAAGGATACAGCATATTTCAGGGACCGTGAGATGCTTAGGTACCCATCTCTGATATTGTACAAGTATCCCAGTACAGATATTAGCACTAAATATACATTGCAATACACCAATACACCAACTGTCAAATGCCATAAAGCTAAAGACAGCCAGCATCATTTACATTATGTAAATTTAGAGTAAACATTTAGGAGCAGATTTACTAAATTGGTGTGAAGGATTAGAATATTTGCCCGAATAGTCACGAATAGTCTCTTTTTGATCATGCGACTATTCGAATATGCCAAATATTCGCCAGTCGAATTCGAGGGCTAAAATACCTCAACAATTCGACCCTTAGTAAATCTGCCCCTTAGTATGATTAGACTTAGAGTGATATTCCGAGACGATTTGCAAATGGCTTTCATTCAGCAGCTCTCCAGTTTGCAATGTTAGCATTCTGCCTGCTAGAATCCAAATGACCCTAGTCAAAAGGCTGGACTATGAATAGGAGAAGACCTGGATAGAAAGCAGTAACAAAAAGTAGCATTAACAAGAAATGTTTAGCCTTACGGTGCATTTGTTTTTAGATGCGGCCACTGACACCAATTTTAAAGCTGGAAACAGTTAGAAGAAGGAGGCAAATAATCCCAAAACTATAAAAAAAAAAAAAAAATAATGAAGACCAATTGCTTCGAACTGGTCATTTTATAACATACTAAAAGTTAGCTTTAAGGTGAACAGCCCCTTTAAAGTTAAATTAAGAGTACACAGAAACAAATTCTTATTTTTTTTTACTAATTTGTTTAAAGCATTTGGTGTGTTTTTACCAGTTTAGTACTCAGGGATAACAGCAGAGATCCTTGTTCACTTGGGCAAGAGATACCTGCATGGCAGTGCCAGTGTCTGGCATAAGTAAGTCCATTGCTCATTCTGATAAATCAAAGAATACTGACAGAAAGCCCAAGCCTGGCTGAAAGGAATTTGCCAGTCAAAATAAAAGGGCTATACATGAAGCCTGAATGCTAAAATAAATTATAAGTCACAACACACTGAGCGCAATTTCAAAGGAACATTCAAGACTGATGAGGCATCACTATTGAAATAACAGGTTTTGAACTTCACGCACACAAGAAAATGTCAGTAACTTGAAGGGACAACATGAAAAGCGCAGTGCACTTGGAAACCATTGTATATTATGTTGGAACTGCTGCAGGGGAAGTATAACTTGTTTCAGTTTGTCCCCCGCAGAGTGTTTAAACCCAGCACAGAAGAGGTTTGTGCTGTTTGATCAAGATGCATGCTCCCTTATCACACTAATTTCTTAACAGTGTCAAATCATTTTTTTCTGTTGACAGCAAATAATGTTCAGACATGCTCAATTAAGCAGAAAGCCACTCTAGCAGTTATGTAATCATTGTACAGAAATCTTCAAAGGTAAGTGACTTCCTGCGTGTATAAGTGTTACAGCAGCGTTACAGTAGCTTCACGCCAGGTGCAAAGACCGACAGTGAGAAGAAAAAGGCAAAAAAAAAGGTACATGAACTGCACTGTGGGTAGTGGAATGTGACAGGCGACTGGAAGGGAAGTCTGGCGCGGAATGGCTTACATTCCAATACAGCTGAATCTGAACTGTGCAAATAATACAGACTGAAAGAAAAAAATAAGGGGGTATATCTAGGGGAGGTGCAAGAACAGCCAACCAAAACACAGACTGACAAGTCTAGAAGTGACACCTACAGAATCAAAGGAGCCAAACACCAAGCAACATCATTGAGATTTCCAATATACAGCTGCTGCTATTAATTTAATACTTTGGGGGCTCTCTGAAAGCAGCCAATATCTAGCCCATCTGTATTATCCAAATAGTGTATGATATATGTGATGTTTGTAAGCGTTCATTGTGTGTGTGCATGGGTTTCCTCCATTCTCCAGCTAGGTCAATTGGCTCCTGACCCTAAAGAGTTTGTGAATGTGATAGGGACCTTGGATTGGGAGCTCCAGTGTAATAATTCTGTTGGAAACCATGTATTGGTTATAGCTATATACTGGGCTGTTGTGTAGCACTATTACACCTTTAGCATATTTCTTGCTTTTGGCAGTGGCTAAATAGTACAACACATTGGGCAATTTACAGGGCATCACCAGCGTCAGCCAGCAGCAGATGCCTCTTGGCAGAATAGCTGCTTGAGCATTTGCACTTGGTATTTGCAAATGGCGGGGAAGAGAATTAAGTATACATTTTCTGCAAATTAGTTCACTGTCTCTATTATAGGAGAAGGAAAGTTAACGAAGCAGTTTATTGCCAATAGATTAGCCACAATAGTGCAAGCTATAACACTATATTTATTCTGCAGAATGCTTTACCATACTTGAATAAACAGCTCTTGAAGCTCTCTCTATTTGTTTAGACTAGCAGCTGCCATATTAGCTTGGTGTGACATCACTTCCTGCCTGAGTCTCTCCTAAATAACTCATAGCTCTGGGCTCAGATTACAACAGAGAAGGGGGAGAAGCAAACTGAGCATGCTCAAGCCCCAGGGCAAGAAGGTTTAAGCTGAAGACAGGAAGTCTGATACAGAAGCCCATGTGTACACAATAGAAGGAAAGAAATGCTGTGTTTCTTTTGACAGAGGACTCAGAGCAGCATTACTTTGAGGGTTTACTTGTGTATTTTTTATAGACCTTTCTGATAAAGCTTACTTCATTTTAGCCTTCCGTTCTCTTTTAACATCTAAATATGATTATTCTAAGGAGTGTCATACCCTATTTTATGAGCAGTAGGGCTTGCATTGAGCTGTGGCACAAAACTATTTTTGGTCAGCAGTCTCCTACTGTGCTCTATGTATAGCATTTCCTGTTTTTAATCAAAAATTTAATTCAAACACACCCACAACTGGATTACGTGCAAGATAAAAACTAGGGTAACTGCTAATTATGAAAATTGCATTTTGAATGTGCTCTGTATAGTGTCAACATGTTCCATAGAGCTTTACCAAAACTGTTCATCATTCACATCAGTCTCTACCCCATGAAATGTACAGCATCACGGTTAAAGAATGTGAATGACAAGCTAAAGGCCAAAGGTTTCCCATTGCCATTTTTTGCTGGACACCTAATCTGAATTCTTCCTACCCCCACCCCTGCAGTATCATATGGGTCACCTTTCATGCTCACTTTCTGAGTCGCTGATTCCGCTGTCGCTGATACTAGCGGTGCTTCTCCTCTTCATAGTCTGGAGGTGTTCATCGTAGCGGAATCGCCTCTTGTTGAATGGGGAGGAGAAATCTGCTATGACGGCATCAAACTCACACAGCACCTCGTTCAAGTCATCGTCTTCAATGAAGGCAGCTGAGACAAGTACAGAAACCATGAGAAAGGGTCCAGGTGGCACAAATACAAGTGATATGGACACTTAAAAACTACTCTTCAAAATATTAATGTACATTTAAAAGTTTCCTATAGGTTGATCATTTTTCACAGATAGGGCTGTTAATATAAGTAATTGTTACTTGAAGTTCCTAAACCTGACTGTTTTAACAACCAGACTGTCCCTTCTCAAACTGTCAGAGTTTCTACTGTAACTACTGCTGCACAAATATGACAGCCCACTAACATGGAGGGGTCAGGCAAGAGGTACATTGGAGAGGTTAGATGGGTAATGTAAAAGCTTTCGGCAAATACTTTTATAGCAAAATTATAAATTGCGTGAAAATATGTATAGATGTAAAAAAAAGTGTAATTTCTAGTGTCATCTCTTTAATGTTCATAGTTACGTTGATGATGATGAGTGCACAACTGACCATGTTTATGATGAACTCTTATTATCTGAGAGAAGAGCAGAGCATACAGCACCTGCAATCAACCTCCTCCAGAACAAACACAAGTACCACATTCCCAATGTACCTGACAAACAAACAAAAGAGACACAACCCTGACCTGTGACAAAGGGAGAGACAGTGACACACATTCAGCGCACCCCAGAGCTCTAAACTAATATTTAGGGGACACTGGTTGTGCCTCTTCTGTTATTTTCTCTTAGTTACAAAAAAAAAGTCTCATCGATTTTCAACTGTTCCATGTCACCTGAGTTAGGGCTAGTCCACATGGGACGATTCAGGGAGATTTGTCGCCTGGCGACTAATCGACGCTTCTTTGGGGCGACTAATCTCCCTGAAATGCTTGTCCGTGTCCCGTGCCCGCTAAAATGAAAAGTCAGGATGATCAGTCGCCCCAATGAAGTGGCGATTAGTCGCCAGGCACAAATATCCCTGAATCTTCCCATGTGGACTAGCCCTTAGGGCTAAATCTCCCCAAATCTACCCTTGTGTCTCTGCCCTTAGGTACTGGCTCATTATTCCAAAGGTATTATTGATTTTAGCCAGTCTGGGGTTGGCTGAAATAAGAATTGTGGTAAGAAACAAAACAAATTGGATAAACACAAACTACAAATGTACTAATTATTGAAGAATTACAGTAGTCTACAGTGAACTGAAGAAACAACCAGATTAAAGTGCAATGTACAATTGAGTGTCTACTATACTCCATAGCTACCACAGTCTAAATCCGTTCGGGATGTATAGAATACATAAATACATAAACCTGCGGGATGTATAGAATACATAAATACATAAATCTGTGGGATGTATAGAATACATAAATACATAAATCTGCGGGATGTATAGAATGAGAGTACGTAGATAAGATGCGCTGAGCATATGGTAAGTGTCAGGGTTAGGCAGGAGGACAGAGAAGAAGAGTCAGTGGGGGTCATTTATGAACACTGGGCAAATTTGCCCATGGGCAGTAACCCATAGCAACCAATCAATCAGCAATCACATTGCTGCATTCATTGTTGTACTTGCAGCTGGCTTCAAAAAGCTAATCACTGATTGGTTGCTATAAGTAACTGCCCATGGGCAAATTTGCCCAGTGTTCATAAATGAGCCCCAGTGACTGTGTGAGACTGCTGGTCCGGGGGAAGCGCAGCCGCAGGAAAGTAAATAAGGTAAGTAAGTAGCGCAAGTCCCAAGATTTGATCCCAAGCATCAGGGACACTACATACTGTGCGGAACTGTGAGCGAATAAACTACATTCAGTAATTCCATCATCAGGGTGACAGTACTGGGGATACACCCCGAGTTACACTGAACCCCCTAAATGAAAGCAAGCATCCAGCTGTGGAATGAACGTGTAATCACAGTGTCTCCTGCAGCCCCATTACTCACCTCTGGCGGCTCTCTTCACTTTAGGGGACTTCATCTCTCCAGTAACAAAATGCACCGTATAATCCTCTAACGTGCGCAGAGCTTCCCCGGCCAAGAGTAGAACTTTAAGCTGCCGGCTCCCAGCATGTCCCTTTCATACTAGCGGCCTGTGACGTATGTAATGGGCGGGGATACGAATGTTCCATTCATTCCTGTGACTTACAAGTGACCGGGGCTGTGTGCGCTAGATGGCGCTAGAGGGTACAATTAGTAGTTGTGTATGATCCCTCCAACACATCAGTCTGGGCTGTTATTGTAGCAGCATTGTTGTGTTGCCTTTGCCCGTAGACGTTACAATTATGATGTTTCCTGGGAAAGATCTCTCCAAGAAAGTTCGTTGGTTTCCATACACACGTTTAGAGCTGAATGTAACTACATGTCACTGGGCCTTCATATATATATATTTTTTTTCCCTAGGGTTGCCACCTGACAGGTGTTTTACAGGCCTGGTCAGTTTGCCTGATCTCAATGTTGTTAATAGGGAAAAAATATAAATATATAGGAAGGCCAGTAAGGTGGCAACCCTATTTTTCCCTATTAATAACATTGGGATCAACCATCATTTTTACCGACCAGGCCTGTAAAAAAACTGGCCAGGTGGCAACCCTAACTGGGCCTAGGGTTGCCACCTTTTCTTTATATATTCCTAAATATTTCCTATATATTTATAATTTTTCCTATTAATAACATTGGGATCAACCATCAAAAATACTGGCCAGGCCGGTAAAATACCGGCCAGGTGGCAACCCTAGCCACAAGGGCCATCAAAATGTTTATCAGTTGACTTGTTTTACCAATATTAATTGAAGCTGTATATGAATTAGGGGCCCCTGTACCTCCTGGGTCCCCTCTGCAATCGTAGGGTCTGCTTCCTCTATAGTTACACCCCTAATCCAGGGGCGATCCTGGCCCCTCCACCGCCTGAGGTAGCTTGCCGTTTGTTACAAAAGTACCTAAGTAACTATACTGGACTCTCTGCCAAAAGTCGGTTAATTTAGAAACCTTGTATCTTTTCCTGACTGTTCAGTGCAGGAGATCAAAGAGAAAGTGGGGACAGTAACAGTTACAATCCAGAACTGTGGGCTGAGCTGTCAAAATCGGGACAGTCCCGTGAAAAAAGGGACAGTTGTGTGGTATGTTATCGGTGCGTCTCTGGCCACTTTGGTTGTGTTCTTTGTTCCATCTCAGTAGTGTTTCAGGATCAACTCTCTACTCAAGTGAATATTTTCGGAAATGATTTAACCTGGCCATAGCAGGGAACCTCACTACAGATATATCAGTAGAGGCAGAGGTGTTTTAGCCAATAGTCACACAATGGCTGCCATTGCACTGGGGATTAACTGGCACAAACTGTGACATTAGCTGTGTATAACAACTCCTGGCAGGCACTGGGGATGTAAAAATCAAGAAGCTGTGGCATTTCCATTATGAAATATATAGCAGGCAAATGATTAAAAAACTATATAAAAAAAAAAAAAATAATGACCAGTTTAAAAGTTGCTTAGAACTAAGTATGCTAAATAATAGCCAAAGTTAACTGAAAGGTGAACCACCTCTTTAACACATCATAGCTGACTTTCTGTCTAGGCATCATACAATTCTGGTGCAGCCAATGACTCTTGTGACAAGTAAGCCTCAAAGTTTAAATCAATGAAGTTGTGCCCACAGGCGAGACCCCTTTCAGTATTGACAATGTGTGAATGTGTGAATGCTCACAGCAATAGACTGCACCAAATACCACAGTTCAATCTGTTTAGCAGGTTTCTGATTCAGACAGTGTCCGACTGGCCCACCAGAACACCAGGAAAACTCCCGGTGGGCCAAGATGTCAGTGGGCCCTCATACTGCTAAACTTTTGGCCTATTTCATGGCCATTCCCTATTTCTATGAGAACAAAGAGGCTAAATAGATGAAATAATTGATTATAGTATGTAAAGAAAACAAACTAGGAGAATAGAGTTTGATTGAGGAGATGAGGAATATTAGTACTGAGAGTGGGCCCCTGGTCTAAGGTTTTAGGGTGGGCCCCTGGTGTCCCAGTCCGACACTGGATTCAGGAGTAGAAATATTAACAAATATGTAAGAGGAGTAACAGGTGCACACACACACATAAAGCCCATGCATGCAGTGCCAGGCTGTTGGAAAGAATGCCGTGGAGACTGAGCATGCCCTGGATGCCTGAGACATGACCATGGAAATGACAGCAGAGGGAACATATTAAGTGAGTGGAGAAAGTGAGAAAACATTGTGAAATGAACCAACAACAGAAACAAACTTTTTTTTTTTACTTTCATGTGTTAGCTATAATTCTGTATTCTTTTTCTTATTTTATTCTGCCACCACAACAGCACAGAGTACAGACAAGTGCAGTGGTGAGAATGCCTGCGCCCAGGAGCTCACAATCTGCTTAGCTTTACATTGTAGTCTGGGTGCTGACGGATGTATATCTACTGTATATAGATCACAAAACCTATATTGCCATACATCCTGGTTTTGCTTTGTTAGATTCCTACAGCATATTTTTCATTAAACAGATGTATTTAATAAAAGAACCACCACATGCTGGGGGCACTGATTTTACAAAAATCTCCTTTATGGACACTGCGGGGAGGAATCTCTCTATATATCAACTTATTTTCCTCGCTGGAATATTTTGCTCTGCATGGAAAGTGGTTTTTAATGATGGGTGGGTAGTAAAGTGCCTAAAATTTTAAAAATATATAAAATGGAAGTCATACTATAGCTGAAGTATAAAGGGTTCTGGGCTACAGTTAATTTAAGTTCATGTAAGTAATAATGGGAACAAAGTAGTACAGAAAAAGAGGGGAGAACCATTTTTCAACAACAGAATACTGTATGTCTACAGCACAAGGGTGACATCCACAGAACAGCCTTCTAGCAGATGTGCCGGGGTGGTTCACTTTTAAGTGAACATTTAATATGTTAAAAAATGTCCAGCTCTAAGCAACGTTTCAATTTGTCTTTATTCATTTTTAATAGTTTTAGAATTATTTGCCTCTCTTTCCAGCTTTCAAATTGGGGCCACTGACCCCATCCAAAAATAAATGCTCTGTAAAGCTACAAATGTATTGTTATTGCTACTTTTTATTGATTTACTTTTTATTCAGACTCTCTACTATTGATATCCCAGTCTCTTATTAAAATCAATGCATGGTTGCTAGGGGAATTTATACCCTGAAACTGCAAACTGGAGAGCTGCTGAATAAAAATCTAAATAACTAAAAATCCACACATAATAAAAAAAATGAAAACCCAATTGCAAACAGTCTCAGGATATCATACTAAAACATCATTCTAAAACTTAACCCAAAGGTGAACAATCCCTTAAAAAAAAATGAGAATAAGCAAAACAAAACGGCAGAATAGTGAGGGTGTGGAGGGAGCTTTTGTGTTGTTGTTTTTTTTATCTTTATTCGTTTGTTTTTTCTTGTGTCTTAAACCTTTTTGTAGTCTATTTAGAAATTTGACGGGTCATGAAAGACTGGGGCCAAGGGTGATGAATACAGCTATTTTTCTGATAGAAAGACATGAAAACGACAGATAAGATGGACCAAAGGCCCTTATCTCCTCCTGTGCTTCCTATAGCCTTGTGTGGATTGTACATACATAAAATATTATCAGCAAACGATAAAAAGCTATCATGCCATGTCATTGTTTTACTGTTGTAGAGGCAAAACCTTTTTTGTGTGTCCAGTGGTAAATTCCTTGGCCTGTGGCTTTGCACCACATCATCATGTAAATAGCCAGTGCGCAAGTCAATAAGCTCCTCGCTAATTCATTTACACATGTTTACAAATGAACTGGCCTCCTGGTTGCTTTTCTTTTTCACATGATCCAATAAAATTCTGAATTAGATTTAGCCTATATGCATGTAAGTATATGTTTATTTATTTGTCACCACAATGAGTTGGATGTATTGCTTTCCAATTCAACAGCATCACACCCATGTAAATAATGACAATGTTGGGAGCAAAAACACAATGACAATGACAGGAAAACTCCAGAAGAAGGTGCATGTGCAGTGGAGCTTAAAGTTTTTTTTTAAGTAGAATTGTGTGTGGTTATTGCCATTTTTACTAATAAGTACAACCTGGTATTGTTGGTTCCTGACTTTCTGTGATCTCGAATAACAGCATCAGCCAAGTGGTTAGAAAGAGATTTGTTTCTGTACAATGGTAACATGTTATTTTGCCAGATACATTGCATTTGATTTCATTCACCAGGATTTACAACCACTTGACTGGTATTTTACTGGCCTGGCAGGTAAAAATTATATTTAATGTGTTAAACAGAAGAGGAGACAGGAAGATATTTTTCCTTACACGGTACTATAACACTATCTGTCCATAATGTATCTTCTGTGCATTGCGCATGCATTCTGGGAATATACTGGAATGCTTCTTTTTTTTTTTTTATAGACAACATTTCATTATTGTTTTCAAGTAAACAGGGTAGGATACAGAAGAGAAAAAAAGGGGGGGTTAGTACAGCAGAGTCCATTAGTCCAGAACATCATTTACATTATATAAACATTAAAAGTAATGTAGTTCTTAACTCAAGACAATGTGCACATCAGTCCAGGGGGCCTTCTTTGGACTTCATTGGTTAATTTAATCAAGGGGAGCATTCGGATTACATATTGTATCCATTCACATTTTTTGGGGGGAGAGGAGCCATCCATCTCATGATTATTGTATTCTTAGCATAGTAAAGAAGAGACCTTATTAGAACTCTTGTCCTGGTTGCATTAAGAAAATTGTCCCCTAGGCCCAGTAGGCATAGCTCAGGGGTAAATATTTAGGGGATGTCAAGGATCTCCCCTATATAGCGTGTGACCTCTGAACATCCAAAGCATGTGCCAGTAGGTCTCATCCTGCTCCCTGCATCTCTAACATATTGGGGCATGGAGTTTCCCATATGGTATAACCTGTTGGGAGTGAAGTAGGTTCTCAATATAAATTTATGCTGTGTGAGCTTGTCCCTCGCACTGATGAGGAAATTGTAAAGATTTCCTGTCACCTCTTCCCATTGATCAACACTAAGATTTGGGATATCTCTTTTCCACGCTGCTAAGGCTGTATCAAAGGGGTTAGGACCAGTTTCTATTATTATGGCATATAAGTTGGAGACCATTTTGGAGGTGTCTGCCTTTCTGAGTTGGTTTAGCAATGGGGGCTCTCCCAGCGATATGTCCTCTGACCCAAGTTGGGTATTAAATATGTGATGGAGTTGGAGGTATCTGTACATACAATATTATCTCTATGAAGAAAATTCCCTCCACTAGATCTGCAAGGTATTTTATTGCTCTAGGGCAGGGATCCCCAACCTTTTGAACCCGTGAGCAACATTCAGAAGTAAAAGGAGTTGGTGAGCAACACTAGCATGAAAAATGTACTTGGGGTTCCAAATAAGAGCTGTGATCGGCCATTTAGTAGCCCTGTGTGGATAGTCAGCCTACATTGAGTCTCTGTTTGGCAGTACACCGGGTTTTTATACAACCAAAACTTGCCTCCAAGTCTGTAATTTAAAAATAAACACCTGCTTTGAGGCCACTGGGAGCAACATCCAAGGGGCTGGAGAGCAACATATTGCTCACGAGCTACTGGTTGGGGATCACTGCTTTAGGGGTCCAGTCTTGTGACCTCAGTATCTATGTTTCATGAGACTAATGATGTGGTCGCCATTTGTGTTTGAGACTAATTGTGTTTGCAGGTCCCTTTACTGTACTTGGGTATGGGGGTAAGGTAGAATTAGGGAAAGGAGAGAAAAACCCCATAAAACATATCCCAAACACTCCCTGCCCACCCTGCAAACTGGGGTGGGCCTTAGCCCCAAACTGAATTAAGAACATTTCAACCATTGCAGTAATAATTTGTACTCATAAACATTATACATTACCCAATTTTCTCCAAGTCTGAGTAGTGAACAGAGTTTCCAGTGTCCAAACCTGGGGTTACCAGGGATTTGTTGATGATCCTCCAGTTCCGTGTTGTTCACCACCAGTCTAGCAGGGAGAGTGTGTATGGGGCGTTCAATCTTTTGTAGTCGCCTGGGCCTTGTGTAATGCTTCTTTTACATTGAATTAGGGGTTGATTTATCATCAATAAATCAGAAATTCAAGTTTTTTTGGGCTAAAACCTACAAATTAGAATGTGAGTATCAAAAACTCAGATTTGAGAGAATTTTGAGAGAAACACTAAAAAGTTGAATGTAAAAATTCAGCCTCTAAAAGCTGCAGAGTTCATGTAGGTCAATGGGGGGAATGTAATAAGAGTTGGTAAAAATAGTCACAGTGCATAAATGTATACCTCTGCGCAAACAAATTTGAATTTGTGCACATTTAACATAGCTTTTGCGAACCCATAAGCTGTTTAGCAACCGCTCCCAACAGTGGAAGAAATATTGCAAATTTTATAGTCTGCAATAGTGTTAAACTGAACTGAAAAAGTTGTTACTCCAAAAGATTACTACCACCTTCAAGTACATCTTAAAATGCAATAATAGGCTAACAAAAAATTTTATATTCCACATACATTTTTTTAAATCTTATTTTTTTAAAAATTGTATTAACTTTGCTAATTGTATTCGATTCCTGAATGTGAGTTATCCTAGGCAAAATGTCTGTGATTTTTTTAAAAACTTTCAAACTTTCTTGAGAGTTGGTAGGTACATTGAAAATGATGAATGGAATACAATGTTGCTGCATTCTAGTTTTTTCATGTTTTTAATTGATCAAGCTTATTTTTTAGTTTCATAAATAAGTACACATTCAAGATTTGTACATTTTTGAGTTTACTTGAAAACAAAAGCTCTATCATTCCCAATTTAAAAACTTAATAAATAGGGCTTCACATTTGAAACAATGGAAACTGGTTCACAGGTAGTATACCCAAGAATATTTACTCAAGTAATTATTATTAGCTTGTTAGCACCAGCTCAATTTTTCCTGTGTATATGGTTTTGGTAGAGCAGGAAGCAATCCCAGAAAGAATTGTGTCCCCCCACAATGAGAAAGTTACAACATTTTTTATACATAAGAATATAGAGAATTCTTCCATTAATTTTTCAAGAAACAAATATAATTTAAGTACAAATTCAGATATCTGCCGGTATTATTTTTCTAAAAAGCTCAAATTAAAAAACTATTTTTTTGTTTGCAAGAATATATATTTTTTTTCACTTGTTTTTTTGTAATCAGATGCACTTATTATTAATAACGTATTTATATAGAGCCAACATATTTTGTAGCGCTGTAAAGGAAGCATTATGCATTATCCATTTAGAATTCCTGACAGATTCTTTGACAACACTGTGTCAATGAAATGACAATTGCCTGGGTACACCGGTCAATAGGGAGTCCTAAGATTTTGTCACCTAGTGGTAGAACTATAATTGTTGAAACAGTAAAACATCTTAAATACCACCAAGTTCTATGGACAAACTCCCTAAAGCTGGCCATAGACAAAGATCTGATTGCATCTCCCGAACTGCCACTTACCATTCAGATCAAATAAAGTAGTAAAGGAACAGATGTGAGACAATGTTCTTACCCTACAGCAATCGTACCAAAGTTTATGTCCGACAAAGCTGGTGACAGTCTCCCACTGAAAATCATCAGATCAGCAATACATGCAGAGATATTATCGGCAGCAGACAGAAATCTTCTAACCTGTCTGATTAACTGAATGACAGATTGGCATGGCAAGACAAATTTTGGGACACTCAACACATGATCCGAAAATCATAAGAATCGAGGATTTGAACGATCGGATCTTTGCATCTATCAGGACCAGAACTAGGGGTAGACAGAAGAGGCACATGTCTACCTCTTCTGAGCTCTTTCCCTCGTCAGGACCCTTGTGTTTTCTTAAATGGCGAGTGTTCTCTCTTCTTCGAGTGCACACTGGCTGCAGTTTTTAAATGCTGTATATGTTTCCGCACCTCATAGCCTTGTCGCTTCCACTCTTCTGCGCATGTGCTGAACAGTTGGGGGGTTGACATAGACAGCCAGGTTTCCAAGGGCCGGTCGACTTGGCCCACCACTGGCCAGCTTAATCCTAGGTACTTATCTGGCTCCACATCTTTGTACTTTCAGTTCAGCGCCTACTCAGGGCTACATTTTATTAATAATCTTATAGTAATACAATTTTATTTTACACATCTGCATGAGACATCTGAGTTCTAATTTACATGCACCCTTCGGATTTTTAGTCTTATGATTGAGTAAACTCTAAGCACAAGTGCCTTTCTTATGATTTGCATGGGCCAGACAATGCTAAATGCTTTGCTTGCGTAGAGGATGAGTTTTTCAATGACAATGTTTGGCTCCTGGGGGTGTTTATTTTTTTTCTTATAGGGTAGGGCCAGACGGGACATCATGCAGGAACAAAAGTGCCCTGCAGAGTATTCATACAGCCAGATGGTCAGACTCTACAGATAGCCCAGCATTGCTGAAGGAGACATAATGCCCTCTCGCCTATGGCCATCTGTGGACATGAACAATACAAATGAATGTCAGTACATTCAGGTCAGGAGCATAGCTAGACTTTGGCTAACAGAATTTGCTACCCTTTCGCACATGTGAAATCAGGTTGGGGGCCAGAACAGGGTCTGAAAATAACATGTGCAGCATTAAAGGAACAGTTCAGAGTAAAAATAAAAACTGGGTAAATCGATTCAATTTACTTTGCAAAATAAAAATTTTTTCAACATAGTTGATTAGAAAAAATGTAATGTATAAAGGGTGGAGTGACTGGGTGTCTAACATAACAGAACAGAACACTACTTCTTGCTTTCAGCTCAGTTAAGTGACTTTAAGGGGGGCCACATGGGACATAACTGTTCAGTGAGTTTGCAATCGATCCTCATCATTCAGCTCAGATACAAAACCAAATATTTATGACCCATTAGGCCCCCACTTAAGTGTCTTTGAGTTGACAAGTGATGCTGAGAATTTGAAAAAGGAGCGCAAGCCTATTTTGATTTTAAAATAAATCTTTCCATGGATATACACTACGAAGTTTTTAGTATCAAAGTCCTGAGTGATTAATTAGCCACTTTATACATGTCTGTTATGTCCAGGATGAATTATGTATTTGAATCCAGTATTGCCAATATTAGTATTGAGTTGGTATGGACGTTGCCCAGATTTTAGTAGTGTGTTGCATCTTTCAAATAATTTTCTTAGTATCCAAATTGCCTCACTGTTAAATTTCTTGATACACATGATTATTATTGAAAAGCTTCTGCCTTTATTTTAAACAATTGTTCTTCAAACATACTTTCATGAAAAGCTTACAAATTATTCATAGATGTTCAGTGCACCAATAAAGGCAGCAGCTCTTTAAAACACGTGTTCTAAGGCTTAATACTGAGCTTTTTGTAGTCAAGACTTTCCTCAACAATTAGTGGGTTTAGCAAGCTAAAAAAAATCACATGCTGAGTCTGGTGTTGAGCGGATGGATTTTGTTAGGCAATTTTTGGTAAAAATAACCTGAGTATCTGCCCTTATACCATTTGTACAGTATGTGATGCCTGATTCATACCTCTCTATGCAAGTTAGATTTCTTCATCTCTGATTTTTTTTTTGTCACTATTCTAAGAATAAATATTCTCTGAAAAACCCTATTTTATTGAATGGTACTGCCATTAAATGTGCCACATTTTGCCCCGGGTTTTCCATCTTTAACAGCCAAGCATTCTGGATTTAGCATTCTCATATCCAATGCAAGAAATTGTCTGTCTGCGGTGCCAGTTGCTATTTTAAATGTGTTTACTTCAGAGCTTGTATGTCTGCATGTCAGGAGTAGGACTGACTCATTCAGACTGTGTGACTCATTACTTCCCAATAACAGCTTCTCACTCCTAATTGCATATCTATGGGTTAGTGATATCACCAGGGAGGGTTGCTCACTGTCTATATAGTGCCAGAATGCAAGGTTCCCCCTTGGGCCTAAAGAGACATTCTAATCCCAAAACACTTTATTATTCATACCTTAGGTCTTTGAGTAGTATAAATAACATACACCCAATATTCAATTATTTAATTCAATTATTCAAATATCCAATAGGATTTGTGGTCACAAACTGGTAATTATAGACCTGTAAGTTTGATTAAAATGATTACAGTTCCCAACCCTCAAGTAGGTTGTAATGAGTATGGCTTTACAATCATGTCAAATGTACTTGCATTTTATGATGTAGTTGTAGTAAGTTGGATGGTGGTTTTGCACCAGATCATGTACTTCAATCATTAATTTAATCATTAATTAAGCAGCTTCTGATACAGCACCACATACATATTTGCTTTAAACACTGAAGATGTCATTTGGGCTAGATAGAGAACAGACTGAAGGAGCATGACAAAAAATGGTTACCATTGGTGCAGGGATCTAAGTTGTGTGCTGCAGGGTTCTATAATGGGTCCATTTTTATTTTATCTGTTTATTAATGACCCTGAAGAAGCAATATATCTAGTGATATGGAACTGGGTGTAACATTCTACAATCTACTTATAGTCTTAATAGGACTATGATAGTTGACACCTTGATGAAGATGGACCTAGGAATACTTTCCATGATAAACTTAGCTGTAGCAATCCATACAAGCATAGGCAAGAGCTAGAATACTGTCCTTTATAAAAATGCAGCTTTATAGGAGGAATGTAGTTAATAAAGAAGACTAAAAAAAAAATCACAAAATCCCAGTTGAATGCACTGCAGTGTACCAGTAAATACTCCCCTTCTGGTTTGAATTTGAAACAATTTCAGAGTTTCAGAGTTTTTCCCCCACTGTTCTCTGGATCAGCTGGAAGTTAAATAAAATTAATTTGAGCAAATTATTCCCACAGGGACACTGCTTTGTACCAGGGTCGGACTGGCCTGCCTGGGCACCAGGTAAAAACCCGGTGGGCCCTGGCAGTGGTGGGCCCTATGCCCTCTAATTACATTGGTGGTGCAGTGCATCTGGTGCAAGAGTGAGCCACTGCATTTGCATTAGTACCAGTGGGCCCACTGGCTCCCTGCCCACCCGCTCACTTGACAGCCAGTGTTCCAGCCTTCCCTCTGCTCTCACCCAGCCTAGCAAGCAGAAGTCCTGCAATACTGGATAGCACCCGGTCACCCAGACATGACAACTCGCTGGCCCTTGTGGCTAGGGTTGCCACCTGACCGTTATTTTACCGGCCTGGGCCTGGCCGGTATTTTTGATGGTTGATCCCAATGTTATTAATAGTAAAAAAGGAAAAAAAGATAAATATATATAGGAAGGCCGGTGTTTTTCAAGAAAAGGTGGCAACCCTGCGCATGTGCCTGCAGCAAGTAACGCCGGTTACTGGAGAGCGGCTCTGGAATGTGGTGAGGGCTGTTGTGCCTGGACTGGGCAGCTGGTAACAAGAAGAGACTGTAAGTCTGAGCATAAAGAGTTACCCACTAACTGGCTACTACTACCCAGAAGTATCTGAGTCTTCACCACTATGTGGGGACACAGGGGGTGTATGGGGGCCCTAATGCAGTGACTAGGGTTGCCACCTAGCCGGTATTTACCGGCCTGGCCGGTAAAAATGATGGTTGATCCCAATGTTATTAATAGGGAAAAAATATAAATATATATAGGAAGTCTGGTATTCTTTTTCCAGAAAAGGTGGCAACCCTAGTAGTGACCCTGGTGGGCCCTGGGCCCCCCAGTATGACCCTGTTTGTATTGTTTGTATCAGACATCATTGCTAACTCAAAAGGCACTAAGCCAGGCTGTCAGTTGAAGTGTCAAATTGTTCACCTGCCTGCTGACATAAAACCTAAAGTGAAACAGAACTGTATCTATATAATCCATGTGCAGAAGCATGAAACACATGTACTTGTCCCATGTCCCATGTCTGGGAATTTATTTTCAAAAATTTTTTTTGAATAGTTTATTGATTTAAAACTTCATGAAAAAGAGGGTAGCAAAATAACTTGTGGAAATCCACAAAGAAAATCATTTTGGCTGCTGCAGTCGATCAAAACACCCTCAGTTTTCCATCACTTTCTTGGCTTTTGCCCAGAGTGATTATAGGGAGTAACCACAGACTCCATGTACCACTGCTTTCAGGAAATTGGAATAATGACAAGAGTTCAGAATAGTAAAATCATATATAAATATATTACAGCACAAAAAAAAGTGGTGATAAATGGAACATTTTCTAGTTGGACCAGTGCTGGAAGTAGATTATTTCAGTGGTCTGGTTCATTGTTTGAAGTTGTCATTGTAAAAGTAACTTATCTGTATTTTCTGAACATACTAAATGGTGCAAACAATATCTGTAGAGAGAAGTGAATACGTTGGAGGACTAGGCGGCAAACTGGCAAATGTCAATCATCCTTGATAAGTACAAGATTATGAACTTGGGCAAAAATAACATAAATGTTAGTTATACTTTAAATGGCATTATGGGCTTATTGTTGATAATGGATACTGGAACTTTAAGTGGTGAAAATCATTGGCTCCTAAAACCGATAAATGTATCTCTCATATAGAATAGGCATTGACTGAATGAAGGCTTTATTTTTTTTACAGATACATGGGGAAACGTAAACCTGGAGAACGCATTCAGTTTTGTTCCTCGGTCCAACTAAAGTGGTGAAATAAGTGGAAAGATTAGGGCAGAACTACACGGATGATTCACATCCATTTTCGGCGGGCCCACTTTCCAAACTATTATGCCTCCACTCCTCACTAAAACTTTTTATTCTCCTAGTATTTTTTCTCTACATACTATACTTTATTATTTCATTATTAAACCTCTTTGGGTTAAAATCAAGAGGCCCACTGACACCTGGACACCAGGAGTTTTCCTGGTATCCCGATGGGCCAGTTCGACAGTGTATGGTGTACAAAATCTGTTTGCAAGCACATAAAATACATATATTTAAATAATATATATTTACAATGTATTTACTGATTAATGTCACTCAAGATCTTGCTTCCTGCTGAAATCCTGTATTTTAATAACATGTATTTATATAGAGCCAACATATTTCGTAGCTCTGAAATAACCTATACATAGCATGCAGTTTTATATCCAGGAGTACACAGGGTTGGACTGGGGGGCCCAGAGCCCACAAGGACTGTTGTCCAGGGCCCCAAATTAGAGTCCTGCAGCGGGTCGGGTACCCGCGGGTTACCCGCAAAGTCCTGCGGTACCCTGCGGGTTGCTCGTAGAATTTCTGGGTGCGGGTATAGAAGCGGGCCGGTGGTTCTGCAGGTTGGCGGGTTGAGGGTCGGGTCGCGGATCCTCGCTATATCGATTTTTACTCCTTTTTCTCAGCATTTCTACTTCTGATGATGTCACATCCGGTTTACATTGACAGCACTTCCTGTTTTACTCCTTTTTTTCTGATCACGGCTACTTCTGATGATGTCACGTCCGGTTTACAATGACAGCACTTCCTGATTCTTGATGGTCAGCGGGTGGCGGGTCCGGGTTGCGGATCTTGGGTTGCGGATTGCAGGTCCGGGTTGCGGAATGCGGGTACGGGTCGGGGACGGGTCCCAAAAACTGGACCCGCGCAGGACAAGTAATAGTGCAAGTTCACCAAATGTTACAACATACAATTACATTGTGACAATATAAAAATACATAGCAAACAACATGGCAGTATCTACCCCCCCGTCTGCATACCTTGTGCTAGCCCCTCCCTCCTGGCGTGTTTCACGCCATTGGGCGCTTCATCAGAGGAGGACCTGGACCCTGGACCTACTACAGGGCGCAAATGTGGTGTGTGGACACAGCAGCATGCATGAAGTTTTTTGTTTTTGGACATGATATTGTGAGAGGGGTCTGGCTCGGCAGGGCCCATGAGTGCTGGGGCCCACCGGGCTTTTTCCTGGTGTCCTGCCAGGCCAGTCCGACCCTGGGATTACAGCAGAATATATTCTACTTGGTTGGGTCAAGTTATTCAGGAGCCCTTTATCCAGAATGCCCTGAAGGCCATTTTTCCAATCAAATAATTGATTGGATCCCAACTAAGATAGTTCATTCTTATTGGAGGCAGATTATGTTCAATTAATGTTTGAATTAATTTAAATAGACCCTAGAAATGGAGATTCACAATATATATATCCAGAAATATATATCATACATATGCATACATTTTTTAGCACACTTTTAGCACACAGTGTCACTTACAGACAAGTAGCCTCATACAATGACATATTCACAGCATGCCTACAGTTAGAATAGATTTGTGACATTTTATACACAGTATGCAAAATTCTTAGTGACACAGCAAGCAAGGGCCATTTTTAGAGATGTATCAGTTAGGGTGGTCAGTCATCAGGGAGGTAGTCACAGAAACTCATTGACACAAGACTTCTAATGAAACATGCCTCATGTCTTTAACTGTCTGACCCGCCCATGTGCCAGAAAATGTGCATTTTTTTTATAGTTATCTATTTAAGTCTAGCTGAATGATTGGATAGAAAAATATATTTTTTAACATGATGTATGTATGAGAACTGGGTTTAAACTGGGTGTTAAAGTTTACACAGGCTTCTGTAAGGGTACTATGTAGCTGCAGTTTTCTGACCAATAGGTAGGCTTGCTGTTATTGTTTGCCCTCATCTAGCTATTCTCAGCACAAAACAGAAGTTGCACCCATCTTGTTGGTCCATAACCTGCAAATTGGGAGACGGGATGTTTATAACTCATTCCTTCTATTACAGAAAATTAACTTTTTATGGGTAAGTTGGTTTTCATGCCATTGGCTTCCTTTAAGGAAATGAACAACTTTCTTGGTAAGGAGATAGCATAGTGTATGTGGCATTTCGGATGTTTTCTAATGTTAGCCAGACAGCTGCTCAATGGACAGAAGTGATTGCTCACTGTGTAACCCCATGTCAGGAATTGTCACTCCTTCAGTGATCCTCTAACTGTGACCTATCCTATTTTTGCCAGACCCCAAAAGATCAGAGGAAGCAAAATGAGATGAAACTTGTACATAACAAGATCAGGAGTCAGGAAAGTGTCAATATCAAGAGTATACTACATCATGCTATATTCTTATAAAGCTACCTTAGTCTGCAAACAGTTATTTCATTCTGTGTTTCTCAGACAAAGGGGAATAACACATTTTTAGTAGCAGGTAAAACTATTTTATTAGCATTTTAATTTATTTGTCTTCAAATTTTTTATTTTCACTTGTAAAATATAGGGAAGGAAAAAGCTGTTGTTGAACAAAGCGTGTGTAGGTATTCATGAATGATTGTAAATAGTATTGAGGTATTTGGCCACAATGCTGAATTTCTTTAATGTGACACATATGTAGGTACTTCTTCCTTCTTGCCAGGGATGTAGCCTGAAGGAAAGTTGGCCCTATAATTTCATCAGGTTTCCAAGCCATATGGTTATCCCATGAATATGAAAATCTTTAACCAACAAGAAAATCAAACTGCCATTGAATTAGGAGGTGCATAATCACTTGGGCAAATAGGTAGAAGCAGTGACACTAATGGGGTTTTTACTAAGACTCCAATTGATCCCATTTATTTATGACAATAAAGTCGAATTAACTCCCATCCACAAATTTTATCAAAAAATCAGATTGAAAAAGGTGGTGCAGGAAAAATCTCGCCAAAATCACGTGACAATTGGACTTGTACAACTTTTCCCGAATTTGACTCTTGAATCATATGGCTTTTTCAAGTTGTCGCAGAAAATTTCAACTTTTTTGGATTATCATATGAAACTAGCACAGATTATGATGTCAAGAAACATCTTCAAATTGTACAAGGGACATCTGCCATTGACTTCTACATGACCTCAACAGGTTTTAGCTGGAGTGTTTTTGACCGAAATTGATCGGATGTTCGTGACTTTCAAAGGATGTGCAGTAGCTCCGCAGCGGCAGATTCCACCAACTGCGGAAAGTCACGAACTTTCCGAAAGAAATGATCGGAAAGGTTGTGACTTGCACCAAAAGCGCCTGTCAGTACAGGATGAAGAGAAAAAGAGACAAGATGGCACCTGTGAACTCCGCTGGTGAAGACTTGGAAGGAGGGGTAACTAACAAGTTAGGGGCATTTGCCCGGGGGAGAGGAGGGATAGGGGGCCTACACAGGGGAGGGGGGGTGATTTTTTTCTCCTACTGGTTGAATTCTCCTTTAAGTCTACTAGAAAATCATTTAAACGTTAAATAACGGGTTTCCAGATAACAGCTCCTATACCTGTATTTATCAAAAAATCCTATAGAAGTGAAATTTCCCTCTGGTGAACTGCGGCTACCTCTGTTCTGACAACTTGATAAATATACCCCATAGTGTTTATAGCTGTGAAAGAGCCTGATAAACACAGTGAAACGAAAAAAACTGACTGACAGGGACTAACACATTTAGCATTTTTAGGTACACTACAAATTTATTGTTTTAATGTTTAAATGATATTTTAATAGACTTAAGGTATGGAGATCTGTTATCTGGAAAACCCCAGGTGCCAAGCATCTGGATAACAGCTCCCATACCTGTAAAAAATGTCACAGCACATTTTAGATAGTGACAAAGACAGGTGGAAGAAATCCATGCAACAAATAACTTTTTTCTTTTTAAATATTTTTTTTACAAGCAGATGCATTTGTTATGGCTCGTGCGCAGTACAGAAAACCTTCTACTAATCTTGATTCTCAGCATTGTTGTTGAGTATTTTGCACACTGGTATTTTCCAAACCTATTGCTCTAAAGACCAGCTGTTTACCTCGAGTAAATGACGTATACCACTTTCAAGGCCCCTAGCTATTTACGCCTTTTAAATCAGAAGCTGACACTGTTGCCTGACAGGCTGCTGAAATGCATCACTGCCCCAGTCACTGGGTAGACTGTGCTAAGTGAAATACTATTCCTTTGGTTTCCCAGTCACGTTACAGTTAAGCTATTGGGAATATCTGTAATATTCAGACTGAGCACAAAGTCATCCTGACGTCCGGGACAAAGCTTTGTCTGTACAGATAATCTTCTGTAATCTTGCAGCTTGTTCAGAGTTGTTGTAATCTTCTTCTGCTTCTGATCTTGATGATCAGGTTTGATAACCACAGACAAGCAGCAAATCTCTGTTTCTAGACATGAAATCATTGTTTATTTATAAAATGATATGTTAATAAACGATATCCAGGGATTTCATGAGATTTTAGAGGATGAGATTTTAGAGCATGTGCCAGGCATGTTGTTTATACATATAAAAGTAGCTCTTTAAATCCAGAAAGTGCTGAGTATATCACAAGTACCAATTAATTTCTTTACACTTACATTAATTTCTTTGCATTTACATTCCCACACTGCAAGTGAAAGGGGGGTACACAGTAGTAGCTATAGGTTGGGGCAGCATAAAAGCCAGGCTGTCATTGGGGGACAAAACTTTTATTCTGCTCATCAAAATACTTCTTATACTTTATAAGAAGAATATTGTTACATATCTTTAGGGATGCACCAAATCAAGTATTGAGTTTGGGGTTTGGCTGAATTTTAGCACTTTCTGTGGAATTCTGTCAAATCCTAAGGGGCAGATTTATTAATGGTCGAATTTCGAATTGAAAACAATTCAAATTCGAACATGTGAATAGGATGTGAAGTAAAATCCTTTGAATTCGAAGGATTTTACCGCAATTTGAACGATCGAATAGGAAAAATTTGATCGATCGATTAATCGTTCGAATCGATCAATTTGAACTATTAATCGATCGATCGAATTTTTTTGATCGAGCAAATTTTTTTTATTCAATCAAAAATAACAAAACCCAATTCGGTAGCTTGGATCTGGCGAACTAGGTGGTCAAATAAAATTTTAAAGGGGAAGTACTTCGACAGTCGAATGATCGAATATTTGAATGAAATTTTATTTGAATCTTTCGATTCAATCAAATTTACAAAATTCACTGGTCGAAGTGGTCTTCAAACACAATCGAAAATTCGAATTCGAATGTTTTTGAAAATTACAGTGTTATGTGATAAAATGTGCTATGTAATCATGTTATGAACTGTGGGGGACCTAGTACCAATGGTTGGAACCTGTACTTGACCTTACAAATCTGACAACCACTGCTTTAACCATATTAAGGCAAAAAGAAATACAGCTATTTGATCAGTTTAAAATTTATTTTGCCTAAAGTGGGCATGTTCATGTGTGTGCATTCCATTCTTGCTTTTGTATAGGTTGTGAAATATAGTATTTTAATGTTTTATCTTTAATGTTTAGTTAAAGGAGTGAGATGCTGGTAAATAAAGATTCATGGACAAACTGCACTGGGATGTGTTTAATATTAAGGCAATAAACCCTCCCCATTAAAAAGGGTTGCTAAATAAAATCTATCCCTTAAGATGAGCGACTTCTGAAAGTACATCATGTCAGAATGCCAAGTAGCAAATATAATCCCTGTTTTTATGTGTCACCTAGTTATAGGGCAATCTGATCTATTTTTGATTGTAACGCCACAGAAGTATTTGCTGTTTGATACAGAATCGATGGGAAATAGATATATAGAAATAAAATAAATCAGAACCATCTGCACCTAGATCTATTTTCTAATGCACTGTTATAGCTTTGTTTATTAGTGCTAAGTACAGAACTAGACGTACTGGCTTACAGCTAAACTAAGAATATCAATGGCACATCACACCTAGACCAGACTCCTCTCTGGAATGGTCCCTGTGCATTCTGAGAGTGACCATGTGAGCAGACAGTCTATGCCTACAAATACTGTATATGCCTGCCTGTGATGCAATATTTACTATGTATGCTGCTTTGGGTTCTTCCCTGGGGCAGTCATATTGACGCTTCCTGGGCTATAAATGAACAAGTGAATGTCAGTTTATCAGTGCTATATTTGATCCACTGCTTACCTTCTTACGGTTTTCAGATGACAGGGGGTGTAGCAAATGTAACTTGACCAAGAAGATAGAATTGTAGAACTGGACAGCGCACTCCTGGGATTTTTCAATATATCATGCTTTATTCCATGTTTATTTCAGAATCAACGAGTTGGCTTGTGTCTAGAGCCTTTATCAAGATTGACTAAGAACATATTTATGTTATCCAAAAAAGGGGGTCCATTGTATAGCACTGGGCTGTTTTGAGTTGAGGATCAACAACATTCCTTGTACTTGAGAAAAGTAGCATTAGGCCGGCTTGTCTGCCAGTTGCACTTGTATAACTACAACTCCCAGCCCCTAGCTTTCACTGGAGTTTGGAGTTGTGTGTCTATAGGATTATCTAAATGGTGGAATGCATGTGTGAATTTGCTGAGGAATGACTTTATAATGAGGGATCTGTCAGAAGATAATTGATTAGGAAATGCCAAAGAGAACACTTTGGGGCAAATTTACTATTATTCCCCATAATTAGCTCGACCAAATTAGATATTCGATTAGCATTCGATCGTCGAATGCTAATCTAATAGTTTTAGGTTACCTTTTATTCGATATTCGATCATTAGACGATCGAATACAAATCTATTAGATCAGTCGAATAAATCATTTGACTGAACGAATAAATAATTCGATCATTTGAATGATTCGTATGATTCGAACAATCGAACACTTCGATCGTACAAGTCCTATTCGATCAGGACTTGGTCTCAGAAGCCTATGGGGGTGCTCCCATAGGCTTCTATTGCAATTCGGTAGGTCCAATCTGCCGAAGTAGGCAATCGAATAAACTTAAAAATTTTAATCCTTCTCTGGTCGAATGATGGAATATTCGTCTATTCGACTCTATTCGAATGTATTTGATCGTTCGACCATACCCTATTTGATGATCGAATATGCCAAAATCCACATATTCGACCCAACGAAGAAATCCTACGTTCGAAATTCGATCGAATCCTTCACGTGAATATAGTAAATCGGCCCCTAATTAGACTCAGAAGCCTATGGGAGGGTTCCCATAGGCTTCTATTGCAATTCGGTAGGTCCAATCTGGCGAAGTAGGCAGTCGAATATTTTAAAAATTTTATTCACTGATCAAATGATCGAACGATCGTATATTTGATCATTCGAATCTATTCGATCATTCGATCATTCACTATTCGATGATCGAATATGCCTAATTTGCATATTCGACCAATCGAATCGATCCTACGATCAAATATTCCATCGAATTTGATCAAATTCGATCTTATTCACATGAATACATGTGAATTTAGTAAATCGGCCCCTATGTGTAACTAGTCAACAGAGGGACCACATAATAAAGGTGTATTTTTCTATCTCTCTTCAGTTTCTACTATAAGGCACATGTTAAGATTCAGGGAGATTAGTCGCCCAGCAACCGAAACGATTCATATACCATATACCATCCTGCTGCTGATTCTTATTCCTGCTGGCAAGAAGGCATTTTGGGGAGATTAGTCACCTGAAGAAGAGAAGATTTGTTGCTGGTAATATCCCTGAATCTTTATGTGTGCCACCACCCAAAAACCAATCTGGCATCTGTTTCACTGGCACAGACATTCTACCCGAGTTGCACAACTTAAAATTGCATGTAAATCCCAGTTAATAAGGCTTGCATGGGAATTACATACAATGTAAGCAGGTCTCATTTTTAAAGGTTAGACACTTTACAACTGACAGTCAGAACAGTAGTAAATGAAGAGGAGCTGCAGCTGCACTTTACTTCTTTAACTACCAATTCACCATATACAGGCAGATAAAGTGCATCAGTAGCTTACTATTTTAAAATGTCCAATTGACAGCCTGACCAATAACCACAGTACATATAGTGGATATCAGTCAGGATAAGGGTTGCCACCTTTTCTTGAAAAAAATACCGGCCTTCCCTACATATTTATCTTTTTTTTTCCTAATAATAACATTCGGGTCAACCATCAAAAATATTGGCCAGTACGGTAAAATACCGACAGGTAGCAACCCTAGTCAGGATTGCACAAGCAGAATACATATACAGAAAGTTGTTGTGTATTATTATACTGTCCAATAAATAGGTGCATACATTGAACATAGAGATTACACATTACATAAACAATAGCTGATATAAGAGGTATAGGACCCTGACCAGAACAGCTTACATTCTAAAAGGAGAATGAGTATGAGACATTTGGGCATGGACGCTGGGCACAATCAATAGTTGGCAAGGTGACATATGTGGCCCTGAGCATTGCGTTTAGTATGATTTTATCAGTAGATGTAAGGTTAGATCACATGGTGTGCATGGAGTCAGGTGACTATACAGAACTCTACAGGGTTCTAATGACCTTCAAGAACATTCTAGTTTCCATTATGAAGCATTAGAATTGCCTTTTTTTTAAGACACCCACTCTGTGTTTTCCCATTTCTTATGGGTGCTAGGCAGGTGGGATGGCAGACTGAAAATACTTTTCATTAGTAATGTAAGTTGAGCGGGTGCTGGGGAAGAACAGATAAGGTTGTGGCAGACATAACAGAGTGGTACAAGCTTGTTCCTACTCTAGTCTCCACTATTCCACCCACTGTGCCAGCCACATGAAAAATGTTGTGGGAAGGTGACACAGGAAGTAAATGAGCCCTCAAACTGCATAACTGTGTAATGAAGTCATGATAAATTTATATAAAACTGTATAAATTGTCCATTATTGCTCAGTGCCTCTTTCCAGTTGGTGTGAAGATGCCAACTTTGCTAAGGAACAGGCATCATGCCAGACCTATTATAGAACATTTTACAGCACTTGCTTCACCTAGATGCAGCACAAAAGGTCACACTAACCCCAACGCAGAGGTGCAACACCTCGCTGTATAATATGTTATTTCCTTAAAATATAAGTGCCATTTCCTGTGTGTGTGTGGGGGGGTCTGTTTGTAGAAAAATGTCACAGAGGAGGCGTGAGGGGAAAAATGACAATGAAAGCACCACAATGGGCCCTGCTGGTTGTTTAAATTGAGGATCACCATGTGATTTGCCAGCTTATCTGTGCTGCAGTTGTACAATTACATGTAGCAGTCACTGTTTGCCATTATTGTCAGACAGAAGTAAGAGTTTATGGGCAACTAGAATTCCACCATGGGAAAATGTGGGTGATAAGGAGACAGGATATATGTGGGAATAGTCTAGCTGTGAGACCTCTGTGCCTAAGTGAAGTACCGTAGGGCAGCGGCCTCTCTGTGCTACTTATTCACGTGCCAAATCTCACACCTTTCTGCACAAAAGCAATCATAAAGCAGATGCATGAGACTAGCATGTGTTTACAGCTGCACCTTGGTGTTTGTTTTACACCACAGTCACATTAGAGTTCTCCACTAAAGGTCTCTTTCTTCCCACATTAGAAGGTCCTTAAGTGCAATTGCTATCCTCCTCTTGACACCTTTGTGTTTTTACATGTGGCACAGAAATGATGCAATTGCAGTGGGAACAGTCATGGTGTTTGTAGTGTACCTAAAAATGCTAAATGTATTAGTCCCTGTCAGTCAGTTTTTTTCTTTTCTCTGTGTTTATCAGGCTCTTTCACAGCTATAAACACTATGGGGTATATTAATCAAGTTGTGAGAACAGAGTTAGCCGTAGTTCACCAGAGGGAAATTTCACTTCTATAGGATATTTAGGGGTGAACAATTTTCACCATATAGAGAACAGGAGAGTTGCCCTCTAGTGAAATGTGGTAAACTCTAATTTCCATTTTTTGATAAATACAGGTATAGGAGCTGTTATCTGGAAACCCGTTATTTAACGTTTAAATGATTTTCTAGTAGACTTAAGGGAGAATTCAATCTGTAGGTGAAAAAAATCACTCCCCCCCCTCCCCTGTGTAGACCCCCCTCCCTCCTCTCCCCTGGGCAAATGCCCCGAACTTGTTACTTACCCCTCCTTCCAGGTCTTCTTCAGCGGAGTTCACAGGTGCCATCTTGTCTCTTTCTCTCTTTATCCTGTACTGACTGGCATTTTTGGTGCAAGTCACAACCTTTCCGATAATTTTTTTCGGAAAGTTTGTGACTTTCCGCAGTTGGCGGAATCTGCCGCTGCAGAGCTACTGCACATCCTTTGAAAGTCACGAACTTCCGATCAATTTTTTTTGGAAAGTTTGTGACTTACGAGGAATCTGAATCAGAAGGTTCATGACCCTTGGGGGGGTGGGGGTCCAACACAGGGGAGGGTTTTTTTCACTTACAGGTTGAATTCTCCTTTAAGGTATGAAATCCAAATCAGAGAAATAGTAATTTTCTGAACATTAGTTAGTATTTCAACCCTCTTACCGCATGTATTAACCACATGTTTACTGGACTACAATTTACACTGTGTGGGCTGTAGTGAAATAATAGACTGATTCCCGCAGTCCAAGATCAGCTCCTGTGTGGCATTAGCCTTAAGGTTTCCAGATTATTATCATGCAGATCTCAGTACAAATTGTAAAAGCAGCAGGGATATATAAATAAGCCTGTTGCTTCTTTTAAGATGCTGATAGAGACTTTGCAATAAGTGTGGGTTTTACATTAGGTGGCCTATCTTTATTAGCATCTAATTTATGCATATAAAGGAGTCCTTCCTCTAATAACGATACAGCCAGCCCCTGCAGATAAGTTCTCAATGTGGGACAGTGAATAAATGAAACACTAGCCAAGACAGACACATGCCACAAACTTTTATGAAACAAGTTATTTAAATGAAAGTTCACTCAAATGTTTTACCTTTTTTAACCAACATACATTGAAATTGTATATGAATTAGGGCCTTATGGGGCCCCTATATCTTCTGGGACCCCCTGCAGCCGCAGGGTCTGCTTCCTCTGTAGTTACGCCCCTGATTATCACCAGATACATATAGTGTAGAGCATTAAGCACAGCAGTTCTCAGACTGTGGAACAGTATTTTAGCCAGTTGTTTGCAGCTAACTTGCATATATTGCAGTATACTTTAGAAACAAAGAGGATTGGCAAATGTTAATTATGAAATATTGGTATAAGGAGAAGAGCAGGTGGTTGTTTTTGGAGATAAAAAATGCATTTGTCTCTCATTTGGTACTATATCTCCTGATCCATTGCAGTGGGACAAACTCAAAGTGTCATTCTGATGTGCCTGTCAGAGCACAAGCATACAAGTGGTGAAATGCAGTGTAAGCTGTTGGGCAGACATGGGGACTTATAGTTTTGACTATAAATTGATATATATATATATATATATATATATATAT
>CM044433.1:134582383-134603719 GCA_024363595.1 Xenopus borealis | reverse complement strand
TATATATATATATATATATATATATATAATCATATCTAAGAAAAAGCCAATTACATAAAATAACACAAAGAAAGAATTTTCAAAAGCACAATGTACACATATAGACCATAATGTATTGTGTAATGTACATGTAATGTATCTGCAGGACCTTTTAATTATTTGTTGTTGATAACCCTTCCCGTCCATCCCTGACGCAATCAGACCCTTTACAGTAAGGCTTCAGCATAATCGGAATACCAACTTTAATATATAAAATTGCCTTCAAGTGCTTTTTCCATACATTTCTGTAACATATATTTGCATTTCATTTCTGTAAATCTTTAGTGCACAAACTATTTCTTGCCCTATTAGCCCACAATAATGCATTTGGCAAGAAATTCCATCAGAACGCAAACTACACAAAACTATGTCTCTCTGTCCGACCTCTCCACCTCTGCTCCGTTGGCAGGTATCTCATGGTACTATGGCACTTTTGTCCCTTATAGTTAAAGAATTTCTCAGACTTAACAGGCTTGCGACAGCTGCTCCTTGTCTCATCAAAATTCCTTGGAATGGATCTCTGTTTCTTTCTGTCAGCAAAGTTGCAATTCACTCAGGATTTCATATCTGTTGATTGGGTGTCACACAAGCACAACTCCAGTAAGCCTTGTTCTTGTACTACTACTGTCTGTTTCATGCAGGGATTCTTGCCTTTCAATAAAATAAATATTGTGACACTACATAGGTAATTTATATATATAGCTGAATTAAAGAATCTTTTCTTTCTGGTCTCAATTTTTCAAGCCTTTAGGAAAACAGGGGGCATTCTTGTGCATCTAATGAAATGACTTTGCTGAGTTTTAATTAGAGAAATCCTAAAGTGCATGCTAGTATGTGTATAACTTCAGTTGCACTGGACAACTCCACATTACATTATGTCATCAACATTTTGGGAAGCATTTAGACTGGACTGGATTTAGGTCTATTTACAATACAATTAGGGTTGCAATATCTTCTGAAAGCAAACAAACAGTAACAAAACAAAACAAAAGTCACAAATTTTTTTTCTCAGAAACCTTTTTTTTTAATTATTTTAGTGCAAAATGCCAAATCAGTCTTCATTTCAATGCAAAAAAAGAATGGAGCTGTAGACTTGAAATATTGGTTGAGGAAAAGTTATTCTGCATCCAAGTACAGCTTAGTTTCTATTATCCTCAATTTATCAGCCTTTTCCCCTGTACCTACCCTGTGACACAAGTCTTTTTGTCTCCCTCCCTGGTTATCATTATTTGTGATGCCTCCCCCAAACTCCACTAATCTCTACCAAATCCAGGCTCCTTGTCAACTGCACCCACCACCATTAGGGCTAGACCACATGAGAAGATTCAGGGAGATTAGTCGCCTGGCGATTTATCATTGCTTCTTTGGGGCGACTAATCTCCCTGAATTACTTGCCCATGTCTCGCGCCTGCTAAACTGTAATTTGCCTGCGCCTATTTCACACGCGGTGCTGCATTTTTCTAAGTTGCTCGAAATTGCCTCACAAGGCAATTTCAAGTGACTTAGAAAAACGCAGTGCAGCATGTGAATAGGTGCCACGGTATATCACCCAATATATGCCCGCCTCAAGGTGGGCATATCGGGGAGAGAACCGCTTGTTTGGTGACATCACCAAACGAGCGGCTCTCACTGTGTATGGCCACATTAAAAGAACAAATCAGATAAAGTGCCAAGACAGCCCATACATTGACAAAAGGCTGCCCATTGAGTTTACATGAAGGAAGGCAGGATGTTTCCGAAGTAGAAGTCTGACACTCAGTGGTGAGCATTGGTAGGGCAGTTAAATTGATGAACACAAGTGTTTTAACTGTGTTTGTTGTAATGAAGTTGGGGACACAGACCCTGTGACAGCTGGGAGGTCCAGGTATACAGAGATCCCTGTGGGACCCTTACTGGAGATTAAGTTCAATATATGCTTGTATAAAGGTATAATCTTGCTGTACAGGCCAAAACATTCTAGTTACCATACTATGCCTTGTACAAACCAGGGTACAGTTGTGCTCATAAGTTTACATACCCTGGCAGAATTTATGAATTCTTAACCATTTTTCTGAGAATGAATGATAAACACAAAACTTTTCTTTCACTCATGGTTAGTGGTTGGCGGAAGCCATTTATTGTCAAACAACTGTGTTTACTCTTTTTAAATAATAATCACTACGCAAACTACCCAAATGATCCTGATCAAAAGTTTACATACCCTGGTGATTTGGCCTCATAACATGCACACAACTCGACACAAAAGGGTTAGAATGGCTATTAAAGGTAACCATCTTCACCTCTGATCTGTTTGCTTGTAATTAGTGGGTGTTTATAAAAGGTCAATGACTTTCTGGACTCCTGACAGACCCTTGTATCTTTCATCCAGTGCTGCACTGATGTTTTTTGGATTCTAAGTCACGGGGAAAGTAAAAGAAATGTCAACAGTTATGCGGCAAAAGGTAGTTGAACTCTATATAAGAAAATTTGAGAATGCCAATCAGCAGTGTTCAAACTCTAATTAAAAAGTGGAAAATGAGGGGTTCTGTTGAAACAAAACCAAATAAAACTAAAATTTCATCCACAACTGCCAGAAAAATTGTTTGGGATGCAACCCCACAAATAACATCAGGTGAAATATAGGACTCTCTGAAAAATTTGGTTTGGCTGTTTCAAGATGAACAATAACACTTGGAGGCTGTATGGTTGAGTTGCCAGAAAAAAGCCATTACTACGCAAATGCCACAAAGTATCCCGCTTATGCCAAACAGCACAGAGACAAGCCTCAAACCTTCTGGCACAAAGTCATTTGGAGTGATGAGACTAAAATTTAACTTTTTGGCCACAACCATAAACACTACATTTGGAGAGGAGTCAACAAGGCCTATGATGAAAGGTACACCATTCCTACTGTGAAACATGGTGGTGGATCATTGATGTTTTGGGGATGTGTGAGGTACAAAGGCACAGGAAATTTGGTCACAATTGATGTCAAAATGAATGCAGTAAGTTATCAAAAAATACTGGAGGAAAATTTGCACTCATCAGCCTGGAGGCTGCGCATGTGACGTACTTGGACATTCCAACATGACAATGACCCAAAACACAAGTCTAAGTCGACCTGTCATTGGCTACAGCAAAATAAAGTAAAGGTTCTGGAGTGGCCATCTCAGTCTCCTGACCAAAATATCATTGAGCCACTCTGGGGAGACCTCAAACATGCAGTTCATGCAAGACAGCCCAGGACTTTATGGGAACTGGAGGCTTTTTGCCAGGAAGAATGGGCAGCTTTACTATCTGAGAAATTACCACAAAAGACTTCAAGGGGCAATACACAGTATGTAAGCTTTTGATCAGGGTCATGTGGGTAGTTTGTGTAGTGATTATGATTTAAAAAGAGTAAACACAGTTGTTTGACAATAAATGGCTTCAGCCAACCACTAACCATGAGTGAAAGAAAAGTTTGTGTGTTATCTTTCATATTCTCTGAAAAATGGTTAAGAAATCATAAATTCTGCCAGGGTATGTAAACTTATGAACTGTAGATCCAATGAATGAAGCTTGTTCAGTTCTATTACTGTACATATAGAGTGAATTATATATGAAATACAGTGAAATTGGAAAGAAGTGGAAAACACTGCAGTGTACAAAATAATTTATTGCAGCAATACATATGTTGGCAATGTTTCTTTTTACATTGAATGTTTTTTTTCCCTTGAAAATGATTCCAACAGATGAAATATCTGAATATCAATTCACATCACTTAGTAAAGTGTTCCATCTGAATTTTCCATTTGCCCTTGAAAGGATTTTTTTTTTTGCTACAGAAATATTTACACGGGGTGATGCTAAAATCATATGCTTTAAGTCTTGAGTAAGTGAATAGGACATATGTGCTGCCCATGGTGATGCATTAGTTGGCCGTGCCTAGAAGTCACATAATACCTGATACCCTTCACTTTTCTGCACTCCAATCCTGTAGATTTGTTCTGCAACATAATAGAAGAAACAGTCATGAAAAACATTTGCTTTTCTTTGTATCCTTAGCTTGTATAGATGTGTTTGTGGTAGGAACATTAAGGCCAAACTATTAAATCAATGATATATAAATTGTGTTCTAAAGGAAGTCTCCCTCTCCAGCACTCCAAAAGTGCTCCATGCAGCAGGAGTATCAGAAAAACACAGGCTGCAGCTGGAGGGCAGAAACATATAAGAAAACACTGTATCAAACGTCTCATTCACTTTGAGTAAGCAATCAAATGAGTAAAACAAAAACAGCTGACCATTCCTTTTGGAACACCATGGAATTCACTGAGGGAAAGGCAAGTAATTATATATTATACATAAACACAAAGGGCCTCACAAAAGCATTTCTTCCCTGTGCAATTTATATTTCAAAGTCCTGAAGCTCAAATATAGTTTTATGTTAGAGAAAACTTTAAGTAAAATCCAATCCACATATTTTGCAGCAATAAAAATATTAAAAGGTGTATTTATTAACACTGGATACAATCATAACTGTTGCCCATTGCAGCCAATCAGATCTCTGCTTTTGTTTTCTAACTTGTAGGCGATAGAATTGCTGATTGGTTGCTATGGGCATCCCCACTGATGATGTTTGTAGAAAGTGTTAACCAATTGTTCCAGGCAGATCTACAGCTCAGGCTGCTGAGGTTATTCTTGATGATGTTGTTTCCCCCTGTCTAGCGCCGGCTAAAAATAAAATTGACTGTGGCAATTCACACGCGGCGCTACGTTTTCCGAAGTCGCCCGAAGTTTCCTTGTGAGGCAACTTAAAAAAATGAAGCGCCGTGTGTGAATTGCTGCAGGCGAATTTCATTTTAGCTTACGCAAGACAGGGGGAAGCGGTTCGGGAGATTAGTCGACCCAAAAGACGACGCGATTTGTCACTGGGGCGACTAATCTCCCCAAATCTCCTTGTGTAGACCTGCCCTAAAGGGCAGAATTATCAGGGGTCGAAGTGAAAATTCAAATAAAAAAAAAAGAATTTCGAGTTATTTTTGTGTACTTTGACTAGGGAATAGTCCAAATTCTATTTGTACTGTCTCTTTAAAAATTCAAATCTGACCATTCGCCATCAAAAACCTGCCAAATTGCTGTTTCAGCCTATGGGGAACCTCCTAGAACATATTTAGAATCTATTGGTGGACTTTGAAAAGTTTTTTTTTTTTTGGGGGGGAAAACGTAGAACTGAATGCACTAAAATTTAAAATTTCGATTTGAATTCGATCGAATATGGAACTATTCGACTGAAAAAAAAATTTCAAATTAATTTCGTTTGGTCTATTTGAACTCGAAGTTTTTGCACTTCGAAATTCGAGGCTTGATAAATCTGCCCCTCAGTGAGAATTAGGTGGAACTATTTGAAAACAGGGTTGAAACAGCATCACCTGGCCAATGCAACAAAGTGTTGGAAACACCTAAACCAATGGGCCTAAATCAGTGCAAAAATATTGTTTAATATTTTCATAGCAAATAACAATACTATGAGTTTGTGCCAGCATGGTTTTATGCGTAATAGATCTTGCCAGACTAACTTAATTTCTTTTTATGAGAATGTAAGCAGGGACCTCGATTCTGGGATGGCAGTGGATGTGATTTACTTAGACTTTGCAAAAGCATTCGATACAGTGCCACACAGAAGGTTACTGGTTAAATTAAGGAATGTTGGCCTTGAACATAGCATTTGCACCTGGATAGAGAACTGGCTAAAAGACAGACTACAAAGAGTGGTAGTAAATGGAACATTTTCTAATTGGACCAGTGTTGTTAGTGGGGTACCGCAGGGCTCTATACTGGGTCCCTTGCTTTTCACCTTGTTTATTAATGACCTGGATGTGGGCATTGAAAGTACGGTTTCTATTTTTGCAGATGATACTAAATTGTGCAGAGCTATAGGTTCCTTGCAGGATGCTGCCACTTTGCAGAGTGATTTGTCTAAGTTGGGAAACTGGGCAGCAAACTGGAAAATGAGGTTTAATGTTGATAAATGCAAGGTTATGCACTTTGGCAAAAATAATATAAATGCAAGTTATACACTAAATGGCAGTGTGTTGGGAGTTTCCTTAAGTGAGAAGGATCTTGGGGTTTTTATAGATAACAAGTTGTCTAATTCTGGGCAGTGTCATTCTGTAGCTACTAAAGCAAATAAAGTTCTATCCTGCATAAAAAAGGGCATAAACTCAAGGGATGAAAACATAATTATACCTCTTTATAGATCCCTAGTAAGGCCTCATCTGGAGTATGCAGTGCAGTTTTGGACTCCAGTCCTTAGGAGGGATGTAAATGAGCTGGAGAGAGTGCAGGGACGTGCAACTAAACTGGTTAGGGGGATGGAAGACAAATTATGAGGAGAGACTGTCCAGGTTGGGGTTGTTTTCTCTGGAAAAAAGGCGCTTGCGAGGGGACATGATTACACTTTACAAATATATTCGAGGACATTATAGACAAATATCAGGGGACCTTTTTACCCATAAAGAGGATCACCGCACCAGAGGCCACCCCTTCAGACTAGAAGAAAAGGACTTTCATTTGAAGCAGCTTAGGTGGTTCTTCACAGTCAGGACGGTGAGGTTGTGGAATGCACTGCCGGGTGATGTTGTGATGGCTCATTCTGTTGATGCTTTTAAGAGGGGTTTGGATGTTTTTTTGGACAGACATAATATCAAAGGCTATTTTGATACTAAAATCTACAGTTAGTATTGCTATGGGCATACAGGTATATGGTTTGTGTTTGAAAGAGTGGAGATGTTTATGTGTGTTGTGTGTGTGTGTATGTATGCTGGGTTTTTAATTTGGAGGGGTTGAACTTGATGGACTCGGTCTTTTTTCAACCCAATTTAACTATGTAACTATATCCTTACAGAAGCACTATACAACTATGTAAGCATTTTTTTCAATATGAACAAAATAAAGAGATCTTATGTTGAATATACATTCTGCCTATGCTTTTTAAATGGTAACTCACAAACGCTTTTTGAAAAGTAAACAATTTCAAGCAACTTTGCAATATACATCAATTAAAAATATTTGTCATGGTTTTTAATGGTTTCTTTTAGTTCCCTAAGCTTAGCTCCCTGCCGATCTGTCTGACTACTTTGCTGAGTTGACTACTGTTACTTTGTATCAGCAGCATCTTTCCTCAGCCTGCATCCTCCAAACCCCACAATTCCCTGCACACATGATTTCAATAAGGAATGGAACATCGCAGTGCAATGCATTATGGGTTATGTAGTTCCTGCATGCTGTCTGTAAACCGGGGAGAAGTTGTTACAGTTTGTAACATCATAGTTTAGTCCTTCCTTCCCTGCCAGGATTTCAAATGATGCAGAAAGAGAACTGTTAAATGGCACCTGTTGGGTAAAAATGGTATCCCCAACCAGAGGTGCAGGCTAATAGAGTTCACATTACGATTGGGGATGACAGTAGTTTTTTTTAAAATCAACCACCCCAACGCTAGGCTACCCACACTGGGAGGGAGCTCCTTTTTGAAGAACCAGGTAACTATGATGGGTATATCAGGGGTTTCTGTGTTATGTGGGCCTCTTTATCAAATTTGGGTTTGGAAGCTGGAGTTCCCCTTTAAAAAAACACATGCTTTTATGATACAGTAACTCCGATTTGTGTTGGTTTTACATTTACTTATCTCTTTGCATTTAGTTAGTTTAACTAGAAATATTGGCCCGCCCATTCCCTTTATCCCTTATGGTCAATTATCTATGTGCCAATAATCTAATTATGTACCTCACAAGGACCATCATGGAGTAGTTTCAGTTTCTCTGATTAGAGATAACAAAAACCAAAGATTTTTATTCTATAACAATAGGCAAAGAGTATGCGCAAAACATTGCACTCATGTTGAACAAATTGTTATACTGCCCCTAAAGACTGCTGTAATTGCTGCAAAGTTAGCTGTACATATTACAATGCAGGCATAGAAAACATAGGCAAATTGCATGTTTTGTTTTTTTTTGTTTTTTTATTTTCCTCACATAAAACGACTATGTTAAAAAAAACAATTTTGATTGTTGAAATGTGCTTTGAAATAAAAATATCAGCGAGAGCACAATTTCCACCATTTGTTATTCAGTAAAATGAATGCTTGGAACTCACATTATGGTGACAAACCAACAAGAATCAAGCAAAGGGAAAGCTACTCCAAACAATTAAGGCAACATGATCTCTCCTTTCTCGTGTTCATGTAAATATCTCCTGATTTTTATCTAAAACGTATCCTATATAGCAAGTATCCCACAACTTTTTCCCCAATGATAGTTGGAGAGTGACACAAAAATGCACAAGATTCTTGGGGGTCTGTGATTGGCTATTGGTAGCCCCAATATGGACTGGCAGTCTACAGGAGGCTCTGTTTGGCAGTACATATGGTTTTTATTCATACAAAGCTTACCTCCAAACAAGGAATTAAAATAAAAAAAACACCTGCTTTGAAGAAACTGGAAGCAACAGAAGGCACATTTGGGGGTCCCTGCTATATACTATGTCATTAAAATGCCTTCAAAATGAAATGAGAGTCCACAATTTAATCAGTCAGCAAACACACAATGGCAGGACACCGTCATGAATTTTCCCACTGCAGCATAAAAAGGTCGTCGGGTACAGCAGATTTTAAACAGGTGTATTTTGTCTTCCCCATAAAGTATTACACTCACACTTTGTCTCCCACTAATGTTGCATTTTCCAGCTATATGCACTTTTTCTGTGGTGCTGATAAACATAGCTCAGCAAATGATCTTTACATTATTATGCACACATAAAACTTTCAGCCTATTATGTTCTGCAACTGTGCAATGGATACATAGGGATCACTGATAATCTCAGAATATCCAGTTTGATAGTTTTCTTATTTGGGTGCCTTTGTATGTAAGACAAAGGGCTACAAGACCACTGACTAAAGGTGGCCATACATGATAAGATCCACTTGTTTGGCAAGGACCTGATATGATCACCAAAGGCAGAGCGTTGGGTTAACCTGATTGTACGGCCCTAGGGCCAAACAACTGGATTACAACTAAAGAAATGGGCACTGACAGGACGAGGACTGAATCAACTAGCCATTGCACAATCAAGAAAAATAAAACCAGCCCGATCAATAGCTGGATGATTTTTGGCCTGATATTGATCAGGGAGACCTGTCAGAATGCCCCATACACAGAACCAATATTGGCAGCTTTAATTGGCCCAGGTACTTTCTCCGTAACACTGCACTTTCTCTCCATACACTTAGGGGGTCTATTTATCATGCTGTGTAAAAAGTGGAGTAAAGCATTGCCCAGAGCAACCAATAAATGCCCCATAGTTGGTACTTATCCCTTGGTGCAAGTTCTGTCCACGGAATTCACAGGCACCATCTTCTCCTGTGCGGTCTTCTTCCGAGATCCATCTGAGTTTTTTCGGTGCACTGCACATGCTCCGTAAGTCAAACGCCGATGGATCCAGGAAAACGACCACATGGGAGAAGATGGCGCCTGTGAACTCCATGGAAAGGACCTGCGCTGAGGGTTAAATAGCAACTTAGGGGCATTTGCCCGGGGGGGCGGGGGGGAGGAGGAGGGAGGGGTTTGGCAAAACAGGGGAGGGATTTTAGCGCAGAAGGGGTTGACTTCTCCTTTGAAAACAACAAAAACAAAGATCTGATTTTATCAGTATCATAAATAGTATCAGTATGATAAATAGACCCCTAAATGTAAATTTACCTAAGCATAGCCAGTTAAGTTCAAAACTGACATGATTATTAGTTTTCAGTCTCAATTTATGGAGGATACGATTTCTATAGGTGCAATATACCCTCTAATAGTAAGTAGGTTCTGCTATTTGTTTTTTAAAGGAAAAGAAAATTGAGAAACATTACAAAAGGCATTGCATGCCTGCTATTTAATAGCATATTTGTTTATTTTAATTAGTTTATTTTAATATTTAATTAGTTTCAAGTGCTTTTTTTCCTTAAAGGAGAACTAAACCCATACTTAAAAAAAAAAAAAAATGCTCTCAAACGACTTCTGCAGCCATTCTTCTTCCCCTTATTCTAGAATAGAATGTGAGGAATTTCTGATTTTCACAAGTTTAAAGCAATAGCACTGTTATTCAGACTGCCTTTTATTTTTTACTAATCTGTTGATTTAAAAAAGCATATTAAAAACATACTTAAAAAGGCAAATTTGGGGATTACCTTGACGTGGTATGGTGGCTTTTCAACTTTATGATCATAACTTTGTAACTAAAACTGTTTTGTAAACACTTGCATTTATACTGAATTACTTATGAGACGGGACCAGGGAATGTGCATTGTAGTTGCACTTCCATTATACTTTAAATATACTTTAACTTACCCTTTAGAGTGCTCCCTCACCCCCCCCCCCTTTTTGTATACTTAGGTTTAAAAGAAACAACTAAGGAAAGATATGTAATATGAAAACAAATTAAAATGCTTATTTTTCCCTTTAAATCTGTAATTTCCACAAACTTGAAACTGCTTAGCATTGCTTGGTATTAATATACTTGCAGCGGGGCCTGTAGCTTATTTTAATATACGATAACTACTGTCACTTTTAGAAGGTAAGGGATCATTTCATGTGTACACTCAATAGCACAGGCAGTATTGCACCCAAACTAGCAAACACAAAGAACATGGAACGCTACAACAATCAACATCCAGGAGGGGCATATTAAACCAACTGTTTTCAATCATCTCAGAATGTTCTTTTAAAACATAAAAGTGCAAGAATGCAATGATTATATTGCAATACAAGGAATAGGCTTAAAGTGTCTCCTGGAGACCTTCCTATGTTTTGTCTCAATCACTGAAGTGTGCTTCATTCTGTCAGTCTCTCATTTAGGATCATGTCAATATGCATTCTGAGTGTATTCTCTTGTAGATATGTAACTTAAGTATGATTTTGAAATAAAACCAGAAAAAGAAAAACCGTCAAGCTAAGAGCTTCACCTATTAATGCTACTGCTGACTTTATGTATTTTCACCCATAACGTTCTATTTGTAACTCTCTAGGAAAGCAGTTTGCTCATATTGCAAAAAAAGGAGATTGTCGTCAACTCCTTCAGTAACCAAGAATAAAGACTTAAAACTGTACAGTTACAAACAGGACAGATTTAGATCAGCAATGTGATCTGTTGGCCTTTCTTTGGGAGGCTCAGAGAGAGACAGAAATAGGGTAGAAGGCCAGATTTTGATCTGATCTGCATTACAACAATGCATGTGACCCCTTTATCACTGAAGTCTTTGAACGTCAACATTGTGCTATATTTCAATACAGAGCGCATCATGGTTAAGAGCAGCATGGTTTATCGCCATGGTACTGCGGTCATCTTCATTTGCAGACAGCATAAAGGCAGGCGTTAAGGGGAACAGTTTGTGACAGGCTGTCCGATACTCCTCATACTGAGTATTGCAGCTTCCAAAGCTTCCATCAAGAAGTGCGTCTAAGACACTAGTCAGGCTCTGTACAAAACATGAGAAGATAGCATACTAAATATAGTTCACAAAGTGCAGTATTCTGAGACAATTTGTATTTGGTTTTCATTTTTTATTATTTGTGGTTTTTGAACTATTGAACTTTTTATTCAGCTTTTCAGTTTAATGTTAGCAATTTGGTTGCTAGGGTAGAAATTACATTAGTATTGATTTGAATAAAAGACTGTAATATGAGTAGAAGAGGGTCTGAATAAAAACAGGAGTAATAAAAAGAAGCACTAACAATAAATGTGTAACCTTACAGAGCATTTGTTTTTAGATAGGGTCAGTGACCCAAGTGAAAGCTGGAAAGAGTCATAAGAAGAAGGCAAATAAGTATAAAAACTATAAAAAATAAATAATGAAGGCCAATTGAAATTTTAATGGAATTTTTCATACCCGCAGCAATGAAATTTTTCTTATAGGAATCAGATACCTTAAGACAGGGGTCCCCAACCTTTTTTACTTGTGAGCCACATTTAAATGTAAAAGGAATTGGAGAGCAACACGAGCATGAAAAAGTCCATGTGGATGTCAAATAAGAGCTCTGATTGGCTTTTTGTAACCCCTATATGGACTGGCAGCCTACAGGAGAGAATGTTTGGCAGGACATCTGTTTTTTATACAACCAAAACTTGCCTCTAAGCCAGTAATTCAAAAATAAGCACCTGCTTTGAGGCCACTGGGAGCAACATCCAAGGGGTTGGAGAGCAACATGTTGCTCACGAGCTACTGGTTGGGGACCACTGACCTAAGAGTACTAACAATAATTCTGCAGAAAAACGAATGACCTGTAGGCCAGCAACAAATGAGTATAGAAGAAAATAAAGTAGTTGAAAGGGGTTAGAGCAGACAGATTAATAAATAAAAAAAAAACAAGAGCGTTACAAAGACTTAAAGATTAGACTAGAAGCAAAAGCAGAGTAGGGGTCCCACCATCCAGTAAACAGTGTAATATAAGACATAATACATTGTTCCTGCAATATAAACTATAGCGAATATGTTAGTTACGTCAACCCATATTTATGTGCCCATAACACAGATAAACTCACAACCACGACTCACCTGAACATTTTTATCAATTAAAGTGTCATCCAGTTTTGTTGCAATGACAATTGCTTTCTCTTGCCTAGATTTGTCCAAATAGTACATCATTTTTCCACCTGTGAAGAGTACACAAAAAAAACACAGGGATGTCTCTAAAAAGGTGTCCAAAAATAACTGCAAAGCATAACAAATAAAGGAAAACAATGGTGACATCTTCGGGGGAAAAAAAGGTAAAACAACACTGTAACTAGTAACCTCGGCAGCCCAGTCCAGGTCTGACACTTGAAAGAGTAGCCTACATTTAAATTTTTACATTCATAGAAAAGAGATACAAATTGCTGCAGAAAAGAAAAAAAAAGCTTCTTAGTTGTAAAAAAAAGGGGCAAATTCACATGGTGGGGCAGCTGAATCATTAGAAGAACCTTCTAAATCTAAAACATATTTGTAAACCTCAAACATTGACCCATTTCTTTGTAGTGCATAATAAAATGAAGGGTCTTGTTACAGCATGCAAAACTAAGCCCTGTATACAGGCCTATATATACACCTTATAAATAAGTATAATGCTTATTCTTAGCATGATTACTATTTGATTCTTGTTTCCTTCAGTCTGGAAATTCAAATTTATAGCAAGCATGACAGGAGCCATTTTGTGGACACTGTTATTAAGGCAAGCATTATATCATCTCAGAATCTTGTTTGTGCACCAGAATGAGGGACCCAATGTCCATCCCTATATCCTGGCTACACAATTAAAGTGTAGAGAATGGGGGAAAGTGTGGAGAGCAGTGGCATCTAGGAAGTGCTGAATGGAAAGTGAAAGTAATTGTCTGCTCCACCTCTCTGCCAGACAATATTTGATTGACTGCTGATATTTTTAAATGAGCTTACAACAGCTATGAATGCTTTAATAAAAAACACATGTTTAATTTGAAAAGGACTTTTATTATCCAGATTTTTGTGTCTGGGTAACAGGTCCACTTAAAAAAAAACAAACTAATTTTTGTTTAATAAAAAACAAAATTTTGTTTAAAAATCAAACAAAAAAACCCTCACATTTTGCAAGATTTATTATACCCTGCAGGTGTAAATAGCTTGAGTCCAAAAATACTCCAGCTAAAACCTGTTGAGTTCATGTAGACGTCAATGGAAGAGGTCCCTTGAACCATTTGAAGATGTTTGTAGCCTTCATTATGTTTGGGTATTTTTTGGTGGGTTTCGCTCGAAAACTCAATTAATTTGAGCAATTCAAGATTTTTATGGTTGAACAACCAGCCAACAGAAATTCTCCCTCACTCCAACAATGAGTAAGGATTAAGTACAGGTATGGGATCGGTTATCTGGAAACCTGTTATAGAGAAAGCTCCAAATTACGGAAATCTTCCACAGACTTTTGTCTTTTTGTTTTTCTTTGTGATAATAAAACAGTACCTTGTACTTGATGCCAATTTAGATGTAATTAATCCTAATTGGAAGCAAAACCAGCCTATTGTATTTATTTGATGTTTACATGATTTTCTATTATACTTAAGGAAGACCCAAATTACGGAAAGCTCCTTTATCTGTAACCCCCCAGGTCCCTCACATTCTGGATAAAAGGTCCCATACCTATATAACATTTAGAACAACTTGTTGCTAAACATTCCTTCACTTTCAGGCAAAGGCATCCTGGGCCAGGGAATGCCCAACATCTCAAAAACAAAACTATCTGTATAGTTTCCAAGGCACAAGGTGTACAGAATTGTAGTGGGCTGCTTCCTATTAGAATCAACTGAAATCACTGGCACAAATACCCCTCTGAAACACTTATGATTTCAGGAGATAATCACTCCAATGTGCTATACTATGAAGGTGATTCCAACTCATTTAGGAGATTATCTGCCACAATCTGTAATACAATCTCAATTACAGAATGCTGTGCAGCTGCATCCCTATAAGGGAACCCATTATACATTATTGTATCAAACCTGAAAGCAAATGCCGAATGGAGGTAGAATTGCGTCTGAGGAACTCTTCGTTAAAACTGTTCATATTCTTGTCAGTGAAGATGCTCTTCATCTCTTGCTTAAGTACCTTGTTCACTATTTCTGGGAGATTATTGTAATCTGAAACTAAAAGCAAACCCCAATAATGGAATAATTGCCCGTACTGATTTTAGGATGAAAAAGACAGAAAATAAGGTGAATGTACCTGCTTTTGAAAACCGTATCAAGCATTCATGCAACCACGGATTATTTGGGTCAATGGAAACAGCTCTTTTAATGGACTGTAACATGAGCAGAAACTTTCCTGTGTTTATGGTACAAAACAATGATGATTTAGTGTTAAACAGAAACAATCTACAATGTGGTGCAATTATAGCCATATTAAACCATTTTATATAAGCATACATTATTATTACATATTATTACTCTTTGGAATAAAACAGCAAAGAAGCAAGGCAGAAACATACCTATGCAATAGTCATTATGCACCCACCAAATGTTTGTTCCCAATTACCCCCGGCCTGGCATATGTCATTCCTGGGAGTTGATGACCTACTTTGCTAACTATGTACAGTAAATGTGCACCACCTATGGGCAATCACAGGTACTCTATGGTAAGAGACAAGACTTAAGTTTTTACCTTTTTTAAAATAGATTTCAAATGCCAATAAATGGGTGCAGATATTATTTGCTGCAAGGCTTTTGAGAGGTGTAAGGAATTTGATAGCCTCTTCAAGGGGGTTATCTACCTGTTCAAAAGACAATTAAAAAATAAAGTAAGCATTTAATAGAAATATTAAATAGTAATCAGAAATGATCACAATTCACGAAAAGATTTTGTTTTAAAGTGGACCCGTCACCCAAAAAAAATATTCAAAATCCTATTTTATCACATTAGTCAAGCAAAATGAACATTAATTACACTATATAAATTATTTTAATCTTGTTTTCTTCAGTCTGGGAATTCATAATTATAACAAGCAGGCAGGAGCCATTTTATGGACACTGTTATTAAGGCAAGCATTATATCATCTTAGAATCTTGTTTGTGCACCAGAATGGGGGACCCGATGTATATCCCCATGTCCTGGCTACACAATTAAATGGTTAAGAGAACTGGGGGAATGTGTGGGGAGCAGTGAAATCTAGGAAGTGCTGAATGGAAAGTGAAAGTAATTATCTGCCCCGCCTCTATGCCTAAGGCATAGAGGAGTGGCAGACAATATTTGATCGACAGCTGAGATTTTTAAATGAGCTTAAAACAGCTATGAATGCTTTAATAAAAATTTTAAATTGGATTTCATGTTTCATTTGCAAAGGATTTTTATTATACAGATTTTGGTGTCTGGGTGACGGGTCCACTTTAAAGAAAAAAAAAAAGAGGCAACATGAATGTTAATAATTCAAAAACCATAGAAAACAAAAATGTATAATATTCAATTTGCAGAAGGCTGTAGTTAATTTAAAGGTGAGTATGTTAGTGCTATTAATATATGGAAACTACCTAAAGGATTTCAGGATTTCATAGAGGTACTTGTACTGCAGTGGCACGTAAATAAGATTAATCTGAATGTTCGCCCCTCCCCACAAATGTATTCTGATCTGTAATCTGAGGGAAAACTTGACTAAACCATTTTCTGCATCGAGAGATCAACCATAAAGTATTTAGTGGTCGTACCCTTTCCAGTTTTTCAGGAAGTAACTCTTCCTTAGGGCCGCTTGTTTCTTCTTCCTCTTCATCCCTCTTTTTCTTTTGATTTTTCTGCTGCCGCTCTCTCTCAGCGTGTTTTCTCTCCTCCTCTAGTTTTGCTTTCTTCTGAGCTCTCCTTTGTTTACTTAATACTTTTTTTAATTCCTTAGCAGAAAGGTTTTCTGAACATAAGAAAGTATTACCTTCACTTAACTATTTAAATCTTTAAATTCAGTGTATGAAGTCATAAAAACTCAAACATAATGAAATACAGATAAAACATAGGGGTAATTAGACACCAATGGAAGGGACACTTTTCAGATTTTCAGGGAGGACATTACTTTAAAACATTCACCAAGTTTGGAGTGAGGGAGGGCAGGAGAGGAGCTGAGCGGTCATGAGAAGTGCCTGCCGATTTGCATATAAGAAATGTCATGGGGAAAACACTGTTTCAGCATGTATTAGATAATGAAAAAACTGTAGAATATCTGAAAAACAAACTTCCTCTGTTGGCTGACTAAAAAGTTAATAATAGCAGTAACTGCTGGTCAGTTTTGGGCACTCAGCAGTAGGGATGCACCGAATACCGAACCGAATCCGGCCCCTAATTTGCATATGCAAATTTGGGGTGGAAAGGGAAAACATTTTTTACTTGCTTTTTTTGTGACAGTCGTGCAATTTCCCTCACCGCCAGTAATTTGCATATGCAAATTAGGGTTCGGATTCGGTTTGGCTGGGCAGAATGATTCGACCGAATCCGAATCCTGCTGAAAAAGGCCAAATCCTGAACCGAATCCTGGATTTGGTGCATCCCTACTCAGCAGGCACAAGACCATTTAGACCCAAGGGAAATCACTTGCATATAGTAGTCTCCCTTTTCAAGGCTTGTGGTCAAGCTAAAACAAATGAAAGCATGTTAACCTGAATTGACTTCTTGCTCTTTATTTTCATTGGTTAAAGGATTTTCATGCAGCTTCAAGTAGATTCTTATGGCAATCTTAGCAGCTTTAAAATAAAACTCGTGTTGCCTGAGAATATCTTCCAGTCGCAGAAGATCCACATATGCTCTCAAAGTCATTTTCCTCATACAGTACGTGTGGAAATCAAACTGGTCGTCTGTGATCTCAAAAAAATGCTGAAAAACAAAAAGAAAGTCTTAAAGGACAAGGAAAGTGTAAAATAGAATAAGGGTAGAAATGGTGTATTTTGTATACTAAACATAAACATGAACTTACTGCACCACAAGCCTAATCAAACAAATGATTTATGCTTTCAAAGTTGGCCACAGGGGGCTGTCATCTTGTAACTGTGTTATACATATTTTCCTGTCACTGGCACTGCACATGCTCAGTATGGTCTGTGCTGCTTAGGGATCGTCATAAATGATCAAAAAACAAAGCTGCTTGAGTTGTGCATGGCTGGTAAGTAAGGCGGGGGCTCCCCCTGCTGTTCATATGTGATTGTTTCCCTGCCAGAACCAGAAGCACTAAATGAAGGGAAAATTTCACTGCATACAGTCAGGTTTCTTATAAAAACGGTACACATTTTAAAATTAAAGTATATTGGAGATTGTCCTTTAAAGGGGTTGTTCACCTTTGAATTAAGGTTCAGCACGATTTAGAGCATGATATTCAGAGAAACTTTGCAACTGGTTTTCATTTTTTATTATTATTTTCATGTCAGCAATATGGTTGTTATTCAAGAGACTGGGATATGAATAGTTGAGGGCCTTAATGATGAGCAATAAAAAGTGTCAACAACAATAAATATGTAGCTTTACAGCATTTACATTCTAGATGGGGTACCGTCTGAAAGCTGGAAAGAATCAAAATAATTTTTAAAAAACTATCGAAAATAAATAATGAAGACCAATTGAAAAGTTGCTTAGAATTGGCCATGCTATAACATTCTAAACATTAACTTAAAGGTGAACCACTCCTTTAAGGACAATCTGCAAGTTAAGCACACATGAATGCATAAACTTGTCCCTGTTTGTGGTATTTATATTGCATGTTGGAATACCTGTTTAGCTTTAATGCCACAGTAAAGAAATATCCACTGGAAATGCTGTGATCTTCAGGCCAGATTAGTATTAATTGGGGGCTCAATTGGTATCATGAACAGATTTTGACTGAAACTTTGACCAAGAATCACGCCATTATTGTACCATGTATCACTAAGTTTGACGTTTTAACAACTTAAATAAAAAAAAATGGTTTTAGAAAACACAGGTATGTCCTGATGATTATGCATTCTAAATATCTCTCAAGAAGAAAGCAAGCAATATAATATTTGTATAGTTACTTGCAGGCTTACCCGCTCAATCTCATGGCATTTCTTAAGTGCCTCCCCATATCTCCCTTGTCTCTGAAAGGCTCTGGCACATTCTGTCTGGAACCACATGCATTGCATCTCGTTTAGGTTTTCCACGGCAGGTGTACCTTCCTGCAACAAATATTTTCATTCCATTTACTATCCATAAAAAGGTAATTAACAGCAAGTTTGTACAAAATGCTAACAGAAATTAAAAATTGTGTCAAATGTGTAATGAAGCTTGGTTAGTTCACAAAGAAAAGGATCTCTGCATAACTTGGCCACCCACACATGATGGTCCCAGGCTACATGAATTGTAAGTAGCATTTCCACTAAATGTAGTTTGCGATTGTGTCCTGGTCACATATAGGGGCATATGCACTAGAGCGTGAATCGTCTAACGCTAGCAACGTAATTTTGCAACTTCGCCGATTTACTAACAGTGTCCCTGGCGAAAATTCGTTAGCGAAGTAGATAGACTTGCGCAACTTCATACCCTTACGCCAGGATGTAACTATGCTAATTCACTAAGATGCCCACTTTACTGAGCGTTACCTCTTGCGCTAGACTTTACTTTGAAGTTCAATACAATACATAGGAGTTTGAAAAAAAGTTTGATAGTCTGACAAATAGTGTAATCTTTTGGGGGGTTCCCATTTCCTAACAGTTGGCAACTCAACTATACAGTGGACACATGTTTAGGGCAATAGGACAACTTTATTTTATTTATTAAAGGTTTCCTGGGCTTGTGTAGTGTAATGTAGTGGCTGTAACATATACTTCTGTTATACTTTTAACTTTGCTGCGTATGCAAATTAGGCATCACTAGCGTAAATGCGCTTTGCCTGACGAAGTAACGGTAGTGCAACCTCACTACATTTTGCCTCCCTGAGTGCAAATTAGCATTTTAGTGAATTAGCAGTAGAAGTGCGGAGAAGGCGTCGCTAGCGAATTTCAGCACTTTAGTGAATTTGCACCATAGATTGCAGAAATCATCCTTTTGGGCCCTAAAATAGACCAGAACACAGATTAAGAGAGGATTCTGCCAGCAGTTGACGGACACAATTCCCAGGGTAAATTCCCAGAAATGCTTACAAAATAACTGAATACCACAGAGGAAAATGTGGGAACAAGTTGGATGTTGCTATTATACCAATATAAATTGCCAAAATACAAGTGTGCAGGTGGTAGGTTAAAATCAGACTGAACCAAAACTTTGGCCCTGAAGACCAGCCTCAAATCGTCTGATCAGATATAACATTTTTCTTTTAGTTTCAAATTAAATGGATAGTGACACTTCTCAGGTTTTAGCATAATTTAAATTTTCACCAAAATGCCTATATGTCCTTTAGACCATTTTGTCAACGTGTCCTCTTTCTTTGTAAATTGGACATAGGTCACTTCTCCTTTAATAGCGCCGGACTCCCAACACCTTCTTATGGTCCCTTAGGGCTTGTCAATCAGACCTGTAAGGCCTGGAAGCTAAATGTTTAACTGACAGGAAGAACCCAGCAGTACAGTTAACGGCTGCTTATACTATGTAGCCATACAAGGTCAGGTTTTACAGCTGTCTTATCACAGTGCTGCTACTTTCTTTCATGTTCAGGTATGGGATTATCAATAACAATTCTCCGCTCCTCCACCGCACTAGACGCAAAGATCGAGGATTAGTACGATTTTCAGACCATCTCCCGACCTGCCACTAACCTTCAGATCAAATAAAGTAGTAAAAGCACAGATCAGATGATGTTCTGCCCCTACAGGGATCATACGAAAGTTGTGTCCAACAAAACTTAGTGACAGTCTCTCACAAAAAATCGTACGATCCGCAATACACACAGAGATATTATCGTCAGCCGACAGAAATTCTCTAACCTGTCTGATCAACCAAACGACCGATCTCCGCTGGACGAAAAATGTAGGGAGTCTCCACACACGGTCTGAAAATCGTACGAATCCTCGATTCGTGCGATTGGATCATTGCGTCTATGGCCGGCTTTATTCTGCTGTACTTGATTATGTGTGGCGCTTGTCTGCCTTTTTTTCCTGCACAAACAGAATGATCTGTGCCAGGACTGCTTGCAAAATTAACCTGGATCAGTGTAGGAAAAGACAAGCAGGCAGGAAAGGGACCCGCATATATAACCTAGTAAGTGGGAATGAGTTAAAGGATCATCTGAAAAAAAAAAACCTGAGCAGTGCAGGAAAGGAGATTTTCTTAAAGAGGAGGCTTTTAATTTTTTGCAGAGTGGGTGTGAAATAAGAAAGTCTGAAAGCAGTAGTACACAACCCCTACAGGAAGTAGTATCGTTCTCCATATGGTGGAGTGTTTTTTTTTTTAAACAATATATTTGTGGGTTTACATCAGTAATTTTCTGATTAATTTAGTTATTTATTTTAGTTATTTATTTTAGTTATTATTGCCATCAAAGTAGAGATCTAAGCACAAAATATATATATTCTAATATAAAGCATATACTACTATGATAAATAAAAAAAAAACTGGAAAACAAATCTTATAACATGTCTGATTTCCAGTAAGCCAACAATCTTAAAAGTTAATAAATCACATACCCTTGTAAATTTTGAGCACATTTCCTCTGCCTCTTTGACCATATTTGCTCTTAGCATATACTTTGCACTCTTTGAGTTGATGAAACGATCTGCAGTGTCCAAGGACTGGGCCTCATCCATCCACTTAGCAGCTTCTTTAAGATTGCCGATATGCTGTATTAGTAAATAAAGGAAAGCATTTCATTTAGAGTGGGGGGGGGGGGG
>CM044433.1:134536677-134549830 GCA_024363595.1 Xenopus borealis | reverse complement strand
GGGATCAACCATCAAAAATACCGGCCAGGCCGGTAAAATACCAGCCAGGTGGCAACTCTAGATCCAAATCAATGGAGTAGGGGCACTGAGCATATCTTCTTCTCTCAGTCTGAAAAAATATACAGGATGAAAACAGATAGCGCCTTCAGCCAGTGTGCCCATAGCCTAAGGGACGTAGCAGACGGGGAGATTAATCACCCAGCGGCAAATCTCCTGTACTGTGGGTGACTAATCTCCCGGCACTGCCTTCCCGCTGACAAGAATATGAATTGCCGGCAGGATCACTTTAGATTTCTGAAGTCACTCGAAGTTGCCTCATAAGGCAGTTTGGGGAGATCAGTCACCCACCGCTGTAGAGGATATTTGCCACTGGGCAACTAATCTCCCTGTCTGCCACCATCCTTTCATTTTCTACCATAAGTAAAAGTGCAAATGTTTGGGATCTGATAGCAATCTTCTTTCACAAGTCAAGGGCTGGAATTGCTAGGCGCAGCCGCAGGTGACTGCAGAGAATGAATAGGGTTGCAGTTGGGCAGGTGAAAATATTTGAGAGCAATGTTAGCGGGAAAACAATATATAATATAGTTGAAATTAAAAATGGCACAATAGAAAGCATATCCTACTACTACTACTGGTCTGATCACAGGAGCTATAGGGACAACTTTTATTAAGTTTAAGAACTATATCTTATCCTTAAATTGAATTTGCTGCACAGCCCAGTAACTTCTAAATACGCTACTGGCTATAATATTTCGAAATGCTGTTATGTAATGGCTGCATGAACCTGCTAATAAAGCACTGTTATACTCTCCTTATCCTCAGCAACCAAACACAACATGTACCTTATGAACTGAAGCACACAACACAATTGATGTAATTTTACTACAGGTTAGAGCAGGCAATGTAGGTTCTGGTAAATGCCAGAGGGGCTGCTATTAGGACCCATAGAAAGTCAGTATTTAGTGGGCTAGTGGGGGGCTGTTTGGGCCTCTGTGTACCTGAAATGCCAGGGCCTATTTTGATTCTCAGACCAGACCTGGAGGAAATGTACGTTTGTGAGACTGTGCCCGAAATAAAAATGGATTCCAGCATCACGTTTTCCGTGGTCGCTTCCGTCACGTGTTTGTGAATCGCACGCAAAGCGTCGACGTCAGACTGCTGTTGGAAAGGGCGGAAGCCATAGGAGTAGCGGGTACAGGCCTGTTCTATTATCTCACTGTACCGCTGTGTGCGCGTTCTGGCCATGGCTGCCTGCTCGGTTGCCGATCTGTTTTCGGGGCCGGAGTTACTGGAAGACCCGACTCACGCTTCCGCACTCTTGGCTCAGTTGAAATCGTTTTACGACGCTCGGTTGTTGTGCGATGTGACCATCCGAGTGCTGGGCGGCAGAGGCTCCGACGAGCTTGGCGAAGGAGGCGACATGGAGAGCGGCAGGAGCTTCAGCTGCAACCGTAACATCCTGTCTGCGGCCTGCCCTTACTTCAAAAGCATGTTCACGGGAGGCTTGTACGAGAGCAAGCAGCAGCAGGTCACTCTGCACGATATGGACCCGGAGTCCATGGCTCTCATCATAGATTATTGTTACACGGGCAGGGTGACCGTGACTGAAGGCAACGTGCAGCGGCTGTATGCCGCCGCCGATATGCTGCAGCTGGAGTATGTGCGACAGGCCTGTGCCGGCTACTTGGCCCGGCGCCTAGATTTGCATAACTGCGCCAGTATCCTTCGCTTTGCTGATGCCTTTGACCACCCCGAGCTGAGATCCCGCTCCCTGGCCTTTATGGCTCGCCACTTTGAGCAGCTGGCAGTTGGGGATGAGCTGTGTGAGCTGAGCCTGGCCCAGCTGAAGGAGGTACTGACCATGGACAACCTGGATGTGGCAAGTGAGCGGGTGGTGTGTAGCGCAGCCCTGCGTTGGCTTGAGGCCAGTCCAAAGGAGAGAGCAGCAATGAGCCAGGAGATATTGCGCTGTGTGCGCTGGCAGCACTTTACAGACAAGGACTGTGTGTATCTGGAGGGACTGAGGGCTAAATCCTTTGTGCGCAAACACTGCCATCAGTATTTGGATGCTGTTCTGCAGGATAAAGATGGCAAAGCCCCTTCTGTTGGGTTGCCATGCCAGGAAGGAAGTCCACTCCGAAGGATCGGCATGCTAGCCAAGGAGATGGTCATATTCTTTGGCCATCGCAAGGAGCCTTTTTTATGTTATGACCCCTACTCAGGTGATATTTACACAATGTCCTCTCCATTGACCAACTTAGCGCTTGGCAAAGCCATGACATCTTCTGCTGTTTGTGTGTCACCTGAAAATGACTTGTACCTGGCCACCCAACCAACAAAGCAGCTGTGGATGTATAGCCCGATTCAGAACAACTGGCAGCTGCTGGCAGAAAGGCTCATCTGCAGAGAAGGGATGGACGTGGCCTACCTGAACGGCTATGTTTATATTGTTGGAGGCCGTGACCCATCCACAGGTGCCAAGATTAAGGAGGTCGAGTGCTACAGCGTGCAAAGGAACCAGTGGTCTCTGGTGGCCCCTTTGCCACATTCATTTTATTCATTTGAGCTTGTGACTGTCAACGACTACTTGTATGCTGTCAGTAACAAAAGGATGCTGTGCTATGACCCTGCCTGCAACCAGTGGCTTAACTGCGCTTCTCTAAAGCGATGCGACTTCCAAGAAGCTTGTGTCTTTAATGATGAAATTTACTGTATTTGTGACATCCCAGTGGTGAAGGTGTACAATCCTGCCAGAGGGGAGTGGAGGAGAATATGTGAAATCCCAGCTGAGGGCAACACAAATAACTATCAAATTGTACGGCATGGTTCCAAGCTCCTCCTAATCACATGCACCACAGTGCAGTGGAAGAAGAACCGTGTAACTGTGCACGAGTATGATGTGACTAATGATCGCTGGATAAATATTGGCACAATGCTGGGCCTTCTGCATTATGACTGTAGCTTCATATGCCTCTCCGCTCGGGTATATCCATCATGCTTGGAGCCAGGACAAAGTTACATCACAGAGGAGGAGGATGTGCGTAGTGAGTCCAGCACTGACTGGATGGATGGCTTTAGCGAGATAGACTCGGAATCTGACAGCCTTAGCTCCTTTTCAGAGGATGAGTGGCCAAGAGTGTCCGTAGCACGACATCGGATATATGTTGAGGGCGCCTTCTAAAGCCTTGTTTCTGTCTGCCACAAAACTTATTTATTATAAGGTTTGTGAGCCAAAATATGAGCATAAAAAAAACTTTCTGTGCCTCACAATGAGGGATGTGTTCTCAAGCATATTTTGCCAAATCAGCAGCTTGTATTTGAAGGAAATGTTTAACTTAAGTCTCTGGGAAAGAAGGCTAGTGTCCTTTATTATCTGCCTCCCTTTCTAGTGCTGATAGATCCTAGAGTGAAAATCTCAATGGCATTGCTGCTTATATTGTCTGGCTGGGGGTCATTTAGTACCAGTGGTAATTTCTAAGTCCTATGCAGCAAAGGAAGGCAGGAAGTCTGCTCATAAGTAGCCATTTCTGAAAAATCCCTTTCTTAACTTTAATGTTGCACATTTTTTCTATTTTAGCTAAATAATGATCTCCTGTAAACACCAGCTGCCCCAACAAAGATAGACAAATCTCTTCTGTAGTGTGGCATGTGTATTGTAAAGTATTTTATGCCCTGAAGTGTGACTTTTGTTGCACATAATCCCAAATCAGCACATGGTAAGGTTTTTATTTGGTGCAGAGGATTGGAAAATCTCCACACAAGCATATCCCCTCCGTGTATATTAATGTAACCATATTCCCTTCTCAGATGTATGCCTTGGAAATCAGAAACTGACCATTGCCAGTGCTCCCCCTTGAGTTAAACATAGGACGCCTCTGCTGAGGGGATGTTAATATGTACCCTTGGGCTGGTTTTTATTTTTGGTTTGGAAGCAGCCGAGTTTGCCATGTCTTGGGATTCAGTCTTGCATTGTAGCAGCCGGTGGTAGTTTTTTTTTTTTTTATGTTTAGGTTGCACCAGCCACTGGAAAAAAGATCTTTGTTTTAATGGCATGATTTTTCTTTTTAGGTCTTCGCTACCATTAACTTATGAAGTACATCCTGCTGCAGTACCCCTTGTTTACATTGTTTTATAGCATGCCCAAGAACAGGCTAGTAATACCTGCACTCTATAGTTTGTGGAAGTTCTCTTCTAAAACACAGATATTGCATATTACCAGACAACCTGACTAGCCAAGCATATCTTTAGGAAAGCCATGTCTATCAATAAAGATACCTTTGTCACATTAAAGCTGCAGTAACAGATCTAAGGCTAAGTTCCCAGGGGCACGTTTTTTGTTTTTTCTCTTTTCAGTTGCTGAGGATTTGTAGTATTCTAGTTTTATTTTTGCTGGTTTCAGAGGGGTGTCGGCTTGACTTCAACAAGTCCTTTCTTCTCTCGTCTATTTTCCTTTTGCCAAAATCCAATTACTTAGATTTTTTTTTAATCTCTATTTCAGAGTTGAAAGATATTCTAATCCGAATATGTTTCCAGGATTTTTTTTTTTCACAGACACTGTCCCAAATCTCCAAAAACACTGTTTATTGTAAAGGTGAAATGAACCTCTGATGCTGCATGCTATTTTGGTTTTTAAAAAATCTGTCTTACACAGTACAACAAACATTTGTTTTACTTTAGCACAATTTTTGTAAATGAGCACTCGGAGTTGCAGCAAGACTTCTAGTTCAGACTGCTGGAGTTTTGCAGCTGAATTAGATGCCTAGAACTATCAGAGTAAATTCAACAATGCCACAGCTTTAAAATAGGTGCCTGTTTTATAGGCAAAAGATAAACCAGTAAAAAAGACAGAAATGCATTGTAAGCTGAATGGAGGGTAAACTGCACATCTGTATGTGCCCTAAAGTATTACTTTAAGAAAGCCACACAATTTAGTTTTTGTAACCTTGATTTATGTTCAAATGTTTGTGCTCAAAAAATTACTTTCCCTTTGTTTTTTCCAATATATAGCTTCTAATCGTGGTTTCTGGCAAAAAAAAAAAAAGAAATTGTTGACAGGAACAGAATGGTAAACCTGGATCACTGAATGCAAGCTCCGTTTATATTGGAAAATTTTGTTCTAATAAATCATTTTCCTTCACTTTGTGTGTCATTTCTTTGAAACAGGAGGTGGAGCTGCGTTTATCCCAACAGCAAGGGAACTGCAGATATTGGCAGTTTTAAGTCGGGTATAGAAATCGTTTTGCATGATTTTCGGTACATGTGTACTGCAGACTATCCCGACTAACATCTTTGGTCATTAGGTGTCAGCCGGTTTATCAATATAGGCCAGTGTACGGTGCATCAGTAGGTATGGGAATGAAGAGGAGCTGCACTTTGTTTTCACTACTTACTGTTCCAATTGTTTGGGGTGTTGGCACAAAGCAGGCCATAGCATATATATGGTCACTTATACACTATGGGGCATATTTATCATGCTGTATAAAAAGTGGAGTGAAGCGTTACCATGATGTTGCTCATAGCAACTAATCAGCAATTCAGTTTCAACAGTTAGAGCACAAAAGCAAAGATCTAATTGTTTGCTATGAGCAACATCAAAGGATTATTTAACCCCTCCCGCACTAGCCCCCAATCCCCCGTAGGCCGGCTCCCTCTCCTCCTCCGTCGTCACTCTGTGGCGCATACGCAGTAGGACACATTTGCCGGCTTGTACTACTGAGCATGCGCCGCAGAGCGCCGACGGAAGATGTCGCTGGAGAAGATGTCACCTGGGAACCTGGCTGGAAGGGAACTTCATGGAGGGTTAAGTAGTGATTTAGGGGCATTTGCCCAGGGGGAGGAGGGAGGGATGGGGGGTGGTGGCTGGGGGTTAGTGCGGGAGGGGTTGAATTCCCCTTTAATGGTTCACTCCACTTTTTTACACAGCATGATAAATGGATAACTGTCTGTAATTGTATGGAAACCCATCTGCTGCTGTGTGATGGCCTAATAGTTATGTTTTTGCCATTTAGTATAATGACCTTTATTCCTGTTTGTCATAAATCATCTCCCGTACATGTAATGTATATCTGCTCCTTTTGGCCTCTTGGAAGGCTCTCATACAAAGGTGGGTTGTGATTTACCAACAACCTTTTAAACTGTGACCAAAAGACCACCTGGCACAAACAAAGCCATTGGTGGCTACCAATATTTAGATTTGCTTTTATTGAAGGCAAGATGCTACTATCAGGGAGGTTTTTTTCTCACTGTAATGTTACAAAATTACATTTTCCATGACACTAAGGGGTCTATCCTGCTGTGAGAACATGGGAGGGATGATAATGTAGCTATGGGGGTTAAAGAGAGATCAGGATGGTTTATTGGGGTAGAGGATGTAAGCAGATACACCAGGGAAGGCTGAGTTATAGGTAGTATATTGTGAAGAGCTGCTATTTTATTTTTGCAGAAAGTCCGTGTACTCCAGGCTGTGTCATCTTCCAGTATCACTGTTTTGACCTAATATAATGTATTTGTACTTGATGTTGACATGGACCAAATAACTTGGCTTTATAATATATATATATATATTATACACTGAGTTATTGCCTTCTGACCTGGTCCAAGTAGCCAGTACCATATGTGTTGGTGAGTATTTGTATGTAATGTCTGCGCCATGATAATTACACAAGAGCCATGAATATTCTGTAAATCATTTTCTTATAACCTGTGATTAGTGATGCCATTGGTTATAATCGGAGCTTAGTTATGTCATTTGTCACATGACTCACTGTTGAAATATATGAGGATATTAGAAGTCACCTGGGAGTTCCATGACCTGTATAAAAACACTTGGCCTTCCAACTCGTGTTTTTATATGGCGATGAAACTCCTGTGTAACCTAACCTTCTATTTTACAAGAGGGGCTACTTTATTCACTATGTATTGTACAGTCTGCAGAATGTTTCCACCTCTTCGTAATAATTCAGTGTTAGTCTAAAACCCAACAAGTGTGTTTCTAGAAAGCAGCTGGAGAGCAAATACACACAAGTTTGTTGAGATCCTAGGTAAACCATATAGTATGCATTGGGCAGCAGCAGTGCAAACCACCATGCTGAATTGTAATGTTTCCCCTTCTGACCTGTGCTAAAGCTTTTATATATCAAAATATGTACCATAACTCCTCAAACCTCATGTGTGAGGATTTTGCAATGTCACATTAATCTTGCAGACCTCAGAAGCTGTAATTATCTTGTGTAGAGCAATTATAACAAGTGAAGTCTTCCCGTATTACAGGTTTGAGGTTAAAGGGGTGGTTCACCTTTGCAAAGTAGGTTACAGAATCCTAGCAACTTTTTAATCAGTCTTCAATAGTTATTTCTTTTAGCTTTTGACTTATTTACCTTCATCTTCTGCCTCTTTCACCTGAAACTTGTGCTCTGTGAGGATATCATTTTATTATAATTGTTATATTTTATTACTCATCTTTCTATACAGCTCTCTACTATTTATTTTCCATTTTTTAATACCATTGCCTGGCTGTTGGCTTTAATACTGAAATACTAAAGTGGATTGCTGCTTAACAGAAAGCTAAATAACTCAAAAAAACATAAATTAAGACAAAATTACAAATTTTGCTAGAATATCAATGTCTATAACATACTGAAAGTTAAGAGGAAACTACTGATTTGAAATAACTATTATTTGTATCCAACAACATAACAAAACCAATATGGTCAAAATCATGTTTTTTTTTTTTTTAACAGGTTGATTTAGTAAATAAACAAGTTGTCCTTCTGCTCTAATTATTCATATCTCAAGGCCTTGCTAACTCTGCTGATGTCTAAAATAAGCATTAAGTGACCGGAAACCTTTCTTTCTGGACACTATTAAGTATACTTGCGGCTAAGCTCATTGATTTTCTTCAGACCTTCCTTATTATTTATGGTCTTGTGCACTGTAATGAGGAATGGAAAAGCAGAAGGAAGCTCCACTCGACTGCTTAGCTTTTGATGCCCCCAATGCAGACAACGAAGTTTGTCGGCCAGGTCCTTTCTGCCGGCACGTTCTAAGGCGTCTTGTAGGATCTTTGTCTTGTTTAATTTGTTCCATGCTTTCTCATACCTGCAGCCATAGACATTTAGAAGGTTATTTTCTAAAATGTGAATTTATCTCATTATTTTAATAATAATAAAAAAAACATACCCAATTTGACCTTATTTATTATTTCTAAAAAGTTAGAATGAATTGGTTCGGGGAAAAAACCCCCAAAAAAATCGTCCAAAAAAATCTTATTGTAATATTTTTTCAGGCTTTCTCCCTAAATCATAGGTTTCTATTTTGTGTTTTTGCCCTGAAAAACCTGAAATGAACTGATTTTTGGGCTAAACCCAGTGCAGACCATGATAACGTCCAGTTAGAATAGGGACCTCTGCCATTGACTTTTACACAACCTTGGCAGGTCTGAGATGGCAGATTTTCGGACATCTTGACAACATTTTTAGTTTTGAACAGAAAAAATTTCAAGCCCCAAAAAAACCCGACCAATAAGCCAATTAGAGTAAGTCTAATTGTCAAACTGTCCTAAAAGCTATGAAGGTTTAATGGTATTACCAAATTCTTGTTAGCACCTATGCTCATTTGGAAAAGCAACAGCAGCGAGGCGTGTGCATTTGGTGGAATAATTGGCCCCATTCAGCTTTAGGAATGGTGCAAGAATGGATGCAAGCACTGAGCAGAGGATGACAAAAGAATTAAGATCTGTTTTTCCATCTCTCAACATTCATATTCATCACTGTGACTTCTGATCAGTAAAGCCATAATGGCCCAATTACTTCATTGCATGCTGCTGAACACAACGATTTCTTATCCAAATGCCCATGGAAAGATTTTTAACCAGACCCAACCACAGAAAGCTTTTTGCTGCTTCCAGGGGTCAATGATGACCAGCTGCGTGTTTTGTTCAGTTTGATCAATAGCCGGACCAGTTCTAACAGACATTGATTTGGAAAGAGGATTGTTTCAGTCTGGCATTTCAGACAAGACAGTACTCATCAAGCCCAGCTGCTGCTATCAGCCTATTTATGGGAACCATTATATAAATAGATTGCTGCACTCTCTGAGGCATAGCATACGTATGAGTGAAGCAGCACTGGAGATGGTTCATAGTACGTATTCACCTAATTGCAAAATGCTAATTTTTATTTGTGCAATTTGTTTTTCTCTTTGTCACTTTTATAACATTTCCCCCATGGTGTTAAGTTGGCCATAGACGCACAGATAATATCGTACGAATCGAATTTTCGTACGATATTCGGTGCGTGTATGGTGGGAAATGAGCCGACCGATATCGTCAGAAGATTAAGATATCGGTCGGCTGGTTGATCGGACTGGATGGAAAATTTTGATTGGATGCCTTTGAAAGCTCCCTGAACATCGGCCATTGTTAGTGCTGAATCGTCAGATACAAGTAGAATTCTATTGTTTCTACCTGTATATTTGACAATTCAGCTCTACAAGTGTGTGTTGAAACAAACGATCTTTCTTGGAAAGATCTTTTCCGAGAAAGATCGTAATTGTTACGTCTATGGCCAGCTTTAGACTCCTAAATACAAGTGTACAACCAATCAGAGCATGTGCATAGGATTGTATTCTAGCTAGCTGGCAGACTGTCATCCACTGGGAACTTGTAATTCCCCTCAACTCAGTAATAGGTTACTGCCTGGTAACCAATGAGTGGAAACCAAGAGAGCTAAAAAGCAGGAAGTAGTGTTCTGGCTATTATGTTAGACATCAGTCACATTTATATTTTTGGCTAACGAACTATATTGGAAACAGTTTTTATTTTGCACAGCCTATCTACTCCGTTTACACTGGACAACCCCTTTAACAGGTTCCGAGTTTACAAAAGCTGTATTAAATATTATTCGTTCAAAGGAAAAATTATTTGTGCAAAGGCATATATTTTTTCAGCATAACCACCTCCTCTTAGGAGTAGTATTTTCCTCAATAATCAATGACTGGGGATAAGTGGCTTAAGGTCTTCTATTCAATATGTCATCTTTTTCTGAAAGGAGAGGTTAAAGGCCAAACACATTTCTGTTTATGGAATTGTATGTTTCCAAAGACCTACTGTACAAGATATCCAGTCTTTATCTACTCAAGGCATCTCTATTAACATCTTTATAGAAGAAAATTGATAGGGCTGCAATGTAAATGGATACTCAAGCTATGTAGATTCACAAATGGCCCCTATGATATCAACCCCCCCAATCATCTCCAGAAAAGTAACACAGCCTTCCCCCACCAGATGGCAGACCTTCAGTGGATTAACCAGGGACCTGCATCTGGGTCATAGCACTATACACTTACTGGAGGAGGGAGGCAAATGCAACAGTACCCATAGAGTTAAGGGGTACATTTTAATTCCTTCCTTGGGATAACAGCCGTTATATTACAATATATTACAAAAGAAGCCTGCATGCAGCACTATGAAATATGTTGGCACTATAGAAATACATGTTAATAAATAATCTAATGAAAAGGCTAGATCATTTTATTGTTAAAATGATTTTTTCTAACTGTGACAGCCATGAACAGCAAAATTGTACCCTCACAATAAAATAAATAAATAAAACAAGGGTTACCATCTCCTATTTATGTTCCAGGCTATCATTAAATCCTTCAAATACCATACTGTGCCCTGAAATGCCCCTCCCCCCCCAACACCTTAGGCTTGTTAGAAAGCAGGTTGATGGGGAATGTATAATAGTTTTTCTGTTTAGCCAATATGTCAATCCAATGTCTGTCCCATAATGTTAAGGGATTTAATTCCTCAACCAAGCATTCCATAGCTGTTAAGTATTATTGCTAATTTAATATTGACATATTGTTTCTCCAGGAAACTTTTCCATCTCCTCTCACCCTAAATATCTCAACCCTACTGTATTTTTAGTGCCTAGCCAGGAAAAAAAAGGGGTGAGGGTTACTATATGTCTGGCCAAAAGGTTGAACTTTCGGGCTGATAAATTAATTGAGGGTCCTAATGGTAGATATGTTATGGTGACAGGTCAATTGGAAGATAATGAGGTTACTATTGTTTCAATTTAAGCCCCTAACGAAGGTCAGGTTAGGTCTTACCAAAGAGTATTCTCCGCGATTGCTAAGCAGGCTATGGGTAAAATTATTATGGGTGGGGATTTTAATGGGGTTCTGAACAACACTCTGGATAGAGTAAGAGACCCCACAGGTACTAGCTAGAGGAAACAACCGGGTTTAGGCTCATTTAAAATCCCCGATGGATGATCTGTTATTATTGGATACTAGGGGGTAAATTTATCAAAGAGTGAAGTTCCGCCACTAGAGTGAAATTCCACCGCTCTCCATTCATTTCTATGGGATTTTGAAAGGCCTATTTATCAATGGGTGAAGTGAAAGTTCACCCTTTGATAAATACGCCTTTAAAATCCCATAGAAATGAATGGAGAGCGGCGGAATTTCACTCTTTGATAAATATACCCCATGGACAGAATTACATGCCACAGACAAGGAATATACTTTTTATTCAAATGTGCACCAATCCTTCTCTAGGATAGATCTGATTTTGGCAACACGATACTTAGGCCCTTCTATAGTTAAAGCAAAAATATTGATCAGATCATTCTCCTGTGCTGAGTGTATTCAATAATTTAACTGCTGGCCAGGGCAAATATAGATGGCGTATAAAAGATACTCTATTGGGAGATAAGGCGGTGGTTACTCAACTGGATCAGGAACTTAAACAATGTTTTGCTACAAATGCCCAACCTAATACATCCCCAGGGGTAATTTGGGAGTGCCATAAGGCAGTTATAAGGGGGGTACTTATTCAAATTGGCACCAGGAAGAAAAAAAACTATGACAGGAAAAGGTGAATAACTTGATTAAGCAGCTAGCTGACCAAGAAAAGATACTGACAGATGTCCCTACTCAGGCCCAACATTTAAAGGTACAAAAAATAAGAACTGAACTTAATTTACTTTTAACATATCCGGCGGTTAAAGCCTTAAATGTTGGGCTAAACAAATGTTCTATGCTAAGGGAAACAAGGCTGATTATCCACTAGCTTGAAAGCTAAATAATTATTATTGCTCTATCAGTTATTATCAGTTAATAGTGCTGCTCCAGCAGAATTCTGCATTGAAATCCATTTCTCAAAAGAGCAAACAGGTTTTTGTATATTTCATTTTGAAATCTGACATGGGGCTAGACATATTGTCAATTTCCCAACTGGGCCTGGTCATGTGACTTGGGCTCTGAAAAACTTCAGTCACTCTTTACTGCTGTACTGCAAGTTGGAGTGATATCATCCCCTCTGTTTATCCCCCCCCCCAGAACAATAGAACGATGGGAAGGTAACCAGATAGCAGCTCCCTAACCTAAGATAACAGCTGCCTGGTAGATCTAAGAACAGCACTCAATAGTAAAAACCCATATCCCACTGCGTTCCATTCAGTTACATTGAGAAGGAAAAACTATAGCCTGCCAGAAAGCAGTTCCCTCCTAAAGTGCTGGCACAAGTCATGACATGGAGCATCTGGGAAATTGACAAAATTTCTAGCCCCATGTCCGATTTCAAAATTGAATATAAAAAAATCTGTTTGCTCTTTTGAGAAATGGATTTCAGTGCAGAAGTCTACTGGAGCAGCACTATTTACTGATGTGTTTAGAAAAAGACAAGTTTTCCCATGACAGTATCCCTTTAAAGATTAAAGGACACAGGCAATCTGCTAATCCCGAGAAAATTGTTCAGGAATTTGTTAAATGTTACCAAAAACTCAGACTGGAGAATTTTCTATATCTAAAGCTGAGAATTGACTCCATTCCTAGAACAGGACCAGATTGATTTAATGTCCCAACCTATTTCGGCGGAGGAAGTTCAGAAATAAAACCGTTAAAAACTTCCAAAACCCAAGGCCCAGATGGGTATTCTCCATTATATTGCAAAACTTTAGTTCCTCAGTTAAATTGGAGGCTTTCTCAGATCAGAAATCTTGGAGGCTAGCATAGTGGTCATACCTAAACAGGGACACTACCTGATGCGAGAATTTTCACCATATCTTGTTACTGAACGTTACATAGTTAGTTACATAGTTAAATTGGGTTGAAAAAAAGACCAAAGTCCATCAAGTTCAACCCCTCC
>CM044433.1:134513226-134526055 GCA_024363595.1 Xenopus borealis | reverse complement strand
TCTGGTTCCAGCCCTGAGATTAATATCTAGCATTTTTCATACATTGATGCTGTATTCATTTTTTAAATCAAATATTAATTTTCCACAGTTGACATCAGAAAATAAAAAAATAACTACAAAAACTATTTTTGCCCGTTGCCCATTGCCCTCACAGCTTTTAGGGGCAGCAGGCATTGTGCTTAAGAGATGTCCTAATTCATTTCTTTAATTCAGCATCACTTTGTTCTATACAGAAAAGGATCAGCTCAGTTCTGTGGTCACCCATTGTGTATTTACAGCAACAAAATCCACATCTGAAGAAAACTAAAACATTTATTAATGTCAACCAAGCAAAGCTTTCCTAGAAAACAATCTGCTTGCAAAATCTGGTTTAAAATGTATTATATTTAAATTGGGCCAAGGTCCTTTACTGATCATTTGCTCTCCGGCGTATGTTTCGGGATTTGCCATTTTCCAGCTTCCTTTTCTTGAAGAAAGAGTCCCCTCCAACTGAGCCTTCAAGGGAAGTGATTGATTTCTCCTTGAACTTCATTTTTGGCTCTTGCTGTAGTTCTGGTATAGGGACTGCAGGGATATCATACTCCACATTTGGAAGCTCTAAATCCACGTTTTCACTAGATGTAAGTGTTGAGAAAGAACATTCATTAGTTTGATATTAGCTGATATTAAAGGAGAACTAAAGCCTAATTAAAGAAGTAACTAGAAATGTTGTACATTAGGTTTCGTGCTTCTGTACCAGCCCAAGGCAACCACAGCCCTTTAGCAGTAAAGATATCTGTTTCCAAAGATGCCCCAGTAGCTCCCCATCTTCTTTTCTGCTGATTCACTGCACATGCTCTGTGTTGCTGTCACTGACCAAGTATGGGACCAACTAACAATATAACATATATAAAGAATAGAAATGTCACAATATAAGGACAATTAGTACTGAATACAGATACTTACTACATATCAGCACTGTGCAATTGTCATCAGAATTGAATAATTAGCCCCAGTACCTTCAGCTTATAAGACAGACAAACCTAATTTTCCGCTTGATAATTTGTGACAACTCCTAAGCTTAGCTTCTCAACAGCTGCTCAGAGCCCACTGAGCATGTTACAGACACTTTCCAAGATGGTGCCCCCTGTGACAAGTTTGAAATACTGGATCATTGCTGCTATTGAGCTGTTGAAACTTTAGGCTGGTGCAACAAGCTCATTATGTAAAATATGGCATTTTTAACTATATTCATTTTTAGGCTTTACTTCTCCTTTAAGGCCCAGATCTCTGCTTTCCGTAGCTATCTACTGCTGAATGCATCAACATTAACTCAAATTGGACCCAATGAAATCAAAACAGAACATTTTTCAACCATAACCAGCCCTATTTCCTCTACTGATGGAATACTCATTGTCTTCACAATATTGTTATGATGCACGTTTCTTTCTCTCTCTCTTCCATGCTCTTAAACACAGTAATGGATACATGTCCGAGGTTGCTTAAGCAAACGACACCAGAGAGAAAAGTAAAAAAGGAGAGGAAAGCACTGTATATAGTGAAGTAGTATTACATTTCATTGATTCATTTATAATTATAACATGTAGCTTTAATTTGCCGCTATTATTTATATAGCGCCGATTACGCAGCGATTTACAGAGAATGTTCATTATGCAAATCCGTTACTCCCCAGAGCAAGAATACTCTTGCAGAAAAAGTTTTATAAAATCTGAGTTCATACAAATCTTATGTTGAGTTGAAGAGAAGAGGTGGCACTCATTTTCATCACTGCATTTTGGCAGAATGAACTGAGAAAACTTGGGTTAAAAATTATTTTAGCCATGCTTGATTATTAATAAAGAACCATGCTACTTACTAAGGATCCTCCTCCTCTTTGATTGCCTCCCAGGCACCATAAGGATTTGGTTTTCTGGGCACTTTTTTTGGAGGTTTTGGTGTGGGTTGCTCTTTAACAACATCTTCATTGGATTCTTGTTTTGCTTCCACTTCATCAGCCTCTTCGTCACCCTCAGATCGTGTTTCCTTTTTACCCTGCAAGGGTAGATATGTATTAGTGGTCATCAGGAGTACATAGTTTTAAGTATTGATCTGGTAAAGTGGGCAAGTGGAATCTTATGATTATGCTATGGAATGTGGGGGGATCTTGCAATTATGCACAGAATCTAATCTGTTTAGAGGAAAATAAACAGAAGACCAGTACATCTATTGTAAATATGTTATTCCAGGTAATCTTAGCTTAGGGGTACAAAGGGTAAGTGAACAAAGTTCTACCTCTATAATACACAGTCTTGCTAGGGGATTAATGGTCTAACATTCTTAAATGCACTAGCTAAAATGTAGTCTTATAAAGGCTGAAGTAAGTGATGTCTAGCATTTGCAGCTCTCTACTCTGTTAGTAAATCAGCGACTTGAAGGGGGTCCACATGTGATATAACTGTTCAGTTAGTTTTCAGTTGATCCTTAGCATGCAAGCAGGAGAAATAATTAGTACATAAAAGCTCTCACCCTAAAATTTATTTTTGGTGTTTGGATAACAGCAGTTTCTGGCTTTTCCTGCTCCCCTGCTGGAGATCCTGTGTCTGATTGTGTATCTGTTGCCTCTTTTACTTCTTCAGACTTATTCTCTGTGTTCGTAGCCCCTTTCTCAGTATCCTCAGCTGGTAAGTTTGAAACAAAGTTCTCTGGTTTTTCCCAGCTAGATTCTGTGAAGGAGAACAAAAATACATTCCTATTCTTGGGATATATATATACATTAAACAGAATTAGGCAAACTCTTATGTCTTAAATAAATATTTTTTCTGGTGCAGATTTTTTGGTCCTGCTAGTGAACCCATGTAATCCAGACTTAAGATTTTCCCTTAGTATGCTAATAATAAGATTTTACTTTTTATGCTTTGGCATAGGTGTATTGTCTTGAAACATTGCAACTAAGGTCCACCAGTGTGCTCCTGATTCCATTTAAATGCTTCATTTCAATATGCTAGGCAGCCTCCACGCACATTAAATCTAAATGGCACTAGTGCTTTTAATGATTCCAAAAATAAAGAGTCAATTAATGTTCTCAAAATCTGTTTACCTCCTGTTTTGGAGTTGTAGTAGTATGTAAAGCCTTCCTCAGAGAGACCTTCTACCCAAACAGAACTAGATCCAGCCTAAAAGAAATAAAACAAAATATTAATACTTCTTGGGTGTTTTATTGTAAACAATTGCAAATACAAACAAATATATTACCCTTGTATAAATGGGCAGATTAAAATGAAAGGTGGAATGAAATCTTGCCAAGATTTTTTGCAAAAGGTGCAACATTATACCCAAACTACTGTAAAGGTGGCCATACACGAAGAGATCCGCTCGCTTGGCGATGTTGCCAAACGAGCGGATCTCTCCCCGATATGCCCACCTTGAGGTGGGCGATATCGGGTTGATCCGATCGTGGGCCCTAGGGCCCAACGTTCGGATCAGTATGGGCGGTTGGATCGCGGGACCACATCAACGAACAGATGCGGCCGCTATCCGACTGGATTTTTAATCCTGCCCGATCGACATCTGGCCGACTTTCGGCCAGATATCGATCGGAAAAGCCCGTCGGAGGGCCCCCCACACGGGCAGATAAACTGCCGACACAGTCTGTCGGCAGCTTTTATCTGCCCGTGTATGGCCACCTTAACTATAGGAAGAATAATAAAGCCTAGACAGTGAAGTGTTCACCATTAAGGCTACTGATACAGGAGAAGAAGTTTACAGAAGTTTCCTCACGAGGCTGCAGTGATCTGAAAGTTTCCCACCAGCAATTTACATTATTGCCAGTGGGAAAGTATTCGCAGATTAGGCAACCTTGCTAGAGGAGATTAATCTCTGGATGACTAATTTCATCTCTAGCTTCACAATTAAACGTTTTTTTTTTTTATTATTAATATTTGTATTCTTATAGTCTCTAATTAAATCCACTTCCTGGTTATTAGGATAAATTGAACCCTGGAAGACAGATTGCGGAGATGCCACATTAATAAAATAAAATTCAAGATCAATTGCAAATTGTCTCAGAATATCTGCTAAAAGTTAATTACTATTGTCAGCTAATTACAAGGGGAACTACCCCTCTAAAGTGATATTGAAAAGAGTGTCCTGCAGGTACAGGACTGCAGAAAAAGCTGATAATATACTTCAGAGAGAGCTAAGCAACATTCAGGTTTGGGAATGGGATCCATTATCCAGAACCTGTTATCCAGAAAGCTCCTAATTACAGGAAGGCCATCTCCAATAAACTCCATTTTAATTGAGCAATTTACATTTTTTTTTTAATTGTTTCCTTTCTCTGTGGACTGGAGAGTTGCATGTGTTTATTCTAACATTTTCAAACTCTGCTAAATTAATTAAAAGGGACACAATCCAGAGATAATGGAACAATGTTACACTATTTGCTTAAAGCATGAAGTGCCGAATAACTACTTTAAAAAAAAAAACAAAAAAAAAACCTTTTATAGAATTTGGGGGACTGCACAACCTCCATTAGACTAAGGTTCACCAAAACAACAAGCATATGTTTCTTTCTGTCTGCTTCTCCTGCTGTTGTTTGCAGCCCATTGCCTGGACTGTTCCCTCCCAGTCTGCAAAGATTTACTATTTACATTCCAGCCTGCTGTGTCCCTGGATACAGTGATCTCTTTGATCTGCCCCTCACCAGCTTGTTTGTGTTTCTGAGAGTGTAGATATTCATGGCACAGACAGCCATAGCTGTTACCTGCCCACGAGAGAAGAATCCCTGGCCCTGCATTTTCTAGTTATGCACATCTAGCACTATACAGAACAAGGAGTCATTGTGGCATGTTCCATTCACTTTGAATAGGAGGAAAGACTGGAAGTGTTTTGCCCTCACCCTTAGAACTATAAATCGCTGGGGCAACAAAATGTTACAGGTCTTTTCATGTGCCATCATTCTACATTTTCAATGCAACTTACAAGCTGCTGTGTAACATCTAATATTTGAATTATGTGTATTCAGCAAATGTTAAGCTAATGATACAAAAGTGTGAAAATACAAAACTATGAATTTTGGCACCAACATACACTCTGTGAGAAGCAGATAAGCTGCCATCCACTCCTCTGTGTTTGTGTACTGCCAGGAATGCATTGCCTGGGTGCACGATCAACGTTAAATGTCCAACAAATGCAAAATGAGATTATGCTCCATGCACTCACACTTCGAAACTATACAGAAACTACACAGAAAAAAACATACAGACAGATAATACGTGGGACTGGCAGTTGTAACTGTACATGTCTTGATATCAATCAATAAATTGCATATTAGCCAACTTTACTGATCCACTTACTGATCCAACTGTGTATCTACATGGATATGCAAAAAACATTAAAGTAATACTGACACTAAAAACTACTTTTTAAAATATGAATGTTTATTTAAAGTTACCTATAGGTAACTTTGCAAACTTGGCTTTAAAAAGGGCCTTTATCTTTGCAACTACCACAAAAGTCTTAATAAAGAAGTATTTGTGATGTTACCCTGTAACTGATATACCGTACCTTGTTGGACTCTTCTGATTTATCTTGAAATCCCTCTGGTTGTTCCCATTGAGATTCTGGAATATAAAACAAAGGATTATGAAAGGAGGATAACCCAACACATGCATGCATGTAGTGAAGAACTTTATCTTGGAAATGCTTGATTTAATACAGAAAAACTATTTTTATGGTGTCAGTTTTCAAAAATTCAAGCATACTGAAGGTGTAGAGCAGGGGTGATCACAACGTCGATCGCGGTCTACCAGTAGATCACCGTTCATTTTCTGGTAGACTGCGACCTGCCTCAAGGTTTCACTGGCACTTCCTGTCCGTGATGTCGGAAGTCTCACGAGACTTCAGACTAGACTCCCTGGTGCACGGTGCTGCAGCTCAGCAGGCACAACGAGGGAGAGAGCAGAAGCAGGAGAAGCTGCGGTATGATCTGAATCAGGTACACAAACAGCATCCTGCTCTCCTCTCACCCTCTGCCCCCCAGCCAGCCAGTCAGCTAGAAAGCCCCGCTCGCTGTGTGTATAGCACAACTCCCCCTCCTCCCCAGAACGACCTTTCCTCCCTGCCGCACATTTGTTTCTGCCAGCTCAAAGTCGCACAGGTATTTAATGTGCTGCTGTTTGATTCTCCTGCTTATGCATTCCCACAACTGCGTGCTGACAGAAATGAACATGCAGCGGGGAGGAAAGGTCGTTCTGGGGAGGAGGTGGAGCTGTGCAATACACACAGTGAGCATGGCTTTCTAAGTTTAATTAGCAATGCTGACTGGCTGGCTGGGGGGGCACTGGGGGAGAGGAGAGCAGGACTTCTTTAGCAGCGTTCCTCGTTCTTTTCACCAAAGGAGGTACAAAACTTCCCCTTACAATACAGCACCCACCCACGCAGCTCCTGGATTAGTGTCTCTGCTTGCTGAAGTCCTGCGGAGAGGACATATTATTAGGTACTCCTGAATTCCTTAAATTCGTTGATAAAAGTGCAAAAACATCAGTGTTGCTAAACAGGTGTACAAAATAAGAAAAATGCTGGTGATTTACTCTTCTGTCATCTAAATAACACTGTTTACATTTACACTTCAAAAAAATCACTCTACCTGTCTACCATATAAACATGTAATTCCTGAACCAGCAAGTGTATAAGTGTAAAATTAACATGGTAATTAGTGGTGTGGCCAAAAAACTGGGTGTGGTAAAAAAAATAGCCGCATGTTACCAAGGTAGATCTTCTGATGGGAGCCAAGTGTCGAGAGTAGATCCCAGTGTAACAAAGTCTGGGCACCCCTGGTTTAGAGCAATGGTTTGGCTTGTGGACCAAACAGACGGATACCATGTGACAGCCCATACACAGTATGGATACCTTTATTTCATTCTGTTCAGAAAAGCTGGAAGTAAATGAAGCTTATTTTATCTCCTTCATATGCAGAAGCAGTGTGGTGCAAGGGCAGATACAGTTTTCAAACATGTCAGGCCAATGAACTGACTAAAGGCCAAGATATCATCTGGGATTGTCCACACAACATACAAATCATATGAAACTTTGTATGATGACGTACATGTAGACTAGCTGTAACATGAAAAACTGAAGTTTGAGAATGGAATAACACCTTTGAATTTGAAGGATGTAACTGTGCTATTAAACCAGTGTTTCTGTCTGCATTGTTGGCCACAGAGATATACAGGAGAATACTCTATACATGTATAGCATGAGTTATATGAATACGTTCTTTTTTATAAAGGCTCTTACTATGTTGGAAGCTCAACCATGTAGGGCCAAAAGCCACCCTTTGGTCCCTATAAGAATTTGCAGGACTTGCCAGGTGTTTGGGCTACCAAAACCACATAGCAAATGGCCATTGCAGTTATATCAACTCAGAAAGAAAGTATGGGGTCTACAGTCATTTCTGTATTAAAAATATTACCTCCAGTCAAAGTATTATAGTAATAAGGGTATCCTTCTGGAGAAATGTCTTTCTTCCACTGCCTTTTAGCATGCACTTTTTCTATTGCTTCAATCTCCTTCCACTTGTTCTCATTCCGGGCTTTGTTTTGTTGGATTGTTGGACCTACAGGAACTTTTAATAAAGATTAGTCACTTATTTAATATAAATCAAACCAAATGTATACTACACAAAAACCTGCTACCAAGTTATAATCACCTATTTTGAGTAAATAAAATAATATTTCACATTACAGTTTTAAAGTGACAGTTGCACATCTGATCTAGTGTATTTCTAGGATAGCCAGCTACAACCAGCATGCATACCAGAAAAATATTTTTAAAACAAAAGCCTGCACCTCCACATTTGCACTTAGGTCACATTGGGCTAAATTAGTTAAAGAGGGCATTTTTCCCCTTTTAAAAATAAACTTTTCCCAATATTCTTACATTAAGATTCTTTAATCTACATTAAAGGGGTAGTTCACCTTTAAGTAAAATTTTAGTATGTTATAGAATGGCCGATTATTACCAAATTTTCAATTGGTCTTAATTTTTTTTAAATATCAGAATTACTCACCTTACTTTCTACCTTTTTTTACCGCTCTCTAATGGTAATCACTGAACCCGGATTCAAAATGACTATTTCTCTGTGAGGCTATAATTTTGTTATCGCTTCTTTATTTCTTATCTATCCACTTTCCATATTTCAGCCTCTTGTTCAAGCCACTGCCCAGCTGGTAGGGTGAACAGGAACCTAGCAACCAGACAGCTGCTGAAACTTCAAACTGTATGGCTACTGGCCGAAGCTGAATATTTAAAGAAAATAAATTAAAAATAATGACCAACTGGCAATATTACATCATACGAAAATGCAAGTTAAACGTGAACTACCCCTTTAATATTCTTCCAAATAAAAATTCTGCACCATTTTTATACAATGCATTTCCTTTTCTTTCTGTTGGTTTGGATTACTTCTCACACAGATCTACAAACAGCCCAACTTACACAGATCTATTAGTGGCCACTGGCTGCTTTACGTTAATGTGAATTGTTTATAAACTGTATTTATTAGCTCCTTGATTTTGGACATATTCCTATAGCAATAAAAAGGGAGTATGGGAACACTACCAAGCTAAGTACTATAAAAGTAATGTATAATACTTTGATATGGGAAGGTGGCTTGACAATTTTGTGATCATAAACTTGAAAATGTATGCAGTTGCACACACCCTACTCATCATTACACTATGTTTGTGCATTCCTATTAGGCATGTGAAACTTTTTTTAATAAACACTCTCTCCTTGTTATGCTTTTGGGTACCTACACTAACAATGCTAAGTCACCATACATACCCAGATTTAGTTGGATATAATAGATCAGTTATATGTGGATGACCTAGTGTTTTGTATACTCGGCACATTACATTTTCTTCTTTCCTTTTCCGCATTGGAAAAAGTGCAGGCTCACAATAAATAAAACAAGAAGACTTATACATGGTGATCGTTAATATTTCTAGTTTATTCCTCACTTAACCCCCTTCCTAAAGACAGTCCCCATCGACTAGCCCCCATTGGCCCACTCCCCACATAGCCCACTAATTAAAAAAAAAGTGCTGCAGAAAGTAGCACAGACATCTCCATGCACAGTAGTGCATCAGAGCTCACGGGGACTGTGGGGAGGGGGCCAATGGGTGCTACTAGATAGGGACTCTCGCTTAGGAGAGTGGTTTAGTTCTCCTTTAATTAAATACATGAATGAATCGAACTAATATGAATCTTTACTAAACAACCTTTTAAAAAAGTGTTTTTACCACCAACTGAAGAAATACATATGTGTACATCTATGTATGAACTAGAATAATAGCATTATCCGGCAATGTACTCCAGTTAAATTACCTGGAACTTCGCCTTGAAGTCTCTTGAGATCTTCTTCATAAGCTTTTAGGGCAGCTTCCTCCATGGCAGCAAATTCTTTGGATTTCTTCTCATCCTCTTTTGCCTTGTCCATGCTTTTCTTTTTAATCTTTAATAATGAAACATTTATATAAATAACACACTGTTGTGCAGTTCTCCATCAATCAGCAAACTATTTTGATAGTATTAAAAGCTTAGTGTCTGTTGTTAATCTGATGTTTAAGTCATCACACATTGTTAGCGGTGGCAAAAGTAATTTATTAAAAATATACCTCGCTGATTTTCTTGGTGACATTTTCTTTGTGGTTTTTTCCTCTCTCATGAAACTCAATACTCTAAGAGATAAAAAGAAAATTGTTATATAAGAAGGGCTATGGTCGCATACAGGTTATATACAGACATTTTCAAACTGCTGTGAGCTTTTGATTTTGAAACTAAATATATAGCAAGTTTTATTTTATCAACCATAAGTTCAGAATTCCGTTTTACGTATGAGTAATAATAAGGTGACGTGTCCTAACAAACAGCCACCTTCTCTCTTCAAATTGCCAAAAATCAAATCAGCACTTCCACATAGACTCAAAGTTCAGGCACTAATGAAGCAAGATGGATGCAGTAAACCAGAATAGCATTGGTAGATTTATGTTTAAGCTGTCAGGGTTATAGCACCCTAGGCAGCAGTGAATCCCAGTGTATATCTTCCCAGTGACCACAACAAAGTTAATGTGGGTACAAATAATTATTTGTGCCTCTGTATGTAGCGGTCTGAACAGGCTGAAAAGGTCCCAACGTATGTTTGATACTACACTCATGCCTACCTTTAAAGGGGAAGTAAAGTCTAGAATAGAATAAGGCTAGAAATGCTGTATTTTGGATACTAAACATAAACATGAACTTACTACACCACAAGCCTAATCAAACAAATGATTTATGCTTTCAAAGTTGGCCACAGGGGGCTGTCATCTTGTAACTTTGTTATACATCTTTGCAAGACCAAGACTGTGCACATGCTCAGTGTGGCCTGGGCTGCTTAGGGATCATCAAAAATGATCAAAACAGCACAAGTCAAATAATATCTGCCAGAAGCCGATACAGCAAGACTGATTAATAATCAGAATATACAGACTGCACTGGGTCCTGTGTTGTCATCTCTACACAGTCGCCAACTGCTCTAGAGGGAAACAAAGCTGCTTGAGTTCTGCATAGCTGGGAAGTAAGGCAGGGCTCCCCCTACTGTTCATAAGTATGATAGTTTCCATACAGAGCAGTTAGGGACCACCTGACAATTCCTATCCACAGCAGAAAATGATGGGAGAATTTCACTGCATACAGTCAGGTTTCTTATAAAAATGGTAGACATGTTTTAATTAAAGTATACTGGAGATAGGTTTCTTTTTCATTAAAGAAAATAAAAATTAGATTTTTTTTTCGCCTTTACATACCCTTTAATGGCCATACTGCACCTCAACAAATGAGCCACTGAGTGAAACAAGCAGGTCAGTCTATATATGGCTAAAATTACACGAGATATAGAAGACATTGCTCAGCTCGAATAATTATTATTCTTCCCTTGTACAGCAACATTTTCATTTTTCTACAAACTATAAACTTCTTTATTAATTTAACTGAAAAATTGTTCTTATACATACAGGCTTGTTGTCTGCAATCCAACACTTGCAGTATGTGCAGAACTTCTTTGGCTGGGATTTCCAGTAGTCAGCCCTAAGAACATAAACAAAAAACAAATATTACATTAGATCAGAGGACTGTGATATTTTTGAAAGCCTAGTTTGCCAGATCAAAGCTACTGAATTGGGTTTAGTTATTTTTGATCGAATAAAAATATTCGATCTTATGGTTAAAATCGTTCGAATCGATTGATTCGAATGATTTTATCGATCATTGAACGTTCGACAAATCAAATTGAGGTAAAATCCTTCAAATTCGAAGGATTTTTATTCCCCAGCTATTCACATGGTCGAATTAGAGGGTTTTTTTAACCCTCAAATTCGACCAATAGTAAATCTGTCCCTAAGTGTCAAAAATGCATTTAAGAAATTTTCAGTTTTTGTTTTAATAGATCAATAACTCTACCTTATGCCCAACTATGCAGGATGGTTATACTTGATAAAGAAATGATGTCCCCCTCATACCACTCAGCTTAAAGTACAATTATAGGATACTACTACTTTGGACCTTGGCAAGTTTGAACTCTTTTACAACCTAGAAGGAATCCAGATAAAATACATATTCAAGTAACATTAAAGGGATATTGTCATGAGAAAATGTTTTTTTCAAAATGCATCAGTTAATAGTGCTACTCCAGCAGAAGTGTGCACCGAAATATGTTCCTCAAAAGAGCAAAAGTATATTTTTATATTTAATTTTGAAATCGGACATGGGGGCTAGACATATTGTCAGTTTCCCAGCTGTCCCCAGTCATGTGACTTATGCACTGATGACCTTCAGTCACTCTTTACTACTGCAATGCAAGTTGGAGTGATATCATGCCGGCAGCCTAAAAAAAAAAATGGGAAGGTAACCAGATAGCTCCCTAACACAAGATAACAGCTGTGTGGTAGATCTAAAAACAGCACTCAAAGTAAAATCCAGGTCCCACTGTGGCACATTCAGTTACATTAGAAGAAGAAACAACAGCCTGCCAGAAGAAAGCAGTTCCATCCTAAAGTGCTGGCTCTTTCTGAAAGCACATGACCCAGTAAAATGTCCTGAGATGGCTGCCTGCACACCAATATAACAACTAAAAAAATACAATGGCTGGTTCTGGAATGGAACTTTATATTGTAGAGGGATTTGTTTGCAGTGTAAACTGTGTAATTTAGAAATAAAAAGATCATAAAAAACATTACAGAATTCCTATAAATGAACATTGGCTTTAAGTGCTGTATAGTTTGTTCTTTATAATGCACTGTATACATTTTTAAAGAGTTTGTTCACATTGGAACTGTCAGTATGATATGGAGAGTGATATTTTGTTTTTATTTTTGTTATTAGTGGTTTTTGAGATGTTTAGTTGCTAGTCTCCAAATAACTGTAGCAACCATGCTTTGATTTGAATAAGAGAGTGGAATATGAATGAGAGAGGCCTGAACAGAAAGATAATAATAAATGTGTAGCCTTGCAGTGCATTTGTTTTTAGATGGGCTTAGTGACCCCAGTTTGAAAGCTGGAAAGAGTCAGAAGAAAAAGGCAAATAATTAAAAAACTATAAAAATAATGAGGACCAGTTGAAAAGTTACTTAGAAAGAATGGGCCATTTTTTCACATACTAAATGAGGTGAACCACCCCTTTAAATAATCTGAGTTTTTTTTAAAAAAAAGTTTTCCTTTTTGGGGATGGACTTGCTGTAGTCTAGCTTTCTATAAACACAGCAGATATGCCATACTTATCTAAATTCTAATGCGATACTGTATAAGGAGTAGA
>CM044433.1:134494325-134512382 GCA_024363595.1 Xenopus borealis | reverse complement strand
AACGTTCATGACTTTCAGGCATGTGTGCAGTAGGAGGCATTTGCCGGTACAGAGCTACTGCGCCCGAAAATCACAAAGTTTCTGATTTCTTTTTTCAAAATGCCTCCTACTGCGCATGCACAAGAAAACACTGATGAATCCAGGAAGAAAAGCACTCAGGAGAAGATGGCTGCCTTGAACTCCGCTGGAGAGGACCTGGAAGGAGGGGTAATTTGCCTGGGGGGGAGGGCAGGTAGACTGGGAGGAGGCCTACATTGGGGAAGGAGTTTTGCACGTATGGGGTTAAGTTCTCCTTTAACTAACAAGTCAGGCATGCTCTTTGTGATGCTAGTTGCAGAAGTATAACAACAAAACAGCTGAAATGTGTGGGGTTTTCTTACCTATCATTATTGTCACATAAGACTGCTGCAAATGTGTAACCCCTCTCCTGCCAAAGTAGGGCTGGTGTATGTTATAAGGCTAAAAAGAGTTACATTACGCCAGATAAAATATTGCTACATGTGTGAAAATAGACCAGTCTACAAAACTGCCATATTATATCTTCCATAAATAAACCGGTGACTTACATGTCAGCTTATTGCAGCCAAACTAGCCCTGCAAGATAAAAGGAACAAATGAGGGTACTCCACAAAGCAGACAAGCAAAGTAAGGGTCAACCCCAAATTAAACATTAAAACTGAAGAAAATTAGAGAATGGTTGCAGGGGTGTAACTACAGAGGAAGCACGGTGGGGGGAGTCGGGACAGGAGGTATAGGGGCCTTAATTCACATACATTTTCAATAAATATTGGTAAAACAGATCAAGCTTTAGACATTTTGGGGGCCTGAAAAATAATTTGTTGTGGAGCCCAGTGATATCTATTTAAGCCACTGACTGAGTGCAAATCAGGAGGGTGATCTAAGTATAAGCGCAGGGTGTCAAGCTGCATGTAAATCGGTTTGTCAGCAGATGGGGTGCAGCTTGGTGTAAGAAGAGAGGGAAGAGAGTGGTAGGGAGGATGAACGGAGCAAAGTTGAGATCGTCGAACACCGGAAGGGACACACATATCTCACTTACTTCCCATCACAACAGAATCTCTAGAGCGCGGCCATTGTACGCTGCGTACGGCAGCCGCACAGGTTCAGAACGCGTTTTCGCTTCTCGCAGTCCCCCTCCCGTACAGCTGGGCGGGGCTAAAGCTTGGCAGGAGAGCGGTACAAACAAGCGATGTGAACACACACACTGTGCCACACACACTGTGCCAAGCAACTAGAGTGCGGGTAGGCACCGCAGCCCCCCTCCCCGGGGCATGGCACTCAGGTGAGTACTCCATCTCCCTTACATACTCCACATCGTACTGGCTGCTAAACTTCTCACGAGTTCTTCTCCGCATTGTAATTAGGGGACAGTCTCCGGCTTTGCCCTTATGTCTGGTCACGAGCTTCTTCCCTATCGATTCATCCGCCTTTGTAGCCTGTGCCACTCTGCCCTTTCCCCAGGGACGCGCGCTACTTTCTCTTATTCTCGAACACTTTGTGCGTCTCTTGGCAGACCCGGTTCTATTTCTGCTACACTTTTACTATCGTAGCGCACTCTCGTTGCCTGGATTAACTTTATTCTCGTCTTCCCTGCCTGCTTTTCTTTTCCTCAGTGACATGGAATGTAAGTGCTGCGATCATATTCATTATCGGTGCGATAGTTTAGTAGTTCCACATATTTGGACAGAAAGCTCTTGTTTATTTCTTACGGGGGACGTTTAGTGGTGTTTGGCACTAAGTAGCGGGACGTGTGTCACGTGATGGGGACTGACAGGGAGGAGAGCGTAGCCTCGTGGTATCTCACTAAATATGTAGACGTGGGACTTCCCATATGGTCTAGCGGTTAGGATTCCTGGTTTTCACCCAGGCGGCCCGGGTTCGACTCCCGGTATGGGAACGATGACTTTTTTTTTTATTTATATAAATCATAGTTGAGTCTGAAACAAACTTCACGATTATTTTATGAATTCTGAAGCACATACTGCAATCTATAAGAAATACAGGGGACAAATTCTGAAGCTATTTCTTGACTTCAGCTCTTTTTTTCCCCTTTGATTTTTATTGTTAAACTGCCTGCCTTTGCTCTTTGTTACAACAGTTGCAGTGCAGTGTAGGAATTCAGTACATTATGGGAAGGCATTCTGGATAATAGATCCTGTTTCTATAAGAATAATTAGATCTGTGCCACATTAAAGGGCACCTATTGGTTAAAAATGCTATCCGCAACCAAAGGTGAGGGCTGGTTGGGGATAACAATAGTTTTTTTTTTTTCAAATAAAAAATGCCCCACGCCAGCGCTATGCTACTCGCACAGGGAGGGAGCTCCCCATGCGAACAGCCATGTCCTCTCGCTCACATGCGCATAACGAAAAGCAGTGCCTAATCGAGGCAGCTTTTCATTATGTGCATGCGCGTGATGTAGGGTTGCCACCTGGCCGGTATTTTACCTTCACGGCCAGTAATTTTGTTGGTTGATCCCAATGTTATTAATAGGAAAAAAAAGATAAATATAGGAAGGCCGGGATTTTTTTTTTCAAGAAAAGGTGGCAACCCTAGCATGATGTCAAACGCATAATGCTCATGCGAGTGAGCGGACATCGCTGCTCACACTGGGAGCTCCCTCCCTTTGTGAGTATCATAGCGCTGGCTTGGGGCATATTTTTAAATAAAAAAACTACTGTTATCCCCAGCTGGAATGTGGGCACTACCAGCCCACACCTTTGGTTGGGGATAGCATTTTTAACCAATAGGTGCCATTTAAGGGTGGTGAAACACTAGAAAAGCGGTCCCCAACCTTTTTTTTACCCGTGAGCCACATTCAAACATGCATAAAAGTTGGAGAGCAATACAAGCATGAAAAAGTTCCTTGGGGTGCCAAATAAGGACTGTGATTGGTTATTTGGTAGCCCCTAAGTGGTCTGGCAGCACACAAAAGGCTTTACTTGGCACTATTCCTAGTTTTAATGCAATTAAAAATTGCTTTCAAGCTTGGAATTCAAAAATAAGAACCTGCTTTGAGGACACTGAGAGCAACATCCAATGGGTTGGAGAGCAACATGTTGCTCACAAGCTACTGGTTGGGGATCACTGCACTAGAACATTCGGGGAGATTTAGTCACCCAGCGACAAACCGCTTCTTCTTTGGGCAACTAATCTCCCAGAAAAGCCTTCCTGCCTGTTGGAATATAAGGCGCCATAGGGATGGCACTGGGAACACTTTGTTTCCTGACATTCCTTGTGAGGCAATTTTGGAAAACAAAGCATTCCAAGTGCCATTCCGCCATTCCGCCCCATAGGTACTAGGGGTGGCAAAAATTCCACTCCTGATATTTAAGAGCCGAATTTCTGGTTTTCAGCATAGAAATTCGGCTCTTCTAGCACAGAGAGCACAATTATGCTCTCTGCGCTAGCGTCCTGGCCCTCTCCACTGTCCTCCATCTTCAGGTGGCGGAGGCCGGTGGGAAGGCTTTTTGGGGAGATTGGGGGGGGGGGGGGGGGGAATGCACAACTGTTGTGTTTTTTGGGCTGCTAAAAAAAATGCAACATTAAAATTATCCGGGCCAGCACCATGTGCCATTGTCTTACCTCATACCCCCAGGTTGGTGCTCCTGTTAAAGAGATTCTGACACCTAAACTCAAACTCTTTTTTTACCTCTATTATAATAACTGGCTTTGAAAATTACTTCTAACTTTGCCATAAGGTATTTAGATGATGCTTTTCCATTACCTGTCTGATCCCCCATGTTCCTGTATGAGGGGGCTGCCATATTTGTGCACCCGGCATCTGTTATCATTAGAAACTGTAACTAACAGACTGAGATGGGACTGTTAGGCTGGCAAAGTAAGAGTGTCAGGGTGTCAGAGAGTCAAGCTTAGAAATTTCAGCTAACAGTTATATACAAAAACAAACCTCTCAGCAAAAAATGATCAACATGACCTATAGGTAACAATTAATGTACATTCATATGTTAAATTTCATTTTTTAGTGTCAGTATCACTTTAATAAAAAACTGGAGTGCTTGTGAGTGAGCACCATGGAGCAATATTGTTCTTTCTGCCTTGTATGCATAAGCACAGTATAGTGAGAAGCAGAACTTAAAGCAAATATTTCTCAGAAGTACCCGGGGCCAGTGCTGTTTTCTGCTAACAGGAGCACCAGCACAGGGTATGAGGTAAGTTATTTTAGTCATTGGGGTGTCAACATTTGGTGCTGTCCCAAACAACTTATTGTGAAAGTTAAAAAGCTTGTGCTGATGGCATACAGTATATGTGGGGGTGCAGCTGCACAGCTGGAGCATTGCTGGGAATCAGAACACTTAGCTCAATCACTGTGCTGCTATGCCCCTCCCTCTCCTAATAGTCACATGATGTGCTGCTTAATGTGCAGGACTGGACTCTCCCATCCTGGGATTTTCCTTACAATATGAGCAAGCGGCCCAGGCAATTGCCCGGAATAGTACTCATCCTCCATCCAAGTAAAGAAGAGCATGTGACTGTGGGAGCGGTCCTTGTGTGGGCTGCAGCCTAATTGCAAATAGACATGGCACTCATCGATTGGCTGTTTGTATCCCAGCCTGCACATTCTCAGCTATTGCACTATTACAACATCACCTCTGGGCAGGGCTCATCACAGATGACATATGTGCAGCAGGAGAAAGAAAACACATAAATACAGCTGTTTCCATGCTATATTGTTCAGGTTCAACTTAGAGACAAAAACTCGTTTATTCATGGTCTTAACGCCCTTTTATTTGTCATATACAATTCCAAGCTCATGTCTGTCTTTTAAAAAAAAATAGTAACTCTTTCAACTGCATATATGGGATCTGGTACTCTAGGTATGGGACCTGTTATCCAGAATGCTTGGGACCTGAGGCTTTTAGATAATGGATCTGAATCTTCATATCTTAAATCTACTGAAAACAAATTTAGACATTAAATGAAACCAGTGTTTATTAAATGTTCATTCAGGCACATGGTCTTTCATTAAAGTGCGAATTTTACAGAATGTTACCTCTTTCACCAGTTTCCTTCGCCACCTTAGACCTGGCAAACTGATAAGATGAAGCTACATGCTCCTAAGTCTTATGTCAGTGACATCATATCCTGTATGCCGGAAACTCGTAAAAGTGTAAAGAACAGTGGCATTATTTATAGCGGAATTGCCTTCAAAAGTTCTAACTATTAAACATTTTGGTGTTTACGTTTCTTTCTCAACAATTTGAGGTGCATGCCACATTTGTTTTATGGTAGGCTCATGTCTAGGGCATTAGAAGATCTCTTTTGTCTTTATTTTGGTTGTGCTGATGAGTTAACGCTAGCGAGACTTAAAGGAACAGTAACACCAAAAATGTAAGGGTTTTAAAGTATCAATATAATAATATAACAATATCAAATACTGTTGCCCTGCACTGGTAAAACTGATCTGTTTGCTTCAGAAACACTACTATAGTTCATATAAACAAGCTGCTGTAGAGCAATGGCGGAAATTGAAAAATGGCTATATGGCACAGGTTAACCAATGGAAAACCGATAACACCATTAAACAGACAGAGCTTATCTGCTATCTGTTGTGTAACTTGAGCTTTTTCTCCTATTTATATAAAAAATAGCAATGTTTCTTAAGCAAACACAGCAGTTTTACCAGAGCAGGGCAACACTACATTATATTGTCATTACTTTAAAACACTTTTATTTTTTGAGTTTATTGTTCCTTTAACCAGCGTTCATCTGCTGAGACGCAACTTTGTATTTTGGTGAATTAGCATTGTGGTGACGAATTTACGCCTGGCAAAGTGTTGTGGAACATCATTATGTTGAAAGAGGACATGCGCACACCCGTGAAAGTGGTCCAAAATAATTGCGCAATGATGTAAGACGCCACTCGAGGTTATAAATACTCCATTTCCTAGAAGAGCACATTTTACTGCCTATGAAAAAGCAATTGCGAAATGCGCATCGGCACATGAAATACTTTTCTGGTTCATACCATTTTTAAGAAAAACTCCTTTTTTGGGGGGCCTGATTTGAGATTCTTATCTTTTGATTTCAATTTGGGTTGCTTCTCCAAATTTATTTTGCACAATGTTTTTTCTTTACTCATACCTATTTTTTCTCTTTAGGGTCCCGGAATTTGAGGTTTTTTTAGCATAGCTCTCCCCCAACAAGTGTATTTAAAAGACTGAGACCTCTGTTTCGGATAACCTGACTTCTCCATCTTGTGGGGTCCCTCAAATAGTAATAGAATTGAGATAGCTCCATGGGACTTCTCCACTTCTATGAATTTTCATACTTTTAACAAAACCTTGAATTAATTGGAAAGATTTTAATCCCACTTAGTATTTAATAATTATAAATATTTAAATTTAACTGGATGAATTGGGATCTGATTAGAGCACCTGCCACTTTACATTAGAACTATACATTTTAAATAATTAATTGAATGAATTGATTCTATTGAAATTGATTGATATCGTTAGGGATTGATGGAATCATGATGAATTTATAGTTGAATCGATTTCCTAGAATAATCTCTCTCCCCATGGGTGTGGGACAGCCATATAGACTACCACATTTTTTTGTCTTAACCAGATATTTAAAAGCTGCACAATCTTTTAGGTAAAAATGCAAATGTAAAGGGCATCAATGTGTGCTATTTTCTTTTACAAAAAATGTTAATTCTTATATGTTCTGTATGACAGAGATTGCTGTTTCAAACAATGATTTCAAGACTGATGAAACATGTTGATCTTAAAATGAAGATATAACTAAAGGATCATAAAAGAGGTAAGAAACAACACTTGGTCAGACCAGCTCTCCACACAGGGAGAAACTAAAATAAAAAATACTCCCATATGAAACAGGAACATCCTAAACAGATACACTTATGAAATAAATGATCCAGAATGCATGAGACCAATGTTGCCTCTAAGATAATTTGTGTGGTCAGTGCTTATAACTTATGGTGCACACAAAGAATTTGAGAACATATAATTTAGTACAGTTATGGGACCTGTTTTTCAGAGAACTGGGGCTGTCCGGATAACTGATCTTTCTGTATTTTGGATCCTTAAGTCTACTATAAAATTATGTAAACACTAAATAAACCCAATAGGCTGGTTTTGCCTCCAATAAGGCTTAATTATATCTTAGTTGGGATCAAGTTCTGTTTTATTGTTACAGAGAAAAAGGAAATTTTTAAAAATGTGGATTATTTGAATAAAATGGAGTCTATGGGAGATGGCCTTTCTGTAATTTGCAGCTTTCTGTATAACAGGTTTCCGGATAACAGATCCCATACCTGTTGAGCCACCCACCTGTTTGGGTACACGGGAAATATAGGAATGTTTTGCCATGAACATGGATTTTTTTTATCTTCGTTACCATCAAATACTAGGTGCTTTTGTATTATTAGGCTAATACACATTTCAGCCAGCTATCTGTAAACAGTTGAATGGTAAAAAGTACAGAAAAGGGCCCCTTGTACTATGAACGTTTAACTGATAGTGACACTTTCATTTTATTAAGTCATTGTTCTAATTTAATTTGCAATTATATTTACAAATAACTGTAAAGCCACTGAAAATATTTCATTCACGTATATTGGAAAGTTGCTTAGAACGATATACATTTTACATTCTGGGACTGGCCTTTCAGTTTTCTTCTTGTTGGGATCATATTTGCTCTAGGAACAAGGCAGTAGTTTGAATGGCAGACTGGGAAATGTATAGGAGCTGGTCTGGATAGAAAACCATAAAAATAATGATTACTGTTTAGCCATTAGAAGGAGTCTGATCTGTATGCTTCACTGACCCTAGTGACTGGATAGCAAATCAAATTTCAGATTAGATTGCTGGCTCTCCACTTTTAATACAGTTCAGCTATACCACTCTTTTGAATCCAACCTCAACTCTGAATGTGGCAATGGCAAGCAGAGTGCCCCTGTACAACCCTGGACATGTTCTGGCCACCAAAGAAGTTGTTTGTCAGAAAATATTCCCAAATGTAGACGCTTTTTTTTTTTTTTTTTTTTTTTTTAAACTATACGTGGCAGTCATTATATTAAGTGTTACATAGTGGTTTTGGTGTGAGTATGGCTGGCAGAGCCATGGTGCTTTTGCACAAAAAACCAATATGAAGGATGCCGATCACAAAACAATTTGAAGATCGTGGCACATGATTTCCTGTTCATTGCCCTGTATTTTTCTTGCTTTCCCTTGAGTTGTGCTTTCTTCCATCAGCCACAGGGGAGCGCAGGAGTAGATACACTCAATTATTGTGAAGGGGCCTCTGCGCTCACAGACGCATGTAAGCACCAAATGCAGGTGGAACGCAACATGTTGCATTCCACCTGTGTTCAGCACTTACATGCGCCTGTGTGAGTACTGCCCCTTCACAATAATTAAGTGTATCTAGTTCTGCGCTCCACTACAGCTTAACGCAAGAAAGGGCAATGCAGAGGACTGCATGAAAAAAACGCCTGTGTGTAAGAGCCCTTACTGTGGTACTATATCACATGCTCTGAGTCACATTTGAATGGATTGCAAAATGATTCAGATGAGAGTTGTTTCATTGCCAGACAGAAAAAAACAAATAATAGTGACATTATACTGTAGATTCTGAGCATTCTCAAAAGAAAAATAAACTTTCAATGTACAGTGACCTAGTATACAATGCTTGCTTTCATATTTTTGTTTTTATACATTTCGGTTTTGCAGCTCGCTCTTTTCTTTTTTTTTTAACTATTCAATTTTACAGTGCTTCAGTGGTATTTCTCCATTTTTTTTGTCCAACAACCACATTTTAATTGTCTGTTTTTTTAATGATGCAGACACATGACTTGTATCTATAAGAAATGTGCCAGTAGCACCAGCCATACAACTCTGCAGTGTTATGGGGCACTGCAATCCTGCTATCAGAATACGCATTCTTATAAGGCTTTTGCCCCTTCCATAGGGATTCCCTGTTGTCAAGTGATCTATCCCCTTGCTTCCCCAGTGTTCTACTTCTGTATTGGCCCAAGATAAGGTGAAGTGAGGCAGCTGCACTACAGATTCATTTGTGTGGCTGGATGCTTTATGAAAGGATTGTTTATCTTTCCAACAAGCAGTTTACTGTGCTTCTCCATTTTTATTTTGATTCAGTGGCTAGACAGGGAGCAATGCCAGCAATACTTCAGTTAAGTTCCCTTTTGTGTTAGGCCCTATATTACATATTGTATGGCAGTGAGTGATAAACTCTGCAAATGCTGATTACATTTAAATTTGTTGGTGCTATATAAATAAAGTAATGAGATGGTAGCTCCCTTACACATGATAGCAGCTGCCTGGTAGGTCTAAGAACAGCGCTCAATAGTAAATGCAAGTTCCGCTGTGTTACATTTAGTTACATTGAATAGGAGAAACAACAGCCCGCCAGAAAGCAGTTACATCTGCCTACACACCAATATTACAACTAAACAAAAATACACTTGCTGGTTCAGTATTGAAATTTTATATTGTAGAGTGAAATATTTGCAGTGTAAACCGTGTCATTTAGAAACAAAAAATAGATCATAAAAACCAAGACAGAATCCATTTAACAAAATAATAACTATCCCCAGTCTCTTTCTTTCTCTACATCAGCAGTAGTAAGGCTAGGGCTTGGTAGGCCCTAAATGCTGCAAGTAGTAAAATAAAATATGTTCATATAGGCACTAATTAAGGAATATATATATAAATATTAATAAGAAAAACCTCTGTACTTAAATCAACTACGTCTTACCATTTGACTGGTACTGATTTCCTTTGAAAAGTTAAAAAAATAATATTCTGGCCGCTAGATGGCATATTTTGTTGAAGTGCCTTCTAGTCAAAAATTGACTTTGGCATGCTTTTATAATGTTTGCACTTCAGAGATGCCAGTTGTGACAACTTGATACTAACCCCTTTTTTTTGTTACTCGTAACTACTACTGTTGCCAGCTTTTCTGTAAAAAAAATACTGGCCTTCCTATATATTTATCGTTTTTCCCCTATTAATAACATCGGGATCAACCATCATATTTACCTGCCAGGCCGGTAGAAAACCGGCCAGGTGGCAATACTAGTTACTACCCATTAAGACTATTGTGTTGGTGCAAGGGAGTGTACATAATTTGGACACTACAGTGTATTTTAGTTGCATGTGTAAACATTTGTCCTTGTCTCTTTGCTTACATCAATGAACTGTCAGTTTCTCATACAAGCAGTTCCTCTGTGTTCCCAATAGTAGAGGGTTCTCTTGCAGTTAGTTACTTGCTGAACTATAAGAATCAACAGCAAATGAACAATGAGCTGTGGACACATTGGGATATAAAGGGTCGTTTACTCACACGCTGTGTATTCAATACAATATACAGGGCATCAATAAATGCACTTGTATGCAAGTCAGAATTGAAGGTGGGATGGACATAGCTTTGCCAAGTGCAATTGTACAGAAGTGCAAGAAGTGTGTTTTGAAGAAACTACAATCAATGAATGGTGTCAGTTTGCATGATGGCTGTTATGTTACCTTTAGAATTTGCATTTGTATTCCAATGTGCCTTTGGCGGTGAGTATACTGTAAATGCTTTACCATTAAATGGGTTGTTCACCTTTAAATGAACTTTTTGTATGATTTAGATATTATTTGGAGACATTTTGCACTAATTCTTCATTTCTCCATTTAATAATTTCAGTTATTTATTTAATGTTCAGTTATTTAGCTTTTTATCCACCAACTCTAAAGTTCTATGTTTCAGCAGCTGTTTGGTTTTATGGTCTTATTTACCTGGAGGATGAATAACAGAGGCCTGAATAGAAAGATAAGTAATAAAAAGGACCAATAACAATACAAATGTAGTCTCACAGAGCAATAGGCTTTTTATTTGACTGCAGCTTTCAGTGACCACAATTTGAAAGCTGGAAAGAGGCAAAAGAGGAAGGCAAATAATTTAAAACCTATAAAGAAATATAATAACGACCAACTGCAAAGTTGCTAGGAATAGGATATTATTTCATATACTTTAAAGGTGAACCACCCCTTTTAAGGAGCTAGGCTAGCAAGGCAATAAAGCAACATTTAACATTATATATAGCGATTCTAAATTAAAGATAATGGGCCAAATCATAAAATAAGATGCTATCCTTTTAACTGTCACACTTTTACATTGTGATACTGGCTTTTGTGAAAGAAGAACTCGTGTAAGCAAGTGCTAGAGGGAAGTTTGTGGTGAGCTGTTCATTGCAACAACATTTTTGTCTTGCTGCATACAGACAAGATCAAGACAAAGACCAGCAAGTTTACATTTCACACAGAAAACACATACAATTCCATTAGTATGTTACGTCCAGCAGCAGCAGTCAGGGACTCAAGAAAGTATGTAATGCTGTTGGTTGCCAATACGAAAGATACCATTATCAACCCAGCACCTTATAGCATTATTGAAACACATTTGTAGAGAAAATGGCATTTCATACAGAAAAAAATACATTTAAAATGACAATATAGGCCAGCCAGAAGCTAGCCCACTACTTCAGTGTGACTGGTAAATATTTATTGTGGTTTTCTATTGAAAATTTAGCCACACCAATTGTTGGGGAATTTGCAAAATATACATGGGGCATTGTAGGTAATATATAAATACATCAGTTGTATCACCCGCCTCCTTGGACCAGCCATCTTCCTCCGGGATCCAAGATAACAGATCGTTATAGGAGTTTTCTGTCCACCGGAACAGGAAATTCTATGAATGATGTAAAATCAATATCACATGCTACATTGATAGAATAACTTATAACCCCAGATAGCTTGTGATTGCTGTCCTGTGTATCCTGTCCTATGCTGTTCTCTGCACTGCAAGTTCTGACTACAAGTTCCTTTGGAAAAAATGCGGCAGTAGTCACTTTTCCTTCAAGCAATACTGTTTCCCGTAATATTTTGCAGGTTCTGTAATTACTAGACATGTGAAGAAGGTGGATCTTAAAAGTTTACTACATTGGAGTGAGGTTAGCTGGAGGAGTGCAACATTGTTTTAAAAGTACATCTAATGAAAAGGAACATTGGTAGGAATAATGAAAGACAGTTGCTACTTTTGATAGCAATTACATTAACAAGCAACTTTAATTATTAAACATTTTTAATGGTTTAATTTTTTGCTTTGGGGAGTTCTTTTATTACCTTGGCAGAATTGAGTATTTCTGTCTACTGTGTTTATTGTATTCACTAGTGATGTGCGGGCCAACCTGATATCTGTGGGTTTACCTGGGCCGACCTCAGCACACCCTTTTGCAAGCACACTGCCTGCTACCCTTATACTCCACCCGCCCCACCTCTTTTGTGACGTCATCGGCAGCCCGGGTTTATATATAGGTGGGAGGAGGCAGGTGCAGTCGGGTGTGGTTTGAGTTTTTCTCGACCCACGCATAACTAGTGTTCACCATGCCTCAAAACAGTAAAAAAAAAAAAAAATCATCAAATTGCAGTATATTCCAAGAAATTTGTGTGGACCTCGGCACAATTGGGTGGTTTATCTTATTTTAAGAACCTCCTTAGGGTAGAACTCCTGCAAAAATGCAGGAGTCGCCTTAGATGTAAGGTAAGAGATGGAAAATGTCGGATGACGTTGCGACATTGATCCGACGCGACACAACTGTCTGATGCAGACGCAGTGTGCAGCGTCTGCATCAGACAGTCGTGTTGCATTGGATCAAAGCTGCGACACCTTCCGACAATGCTATTACTTACCTGTTTCCGTCGCATCTGTTGTGATGCCCGAGCTTTTGCGCAGTGCACCAAATTTACCCGTGAAGTTCTACCCTTATGTTCTGGAATCAAAATTCAGCCCAAAAAAAAAAGCATAGTTCCAATCTGATTGCATTGTATGTAGTATTCAATTATGCCCAAAATGCTTACGGACATATGCACATCTATTATGCCAATGTGCACAGTGCATTTAAATAAGCACTTATTTTACACCAGGGTGGGCTGGTAACATCTGGGGAGGTTGTCAGTATATTAGATACATAACACTGCAGGGAGCTGAGTCTTATTGCCATTGAAAATGTACTTTAAAGTCTACTGACAAGAATTCTTCATGGGACCTGATATCCTTGGGATGGCTAAAGTCAATTTTAGGTGTTACCATGTTGTATATTTCATAACCAGCATGCTATCCAGTAATTTTATAAAAATCTTGTTGGTCTGTCAAGTTGGGGGCAGCATGCTGCAACTTTTCCTGAGAGTTTAAAGGGGTTGTTCACCTTTAAATGAACTGTTCGTATGCTGTGGAGAGTCCTTTTCTGATATTCTATTTGTGGTTTTTGAGTTTAGCTTTTTTTTTAGCAGCTCTCTAGTTTACAACTTCTGCAATCTAGTTGCTTGGGTCCAAATTACCCTAGCAACCATGCATCGATTTGAAAATGAGATCGGAATATGAATAGGAAGATGAATGATAAAAAGTAACTACATCTGTAGCCTTATAGATAAAGGAAGACCAATCAATTGTTACTTAGAATTGGCCATTCTACAACATACTAAAAAGTAACTTAAAGGTGAACCACTCCTTTTATTGCGTAATGTAGAAAGACCTGGTCAATTCTTTTAGAAATCTGTTGGTCTTTTTTGTGTCAAATTTACATGGTTTCTTTACACATCTGTTGTAGAACTGCCACATGAAGTTGAAAATCTGTTGATTTCCCATCTTTTCTTTTCTTGTAGTAGAGGTAGTAGATTTCTGGAGGATGAATGCAATTTTCCCTTATAAAATGGGACTTCTTTCTCTTCTATCTAAAGCCTGCAGGTGGTGAATTTGGGATGTGACCCTCAGGTGTCAAAGTAAAATCCCTTGTCCTCCCTGCTCTTCCTTGCACTTGGCGACATGGTGCATAACCTTACCTGTAGTACAAAGATATTAATCGCTATAGTCTGCCCATACTTTCAATTATATGTATATTGGCACCCATACTGTTTATGTATTGCAATATGTAATGGTATATATTGTTATGTTTAGCCAGAAAACAGACATATTTGCACTGTTTACAACTTTTTAATTGTATTTCTTTTATTCATTTGTTCTGTAAAGGCACTATTAATACTACATACTACTATCATTGTTGGTTGAAAAGCTATATGCTATATATGTCGCTATACCTATACTATAATAATTGCAAAATTTAGATTTTTAAAGAAAAGTAGTAAGGACATTATGCACTACTATTTGCGATAAATAAAGCTTTTTATTCATCTTCACGAGTCCAGTATAAGTACTTAAATGTGGATAAGACGTTCCGTGGCCAGGGAATGTGATATGGACATTTGATCATGTAGAACCTATCAGCGCAGCACTGGTGAGAGAGAGAGAGAGTGTAGTCAGATAGGAGGCCACAGAAGGAAATAAAGGTACACAACCTATTATCCAGAATGCTCGGGACCTGGGGTTTACCAGATACAGGATCTTTCCATAATTTGGATATTCATACTTTGTTTACTAAAAATCAAGGGTTGTTCACCTTCCAAACACTTTTTTTCCGGTTCAGTTGTATTCAGATTAGTGATGGACGAAACGAGTCGCGGCACACTTTTGATGCGCCGCATTGTTTCCGACGCGCGTCGCATCATTTTCGGGGCGTGTCACGTCATTTTCGTTGCATTGCGTCGCCCCTGGCGAATAAATTCGCCCATCGCTAATTCAGGTAGTTCACCAGAAATAAAGACTTGTTTCAATTACCTTCCATTTTTTTTTACCTATTTTCCAAAATCTAAGTTTAATGTTCCTGTCTCTGGTGTTTGTCTGGCAACTCTGTAATTCAGGTGCAGATTGTGAACCGTTACAATTTGCTACATTAGTGAGGAATATTAGCAATAATTGTATTAATTGTAACTGCCTTTAAAGGGGTGGTTCACCTTCAAGTTAACTTTTGGTATATTGTAGAAGGGCCAGTTCTAAGAAACTTTTCAATTGGTCTTCATTATTTATTTTTCATAGTTTGTTTAATGATTTGCAGTTTTCTTCTGTTTCTTTGCAGCTTTCAAATGGGGGTCACTGACACCATCTAAAAACAAATGCTCTGTGAGGCTACAAATGTATTGTTATTGCCACTTTTTATTACTTATTCTATTCAGTTGTCTCCTATTCATATTCCAGTCTCTTATTCAAATCAATGCAGGGTTGCTAGGGTAATTTGTACCCTAGAAACCAAATTGCTGACATTGCAAATTGTCTCAGAATATCACTCTCTACATTATACTAAAAGTTAACTCAAAGATGAACAACCTCTTTAATGAAACTCAGGGATTCTGCTCAGCAGGGACAAATATAAGAAATGTATCAACTTCAATATTAGAAAAACAGCCACACATAGAAAATAGAAAGTCATTGGAAAAAGTCTATTTCTGGTGAACTTTCTGAAACCAACTGAAAAAGTGTTGGAAGGTGAACAACCCCTTTAACCATTAAATAAACTCAATTGGATTGTTTTGTTTCCAATAAGGATTAATTATATCTTCGTTTGGAGCAAGTACGCTACTGTTTTATTATTACAGAGAAAAAGGAAATCATTTAAAAAATTTTAATAATTTGGTTAAAATGGAGTCTAGAGCTTCCCATAATTTGGAACTTTCTGGATAATGAATCTGATACCTGTACCTGCTATAGTACAACCACCCATTTAAGAGCAACTGAAGCCTTATGGTTTCTCGCTGTGTATTCACTGAATCGCCTGTTCAGTGTTTTTACACAATGCCTGGAGCAAATCTGATCACCTGGAAAAGCATCAAGCTTTTTATTTTTCGGTCTAGTTGGGGTGGGTGCTGATTTTCCTTATTTTTTTATCTGGACTCTCAAAGCTTCAAATTCGGATCAGGGGCATGCATTATATCTGTGAAATCCAGGTGATAAAGAAAAATGATTTGACGATTCTTTCCATTGTTAATTTGCTGTATGTTCAAGTTCGTTTTCCAAACCATTTTTTTTTCTGTTTAAATAAAACTGAAACTATGTATGTTGTGCATGATGTAGGCATCAGCCTCCCCTTTTACATTCCCACCTCTCTGCTCCAAGGAACACATGCACTTTGCTCTGTGCCTGGATAAGGTGGGGCAGGGCGTTCCTCTTCCCAGCCTGCACCGTGTGTTTTGTGTTACCTGTACATTTGCATGTTTGACCTAGCAGCATAATTAGGCCCCAGGCAACATGGGCGTTCCCTTCCTTATAAGCACTCACTTTCATGTATGACTCATGAAGCTGAAGCAACAATACCACTTCCTCTAATGTACCGTGGCCATTTTCAACACGGCTGGCTTTATTAAAAACACATCTTAAGACACCCTCACATTTGGGACTTCTTCATTTTGCTCAGGTGGAAACTGGAGGGACAAAAAGGTAATGTTGTTGAGCTTACACATTTTGTGCGTGCTGGGCTCATTCTGGCAGTTGTAGCATAAAGGCTGTTCACTGGTTCTTCAGCTTTACTGCATTATGTGTGGAATCGCATTATCAACTTTTTCAAAAAAGTTGTATTTTTTTTTTCTTAAAATTGTTGCATCCATAATCTTTACATTTTATATACTGCAAGTAGTTTCCATTGTAACCAGTGTATTTCACCTGTATCCCTTCGCCATTCATGGGTATGCCTAGGTCGTAGCCCACCATTGTTACAAATCAGAATCAAAAACGGTTTGGGTTTTATAGTTTTACAAATAAAAAGGGCACTACAGGAAATCATTGTAATCTGTCCCATTTTAGCTCTGTATGTCAGTGTTCTGAGCATCAGTATTTATGACTGTAGGAAAGTTTAGTTTGCTATGATATACTTCTTATAACTATTTCCCTTTTCAATTACAACCCAATGTGTTTCTTGCCTCTCAGCCGTTTGCAGCAATGACTACTTTGCTTGACCTTTTGTCAGAGGACGAGTATTTTTTTTTGTCTATTTTTTCCGCCATTAAGTTGAATCTTATGACATGTACCCTACTATAAAGAAAAGAATGATAACTTCCACTTTTGGGTGGAATATAGATTTTTTATGTTAATATTTTTGTGTTACCATGTTCTAGGTATCAGAAGTGCTTACAAAGTCTGATCAGGTCTTGTGTCATTTGAGGAATGAGGATTGCAAAACCTGAGGGCTGGACCCTTGCTGTCTTTATGCTTCTTTTTTTCCATGGCTGTCAGCTGTTGGCCAGTACTTTTATAAAGCTGAGTGGAATATTGTGGCACTATATCATTGAATGTATTGTTGCAATCTTTCCTACGAAATCTATTTTCTGTTTGGAGTTCTTTAGAAGTTCCACAAATACTACAGGGACTGTTTTGGTTGGCTTACTAATAAGGGATTCTAGTTCCCTCTGAGATATTAAGTATCATTAAAACATGATTTCAGAATGAAAACATTTTTTTTTTAGCTTTATACTTTATTTTATCTTCTATTGAAACCTGTGTTGTAGATGATACTATACTAGTATGCTTTGCAGACTTAGAATGGTTTGACACATGAAGCTAAACAGCAGTTATTATTATTATTGTTGTTCTTTTTTAGAGTGCCAACATATTGTGCAGTGCTATGATTGAATCATTTGTAATGAGAGCACTAGTATGTTCTAAAATTGCATACTTCCCATGTAGTGTACAGCTTCCTTACAGGCCAAAAGAAGAGTAATTTGGTTATAGAGCTCTGATTGTTTTCAGCCTTATATCCCTACTGCAATTGTTTTAGTACTTTTCTGTGATGTTCCAGTACAATATAAATGCAGATAATTGCATTAAACAGGTCATAGAACGCATCATCCACTTCTATTCTAGTTTGTGTATCCCCTGTCCAGTTACTAGATATAATTTAGATGGGGTAAATATGGAATTATAGCTATTTTGGCTAATAAAGGAAAACACTGAAGGTTAATTACTGAATGTAAGTGTAGCTCTTCAGTATTATGAGGATTGTAGCTTGGACATTTTGGTTGTATAGATTTTGGCCATGGTAAAGCCTCACCAGCCATTGGTAGCAATTTTACTTGAAAGCAAAGACATTATGCATGAAAATAACAG
>CM044433.1:134480789-134493013 GCA_024363595.1 Xenopus borealis | reverse complement strand
ACATCAGCCTGGTAGGCGGAGAATAGTGTTCCTGGTTGTGCAAATGATGTGCCCGGAGTATCCTACTCCTAGACCGGTCAAAGTACATAGCACTGCCAATATGACTAGATCATTCTCTTTGTACAACCAGAGACGCAATGTTATTTTTACCTCCCAAACAGTTGATGCTCTCTCCCTTTAAGTTTATACTTGCTAAATAACCTTAATAGATGTATTTATTGATAAAATATTCTGTTTTAAATTCCGTTACGTTGTATGTATATAGTATGAAATACCAAGATGGACACTGACATGTTCTCCTTGTTTTCTGAAGGTAGAACATCCATGTTTTTCTTTCACTAATCAACCACATCTTTTTTTTTTTTTTTTTTTTTTTTTTTTTTTTTTACCCAGTACTGTCTGTAGCGAGTCTGTTCCCTCTTCTGTTCCTCTTGAGAGCTCATGCAGCCTTATTATTAACGATAACTTAAAGTTAATATTTAAACAGCCAAGAGACATCTGCTTTTGATTTTATTACAGCAATAAAATGTGGATCTGTTTTGAGTATGCTGCATTCTGTCTCCTGCATTCTGGGACAGATTCATTATTATCTTTTAAAATGCATTCAAGTAAATAAAGTATAAGTGTAGGTACAAGATATATTATGTATACATATGTATATATTGATATAAACATGATATTATATAGAATAATATAAATCAGTCCCATTGGGCTGGGAGGATGTCACTTCTCTCCCATAAACTGGAGCTCAAATATTCACAGTACTCCAGCCTATGGAAGCATTGCATTTCCCTATGCTTAATGTCATTGCCAGACCCAGTGGATTACAAAATTAGAAAGATAAAACATACAGTTTACCCAGGCCTATAGAGTGAGTGGCAAAGTATTTAGAAAATGGCTCCCTGCTGCTCCCCTACTGGCTGCCACTGCACAGGAACCCTTTCTTGCTTTCTAATCAGTACAGGTAGTCCTCGAGTTACATATAATCGACTTACATACAACTCCTACTTACAGAAGGAGGCTATTACAGTAACATACTGTGGCTTGCTTGGCCTTTATTAGCATTTAGCTTTAATAAACCACCTGTCCCAATCCCCTCTGGCATGTGTTGTCTACTGCAGAGCACAGAAAGGTAAAAATACATATGCAAAAAAAAAGGGGTAAAAATAAATACTATGCTAAGCCAAACATCTGTCTTGTTGCATTTAATAAGTAAATGTATATGTTTCAACCTACATACAAATTCAGGCTAAGAACAAACCTACAGACCCTATTTTAGATTTTCTAGAGAAAATTGGAAGAGGAGGATAAATAAATAAAATTGTACTCAAAGTACTGTGTAAACTGATAACAACAGGTTAAGAACAGAAAAAATGTTAACATCTCCTACTGGAACACGTTTGGCTTGAGAAATCCCTTTGCCAAGTCAAGGGAGTATCACAAAATATCCGCAAAGCAGAAAGATTGAATAAACCTAATTTTTGAGGGGAGGGTTAATTGTTAATGAATCTCTACTGCAAGGTAAACCAGACAAAATAAATGTTTACACACAGCTTTAGGCTCATGGCACGCAAGTTGGGTTCTTTGTATCATATACTGTATACGCCATCAGAGAGCTGCCTTCCACTCCCTGATTGTGTCTCCTCTGAAAAGCATGGAATGAGCCTATCGGCACACAAACACGGTGGTTTTTGGTGCTTACATGTGGTATGAAGTATGCATCTGGACACTGAAATCTGCTTTTGATCCCTCACCTCAGTAGTGCAACCAGGAACAGAATTGTTGGCCAGGAAGGTATGGAGACACTGTAATGCATGGGGCAATGCTCAATCTCCTGCTGCCCCTGCTCACCTTTCCAAGGGGGTCCACCATGTGCTTTCTTGCACTACAAGAGACCTATTTCTCATTTAAAAACCTGAAATTCAGTTCTTAAAGTTACCAGAGTGTTTTTTTTTCATCCCTGGTAACTCACGGGGCACTGCCACCTGAAATGAGTTTCTCAACTTGCCTCATTGTTACAGCTCCCATGCTATAGCGGACAGAGATGGGAGTTATGGAGGCCAACTAGGAGCAATCAAGCAGGCGGTTGCTAGAAGAAATGATTGAACTTGATTGGTGCGTTTTTTTTTTTAACCACAGCCAGTGTCGGACTGGCTCTGGGATACCAGGAAAACCTCCTCATTGGGCCCAGGTGTCAGTGGTCTCTCATGCTGCTAAACATTTGTCCTATTTCAAGGCAATTCCCTATCTCCATGAGAACAAAGTATGAAAACAAAAGACACTAGGAGAATAGAGGTTGAGTGAAGAGAGGAAGAATACTATTACTGAGAGTGGGCCCCTGGTCTAAGGGTTTTTGGTGAGCCTCTGGTGTCGCAGTCCGACACTGACCACAGCTACTATTATACAAACTCGCTATTGTAACGAAAAACTAGGGTGTAACTATGGAGGAAACCATGCCTGTAACTGCTGGGTAGGACCTGATAACCAGCTGCAATATATGTTTATAGAAAATGTCTTGTCGCAAACTTTAGAGCAGGGGTTTCCAACTTTTTTCAACAAGGGCCAGATTTGGTGAGGTGAAAATGTGTGGCAGCTGACCATTCAGTGCTGAACTCCACGGACGTTTTCTTGTGATTTGACGCGCTGAACAAAAACACATGCGTCTGTGGAGTTCAGCCCTTAGCCTGACATTCTTTGAACCATTATTATTTAATTGTCATGCTACGGTTAATCAGCTGTGTGGGGCAATGGAGGGTTCAATATATTGGTCTTTATCGCCTCATGTGCTGCCCTCATTTGTAATTTAATGAGGAAAAACAATACTGATGGCAAATTAATATATCTGAAGCCCTGGAATCTAGGTTGAGACTGTTTTAATCTGGCATTTTATCTAAAACTAAAGAAAATAAATCGGGCAAAATGTTGTACGAAATGTCCCCTTTAAATAGACTTATAATTATTACTAACTGGGCAATGGGCAGAGTCCCCCCCTCCTCCTATATCCTTTGTGACATGATGTTTCCTCTGGAACTGAGCATTTCAAGCTGGGCCGCATTCATATCCATCCTGGGCCACAGTTTGGACACCCCTGCCTTAGAGGTTCAATGATTTTGCTGTGGGCCCAATAACTAGTCATTCTACTGCTGTAAGGTTTATGTAATTCAGTAATAATAATATGTCGTAAGTAATAATAACTAAGTTTAAATTCTACATACCTGTCTGTCCCTGCCAAGCTGCTCTGCATTGTTATTGCTTGATACAGAAGTAACACAAGTTTCTACAGTGTATCTACAGTGTTTCTACAGTGTATCCGTGTAGTGCTTTATAAAGCATGACCATGTATAATCACAAAGCCACAATCCAATTACTTATATACATGTCACTGTTCTCCTCCCCTCGTTGGTATTTATGATGCCATTATTGCCCCCGCTCACCTGCTCTGTGCGTACCAATTTGCTGTCACAGTGGGTCAAGGGTGCCACATTGCTAATGCTGAATCATTTGTGATATACAGATATGGGATCAGTTATCCGGAAACCCATTATCCAGAACGCTCCGAAGTACGGAAATGAAATCTCCCGTAGACCCCATTTTATCCTAATAATCCAAATTTTTCAAAATGATTTCCTTTTTCTTTGAAATAATAAAAGAGTAACTTGTATTTGATTAAAACTAAGATATAATTAATCCTTATGTGAAGCAAATCCCAGCCTATTTGGTTTATTTAATGTTTACATGATTTTCCATAATCAAAATTACGGAAAGATCTGTTATCTGGAAAACCACAGGAGCATTATGCATAACCGGTCCCATACCTGCACCATAAATTCTATAAAGTATGAAAATTATTAGCAACCCTGAAATACTAACCCCTGGGACCTTTTTATCAATAGTTTCTGAAACCACATCCAAACTCACAAACTCTAAAATTACAAATGTCATGACATTTATTAAAAACATCCAAATAAAAAAACTACGAATGGAAAATTAAGCTGAAATCTGTGCTAAAAATCGAATAGCTTGAAAACCTCTAAAATTTATAGTCTTTCAGACAATTCCTAGCAATAAAAAATACGAAAACCTCTAAGTCCAAATTGATTTAGAGCAGTCCAAAAAGATCAGCACTGCTCCCATTGACTTCTAAAGAACCTTGACAACTTTTACCCATTTTGTATTAGGGGTTTTTGTGTTTTTTACACTTAAAGGATAAGGAAAGTCTAAAAAAGTATAAAGCTAGAAATGCTGTATTTTGTATACTAAACATAGACAGGAACTTACTGCACCAAAAGCCTAATCAAACAAATGATTTATGCTTTCAAAGTTGGCCACAGGGGGCTGTCATCTTGTAACTGTGTTATACATCTTTGCAAGACTAGACTACATACACATGCTCAGTGTGGTCTGGGCTTCTTAGGGATCGTCATAAATTATCAAAAAACAAAGCTGCTTGAGTTCTGCATGGCTGGTAAGTAAGGCAGGGGCTCCCCTTGCTGTTCATAAGTATGATTGTTTCCCTGCCAGAAGTTAGGTACCATCTGCAAATACCTATCCACAGCACTAAATGAAGGGAGGATTTCACTGCATACAGTCAGGTTTCACATAAAAACAGTAGACATTTTTTAATTAAAATATATTGGAGATAGATTTCTTTTTCATTAAAGAAAGTATAACTGGGATTTTATTTCTTTGCCTTTCCTTGCCCTTTAAACATCTTTGCAAAACCAAGACTGTGCACATGCTCAGTGCGGCCTGGGCTGCTTAGGTATCATCATAAATTATCAAACCAGCACAAGTCAAATAATATCTGCTAGAAGCCGATACAGCAAGACTGATTAATAATCCAAATATACAGACTGCACTGGGTCCTGTGTTGTCATGTAATCTAATGTGGATTTTATAGTTTTTGTATTGTTTAATACAAACTTTCTCCAAATCTGCAGAACCAGTGGCTTCAGCAAAATAATCCTCCACATAGAATCCTAATTTATCTGTTTAAATCTGGCTCCATGATCTTTGTCCCTGCAGCTGGAGTTGGAAACCATAAAGGGGGTGTAAAGGCAGAAATAAAATCAAATACAAATCTCTACACAGTTGCCGACTGCAAACTGCTGGAGTTCTGCATGACTGGGAAATAAGGCGGGCTCCCCCTGCTGTTCCTAAGTATGATTGTCTCCCTGCCCAGCAGTTAGGGACCGTCTGAGAATTCCTATAAGAAGCAATAAATGAAGGCAGAATTTCACTGAATACAGTCGGGTTTCTTTTAAAAACTGTACTCATTTTTTTAGTTAAAGTATATTGGAGATGGGGTTTTTTTTTCATTAAAGAAAGTAAAAAAGGATTTTATTTTTTTGCCTTTCCTTGTCTTTAATAAATCTCCCATTTTTAGAGCTTTATTAAAATATTGAGAAAACCACTTTTATTAGTTTAAGTTTCATTTGAGTAGATGTAATGTCAGATTGTAATAAATTCAAGAAAAGGAATGTATTTCTTCCAGAATCAATGTGTGCCTATGAAAACTTCCCCATAGTTTCAGAACAGGGACCCAAACATGTCATTGTGTTGTGACTGCTCTACAAGGGAGTTTACACTTTAAAGGAGAAGTAAACCCCCTACAGCTAAAAACCCACATTGCCTTCTCCACTGGCCCCCGTCCTGCTTCCTCCCCACTTAGGGGCAGATTTACTATTGGTCGAATTTCGAATAAAAAAAAATTTGAAATCTGACCATGGGAATAGTATGTGACGTAAAAAATCCATTGAATTCGAAGGATTTTACTGCAATTTGGTTTCTAATTTAATTAGAATATTCGAATTAGAATATTCGATGGTCAAATTTGCCTAATTTGCATATTTGAAGATTCAAATCTTTTTGAAATTCGATCGAACTTCGAATTCTTCATGTGACTTTAGTAAATCTGCCCCATAGTTTTCAGCAAGAGCATATGTCCCCAGAACAAGCTTTTTAGCTTTAGGGGGAGTTTAGTTCTCCTACACTCTCCTAAACATACATAGGGAAGTCTTTCTCAACAGTCACTGAAAATGTACATCCCTCAAGATGTCACTGGTATTTTAAAAATGGGAGAACTGTGTGTGTCTGCGGTTCTATAACATTTAGATAATAAAAGAGCGAATTATATGCCACATATATGGTTTGGCACGTCCTGGTGTGGTTGTGTCAGAGGAGAACTGATTCTGAGACGGGTTGTTTACCTTCCAGTTGTTTTGAGATTGTTCCTCAGAACTAAAGATGTTTTTCAATTACTTTCCTTTTTTTTTTTCTGCTGTTTTTCCAAAATGTTACTTTAGGCTGGGGACAGACAGGGAGATTCGGAGAGATTCTGTCGCCTGGCGTTTAATAGCAGGCGACAGAATCTCCCTGTCTGTCCCCAACCGGTGTTTCAGTCGGGCAGACTAAACTAATTTTGCAACAATTAATTGATACATTTCTCAGCAGTAGCTCTGGATTATTGGTAACTATTGTATCAATTCTAACAGTTGCCTGTAATGAAACCCAGAGATTCTGCTCAGCAGGGACAAAGATAAGAAATGTATTAATTAAATGTATCAGTTTAGAACCATTTACAGGGTCAGTGACCCCCCCCCTCCCACAGCTGCTTTAGAAGGTGAAAAATGACACTTAGAAAAATATTTACATATTAGAAAAACCATCAAAAATAGAAAATAGAAAGTAACTGGAAAAAGCTGTTGTTTCTGGTGATCCATCTGAAAACAACTAGTTGTTGAACAACCCTTTTAATCTGGAGCGTGTATCAGATCTGTGTTCAGTATGGAACTTATTGATCTGTGCTTTCTGTCACTTCCACCAGAGTTTTAGAATTCCAAACCAATAACCTGAGCTGGAGCTAGAATCAGATTAGATCAGCACATAACCAGTAAAACCTAGTCATACAATAATGTAAATATAAAACTGGTACTGAATGACAGGGTGCTGTTCCAGTAATAGAATAGGCTCCAATCTGTCAAATGTTTCAGATGGAAACTGGAGCAGTCATCAGCCCCAGAATTTCAACTCCCTATAAGGTCTATTCTTCATTGATTCCTTGTGATTTTTGAGTTACTTGATATGACTTTTCCTTGTGATGTTGTTACAGACTCTCTTCCAATGTCCTGATTAAGGCAAAATGACTTGTTTGTGCAGTGTCCAGTTGTTTTATAACACTGGGAAGCATAAGTCTATGCCCTTAAAGTAGAATTCAACCTGTATCTGAAAAAATCCCTCCCCCCTGTGTATTTGCTTGGCGATTTATCTCCTCTTCTGCGAGGCGACAATCTCCCCGAACTAACTGCATGAATGAAGAAACTCCAGTGCCAATGCACTTGCGGCGCTTTGATTTCTGCCTTGCGATGAAACTTCGGGTGATTCTGGAAAACGAAATGCTGCGAGTGCATTGGCGCTGGCCTTTCTTCATTCACGCAGGATCGGTAGGGAGCAGGTAGTTTGGGGAGATTGTTGCCTCGCAGAAGAAGCAATAAATCGCCAAACGATTTAATCTCCCCAACCCAGTCTGCCCCAACCCTAAAGATATGTTGTAAAAAAAATCCAGTGACCACCTCATTGCAGGCATACTGAGTTGTGATTCAAACTAATTTCTCACATGCATTTGCCTTGTGTCTGTTTTCCTATGGGCCTGTGGATCTTTAGCGTGACCAGATTTCCCTTTAATTAAATGTAGCTAAACATTAAAAATTTCTGCTGTATAACAAACATGTTAATATGGCATCTGTTTATAAACGTCTGTGAATAAAACCATTTAATTCGCCAAGAGATGGCTCAGCACACTTCTCAAAAGCAATTCTGTCTTTTGCAATCAAATAGATTTTTTTTGCCTTATTTGCTTCAATTTTCTACTTTCTTGACACAAGGCTAGTAACACATTTTGTCTTTTTAATTTGGATTTTTTAAAATTAGGATAAATGAAATTTAAATTGACCATATATGTCCAGATTTGGTCAGACGGTTAGGGTAATTAGACCATCCTACACTACTGTCAGGAAATATATGTCACATGGTTATATTTCGACAGATCATGTGATCCTATCCGTTTTCCTTTATTCGGACTGAAAATTTAAAGGGCCGGTATCCTCTCTGGTTCAAAATGAATTCAATAAATAGTGTTTGTGATGAACATGCTTTTAAAAAGCCTGTTATTTTTGTTATGTCTTGAGCTAAAAAGAGCAGCAGGAATATTAAAGCTACTCCATGTTTGCTCCCTGCAATTACCTGTCTACAACCCTCTCCCTTCCCTATTTGTTGTAATGGTTTTGTTAGTAGGAGGCCCTTATCCAGGGGAATTATCTTTGCAATGGTAATCTAATTATCTACCTTGCAAGAACCAAACCCTTATGGCAGAGACAGACTTGAAAATTCAGGGAGATTTAGTTGGCCGACAACAAATCATCTCTTCTTCTCGCCTTCTTCTAAATCGCTGGTGTGATGGCACTTGGAGTTATTTGTTTTCCTCACAAGGAAACTTCGGGTGGAAAATAAAGTGCTCCGAGTGCCATCCCACCAGCAATTTAGATTCTAGCCAGCAGGAAGGCTTTTTGGGGAGATTAGACACCTGAAGAAGAAGCGATTTGTTGGCAGGCGACTAAATCTCCCCAAATCTTCGCATCTGTCTCTGCCCCTAATAGATTCATTTTCCCTAATTAGCTCAAGAAAAAAACATAGATTTATTATGATTAATACAATTGTTGAAAGTACGTTCAGCACAAACCCTGTTCAGTGAAGTCATGTTGATCAATGGATATGCTGACCCTTTAATCTCTCTGCTCATGGATGGGAAGTAAGAGAAACCACAACTCCCAGCCTCCACTCAGATTTCCTCATTGGCCAGAACATAATAATTAATGCTATTTGTTACTCTACATAAGGGATTATTCCAGTCTAAAAAGAGTTGGGGAGCAACGCAAGCATGCAAAAAACTAATAGGGGATGCCACATAGGGCACTGATTGGCTATTTGGTAGCACCGTGTGGTCTGACAGCCTACAGGAGGCTGTATCTGACATTACACCTTTTTTTTTTTTATACAAACAAACATGCTTCCAAGCCAGGAATTAAAAAAAAAAATGAGCACCTGCTTTAAGGCCCCTGGGATCAACATCCAAGGAGCCGGTGAGCAACATGTTTCTCAAGAGACACTGGTTGGAGATCACTGCTCTACATGGATAGTCAAATCAAAGAATATCACCTGTTAACTGGCAGGCTGGCCCTTGTGTGGCAGTTTTTAGTATATTGTGCATAGCTTACTTAGGGGCGGATTTATCAAAGGTCAAAATGAAATTCCAATAAAATCGAATTTCAAGTTATTTTTGTGTACCTAGACTAGGGAATAGTCCAAATTTGATTCAAATTTGCAAAAAATTAGAAAGTTCAAGTTTCAAAATTCATCATGCACGATCTCTTTTAAAATTCGAATGTGACCATTCGACCATCTAAAAGCTGCCAAATTGCTGTTTTAGCCTATGGGGGACCTCCTAGAACCTATATGGAGTAAATTGGTGGACTTCAAAGTTTTTTGGTTTTTTTTTTTGGAAAAATTGGAATCGATCAATTTGATCGAATACAGACCTATTTGATCAAAAAAAAATTTGAATTAATTTTTGTTGGTCCTTTTGAATTCAAATTCAAAGTTTTTGCACTTCGAAATTTGAGCTTGATAAATCTGATGATGTCCTCTGGTCTGTGCTATGATCTTTTTCCTCTTCCTAGTCTACTCTGATTACTTTCTCTGCTTGCTCTGTTCATTCATTATTTCTGCGAACAGGACCTGTATCCCAAACCTTTCCTCTCATTGCTTTGATCAGTTTCTCTGCCTGGTCTGTTCTCTACTGATTATTTATGTCTGGCAGACAAAAGTCCAACGAGCATAATTGTCGGATCAGCCCAATATTACCCACCTTAATGTTGGCGTATCGGGGAGAGATACGCTCGTTGGTGACATGGCCAAACAAGCGGATCTCCCTGTGTATGGCCAGCTTAATTCTGCACCAGGAAATTTGCTGGCATTTGTCATACAGGTATGGGATCTGTTATTCAGAATACTCAAGACCTGGGACTTTCCAGATAAGGGATCTTTCTGTAATTTGGATCTTCATACATAGTCTACAAAAAATCATATAAATATCAATGAAACCCAACAGGATTGTTTGCCTCCAATAGGGTTTGTTATGTCATAGTTGGGCTCAAGTATAAGGTAGTATTTTATTATTACAGAGAAAAAAGGAAATCATTTTTAATTATTTAAATTATTTGATTATAATGTAGTCTATGGGACATGGCCTTTCTGTAATCCTGAGCTTTCTGGATAACGGGATTCCAGATTATGGATCCCAGACCTTTGTCTGCATCATAAATCATAACTAGCTTTTTGGTGTTCCAAATATGTATTACTAAGGGAGTTAGCTTGAAAAATGCAATATGTTTTACTGCTCAGAAGGATATTCGTAGAATCCGCTACAATATAGGTTTTTATAGTTCTGAGTGACGTGACTGATATATGTAAAAGCCGACTGACCAAGTCACCGGGCAAGGGAATACACATGCATCAACTGAAGTCAGTTGGAGATATAGCAAAAATACAAGTCAGAGATGTGTACAAATATTTAACATTTTACAGATGCTGTATTGGTTTAAGATTAAATAGATTACAATTACAAAATCAGAGAAATGCAAGTTGAGAGCATCTGCTTTCTGTGTAGCTTCAGAAGAAGCTCAGTGTGTTTACAGCATGTCTGTATATTTTATATCAGAATTTGAGAGGGAAATTTTAAGCCCTGTCTGTGTTGAGCATGATTGTTCATTTCCATCTGTTGTCTCAGTAGGAGGAATGAGCATTTGCATTTTCTTGGCCTTCCCTTTTAAAGCATGTTCTGTATGTTTTTGACAGATCATTTGTGTTCTGAAAACATTCATCTAGTTGTATACAAACGGGACATCTGCTTGTGTTTATTCTCAACAAGAAATAGCCAAATTAGGGTTAGGCCGCTGCCTCGCAGTAGAGCATAATTAGTATTTGTGGGTATATACAGGAAAATATACCTAATTGGCAGGGCTAATATTTCATTCATTTGAGAGGTAAATAAATTAATGAAAACCTCTATAAGCCAGCAAAGCTGCTAGAGGAGCCAGATATTTATATAAGCAATACAAAATATCAACTACAGGATATTTTGGTTACATCTCTTCATTATTTAATCCATACCTAGCTAGCTTTATTCTAGTTATATACAGCCTGATTCTAGTATATTCTGATCATTTGTCCTTAAAGCCACAGGAGAACTTCATAGATCATAATATAATTTGTATCTATAAATAATACATGGAACTGACCTAAAGATTCACATAAAGATTCTCCATAGACAAACATTGACCATTGCCCCTAAAGGGCAACTTCACTTTTACATACAGTGTGCTTGCATTGTACTTTTTTTTTTTATTTGACAGCAATTTTTTTTATCCCCTGAAAAACATAAAATGGGGCTTCTACTGTAGTATCTTTTATTTGTTTGTTTCTTAATGGAATTCCTCTGTTGTGACAAGCACGGTGTAACAACTTCCAAGGTATAAATACAGATTTGTGTGGAGGGAATGCCCTTTATCCACAAAAAGCTCATTCGTCTACTTACATTTCTTATTTTTAAACCTATAGATCTGTTATATTGTTTTATTTTGAACCTTAAGTTATTTTTAACTAATGGATAACAAAAAAATGTGTAAAAGGCAGGAAATATTTGTCACTTCTATTGCATATCTACATTTTTACTTCCTGTCAGTTGAACCACCACCAACGAAACAGATGTGCAAAGCGTCTCTGTCATGAAGTTCCATTGCAAAATACTCTGTATACAACTGTACAGACTTGTGTTTTATATATATATATATATATATATATTTATATATATTTATTTATTTATATTTATAATGCAGTTAGGTGTACTCAAAACTAACCAACAACAGCCTGGGTGTAGATGTATACCATATACAAATGTATACCAAGCTCACAAATGCACTCCAAGGACTTTATAAGTGAAAAAATAAATCTTCTTTATTTCAATGTTTCGGCTCCATGACTTGGGCTGAAGACAGCGCGAGCACGGAGAGGAAATGTTGAAATAAAGAAGATTTCAGAAGATTTATTTTTTCACTTATAAAGTCAAGTATGTATATGTATATATGTATATATATGTATGTATATATATG
>CM044433.1:134451373-134461435 GCA_024363595.1 Xenopus borealis | reverse complement strand
CTCTTGTTGCTGATACAAAGTAACAGTAGTCAGCCAGCTCAGCAAAATAGTCAGACAGATCAGTAGGCGAGCAGGGGGGGGCTAGAAACCATTAAAAACCATGAAAAGTATGCATGTTTTTTAATTGGTGTATATTGCAAACTTGCTTGAAATTATGTTTACTTTTCAAACACCTTAAGTTGTGTTTTTGTGGAGTTCCTTTTTAACTTCACTAAAAAATAGTCTCAGCATCTGTTTCTCTTCATTCTGTCTTCATGCAGGAGTTGGGTCAGATATTCATTGACAGTTACATACAATATATCTTATAGGGGGGCTCCTTTTGCCTAGAAGATGTATTAGAGCTCACTATATTAAAATCACCAGACATCATGTCTCTCTGCATGCAGGATTTGTGCAAAAGGCAGTTATTTTGTTTCTACTGAAATCAGTTATTTGAGTGAGCTCTAATTCATCTGCTAAGAAAGGAAGCTCCCCCCTATAAGATATATTGGATCTAACTGTCAATGACTATCTGACACCTAACTGCTGCATGAAGACAGAATGAAGAGAAACAGATGCTGAGAAATTAAACTTGGTTATTTCGATTTAATTTAAAAGATTCTTATTTGAGTATGATGAAGCTTATATTAAATTTTCCTTTTTGCTATAGTTCCCCTTTAAAATCTCTTTTCCCAGACCCCAGGGACAAGGCATTACTTGCTTATTTGATTTTGTTCAGATGCTTTGAGCAGTAACTGTTAGAAATGTGCTGTGTTATAACTTGTTACAGGAATACAGCAATGTATTCCACGCGGAGCTTTGTTTTCCTGAAGTGAGGCAACTTCGGGCGACTTCTGAAAACGAAGTGCAGCTTGTGTAATGCCGCAAACGACTTTTCATTATAGCGCAAGACAGGGGGAAGCGGTTCAGGGAGATTAGTCGCCCCAAAGAAGAGGCCATTAGTTGCCAGGCGATAAATCTCCCCGAATCTGCTCGTGTGGACTAACCCTTATAGCACAGACCACATCAGACAATAATGACGCAAGTTACGCCACCCACATGAGGGCAGGCAGACAAACATATGCCCATGCCACTCCAATACGTTTCTTTTTTTAATGAACGGCCAATTCCTCTTGGTTCTAGCCCACACATTGGCAGGCTAATGCTTTAAATTTCTAGGTTTACATTCATTCACGATAAGAATGACTTGAGGATAAACATCAGGTGACTAAAGTTACAGTGTGGCCCTACCCTATAATGAATCACCAGCACTCCCACTTTCCAAACTTTCCTCTTGTGCTTACTGCTTTTCACTCATTGTTTGTTTTCTTTTATAAGCAAGGTAAGAAATGCACCCTATTAGCCGCCAGCAAAACGAGGGCCCTTGGCAGCAGAAACAGCTCCACTGTTTGCTAGTGAAGGAATGGTAGTGGAAGCCGTGGAGTGCTCCTAAGGAAACTTTTGCTTGTGACTATACAAGCAAAGGTCAGTGCCTTTCTGCTGAGTCACCTTTTAATGTACTGCACACCCTGAAGAGGAATGGGAGAGAAACAAAGAGGAGCTCCCTTTGTGCAAGGAGAGAGAAAAAAAGAGGATCTAGGTGTGTTGCAATTATACTCATCTCTCCTAAATAAACCCCTCCCTAAACAGGCACTTAGAGTATAGGGGAGAGTACAAAACCAGTTATGCAGCTATGCCCTTTAAAGGGTTTTGCCAGCTGAATAATAGGCATGTCTGATATGGTGGAATACCCTGCTGCAAAGTCATGCCAACCCAGCCTGTCTCACACAGCATTCAAAGTAAAGATTATGGACATTGGCAGACCCAGATTTGTGGGAAGTTACCAAGTTTAGGGCATCAGGATTTAAGAGGTGACATGCAACCCAGCTGTATTCAAATTGGTTCTGAAACACTGGGGAAACTCAGGAGATTTGATAGTTTTTAAAATTTAAAAAAAACCAATCTTCTATGCTCCAGACCTGACAAAGGAAAGTTGTGCATGTTCACACATTAAAGGGAGGGGGATTGGGCCATTGGGTTTAGGGGTTCCCCATATGTACATCTGGCCCTGGACATCCGCATATGACTGAAGGCATGGGACCTGTTATCTAGAAGGCCTAGGACCTCGGGGTTTCCCGATAACAGGTCTTTCCTTAATTTGGATCTCCATATCTTAAGCCTACTAAAACAAAAATATGAACGTTAAGTAAACCCAATAGAATTGTTTTCTTCCAGTAAGGATTAATAATATCTCAGTTTGGATCTAATACAAGGTACTGTTGTATTATTACAGAGAAAAAATGAAATCATTTAAAAAAAAAAATATGGATTTGTTTAAAATGAAGTCTATGGGAGATAGTCTTCCCTTAATTCTGTGCTTTCTGGGTAACGTGTAACAAGAATACCCCAGCCCTCCAACCTTTAACCCCCTGGGAAAACTATATAAAGGTTGGAGTGCTGGGGTATACTTTTTTTTGTATATCAAGCCTGGCGACCCTCATACACCCAATTGCAAAGGCATTGAGCTGCATTTTCTTGTTTAAGTAATCTTATATATATAAGTATTATATATATATAAGTGCTACAAAATTTACTTGTTCACCATTCCTGTGTTATCGAAGGTGGTTAGATACATCCAAAAGAAGCAGGGATAGTAATGCATTTTTCCATGATTGTGAAGTGTTTCCTGTGCACAATCCAGTCTGGCCACTGAATAATTTACTGTGTAGCTTTTATTCATTGTGATGTCCAGATGGGCTTTGTATAGAATGTAGGAGGAAAACACATGTGAGACAACAAGTGGAGTGTCAGAGGATTGTGCATATCATTATTATTGTTACATGTATATCCCTTAGAATAAACGGAAACTCTTAAGCACCTCCCAGCAACAACAGTTGTCAAAAGACACTGAGAATTGTAGTTCCAAGACAGCTGGAACACTGCAGGGAGATAATCCCCTTCGTATACACCAGGGGTCCCCAACCTTTTTTGCTCGTGAGCCACATTTAAATTTAAAAAAGAGTTGGAGAGCAACACAAGCATGAAAAAGTCCATGTGGGCATCAAATAAGAGCTCTGATTGGCTTTTTGGTAGCTCCTATATGGACTGGCAGCCTACAGGAGAGAATGGCAGGACATCTGTTTTTTATGCAACCAAAACTTGCCTCTAAGCGAGTAATTCAAAAATAAGCACCTGCTTTGAGGTCACTGGGAGTAACATCCACGGGGTTGGAGAGCAACATGTTGCTCGTGAGCTACTGGTTGGGGATCACTGGTATACTCAGTCCTAGTGTTTCTAGCTACTGCTGAGGTATGAGTGGTTCCTCAGAAATCCTTCTTTGCTTAAAAAGAAATGTTACAGCATAATAAAGTATAACAGCCTCACTGTTTAAAAAAAAAAAGTAACAGAACCAAAAGAAAAAGTGGTCATTTACAACCACCAGTGGGCTTAATGCACGACTAACGTCTAACTCTTTCCAGCTTTCAAATGGGAGTCACTGACCCTATCTTGAAAACAAATGCTCAGTAAGGTTACAAATGTATTGTTATTGGAACTTTTTATTTCTCATCTTTCTATTCAGGCCCAATCCTATTCATATTCCAGTCTCTTATTCAAATCAGTGCATGTTTTCCAGGGTAGTTTGGACCCTAGCAACCCCACTGTGGAAACCCTGGAGCCTCAGAGGTGGCCGTATTTCCAGGATTTCCCTTCGTGAATAGACACAACTGCTCCAAATTCAGAATAGAAAGTTGTGCCTAGTGCAACTATACTGAAGCACAAAGAGGAGCACATGTTGACTTTAATAAATAGGATTTTTTGTTGTATGAAAAAAAAATGCATTTGCAGTTATAAATGACCCCTAATACATTCATAAAAAAATAGCCATCTAAATAAATATCAAAAAGAAGTAGTAGTTTCCCTTTAATTTAGTCATGTGGCTCAACATGACCATGGCTTCATGTAACTGCCTTGGCAAATATCATTTAACCCTGAATGTGTTCCATTGCTGCATGCTAACCCACAAAATATACTTCCATTTATGAATTAAGTAGAGATATGGGATCTGTTATCCGGAAACCCGTTATCCAGAAACCTTTATATTACGGGAAGACTCCCATAGTCTCCATTTTAATAAACCAGTGGGCCCTATACACCTGGCGCGCTGCAACATTTTTGTGACCACACCCGTAAATACCACACCCATTTAAAGGGAATGTAAAGGCAAAAAAATTTAATCCCATTTTTACTTTCTTTAATGAAAAAGAAATCTATCTCCAATATACTTCAGTTAAAAAATGTCTACCGTTTTTATAAGAAACCGGACTGTATGCAGGGAAATTATCCCTTCATTTACTGCTGTGGATAGGAATTGTCCGACTGTCTCTAGCTGCTCTGCAAGGAAACCATCAAACAGCAGGGGGAGCCCCCCCACCTTACTTAACAGAACTTGAGCAGCTTTGTCTGTTCCCCTGTAAAATAGCCAGTGACTGTGTAGAGCTTTTTATCCACAGATCCAGTGCAGTCTGTATATTCTGATTATTAATCAGTCTTGCTGTATTGGCCTCTATGGCAGATATTATTTGACTTGTGCTCATTTATGATTTTGTGATCATTTATGACAATCCCTAAGCTTAACCTCCCAACTGAAGCCCAGATCACACTGAGCATGTGCGGAGTCTTGATATTGCAGAGATGTCTAACAAAGTTACAAGACAGACAGGAGAGTACAGCCAGCAAGTCTGGGTCAGCAGGTTTTTTCCTGGTGTTCCTCTGGCCCAGTCTGACTCTGCCTGTTATGCAAAGTCCACATAACCTTAGCTTGAAAGGCAGCTAATAAAGTTCTTTTACAGTAGGAAAACTATATTACAGCTATATGTGTAAATGTACCAAATAGAAGAGATCCTTTGCACTCAACCCATTATCAATATATTAAAGACATTGAAACATTTTGTGCCTTAAGATACTAAAAATGCCTTACCCTTTAAACAAAACAGGGATTTTTTGTCCATATATTACATCAAAGTCATCCCATATCTGGCCAGTCCTACTCTCAAATTGCATCTGATTCATTAAGAATTCTATTGCTTCATTATACAAGTATAAGTTTTTCCTGCAACTTACTTGCTGCTTTCAAACTAAAACTCCCAAACTTGGTTGCCCTTTTATTAGACATCAGTGGGATCACCTGAATATAGCTGGGAGGGGTGGGGGCTACAAGGAGCTGGTCAATGATTGTATATGAACTATAGCAAACAAGGGAAAGTTGTGCTCACCGCTATATATAGGTCTATTAAATCTAACATATATATATCTATATTTGTGTGTATATATATATATATATATATATATATATATATATATATAAATTTTTGGTGTTGCCGCACTCCACTGATCAACGCAAATCACCCAGATCAGAGCAGGGCTGAGTGCACACTGGGAACCACTCACAGGCTATTTGTTTAAAAAAATCTAAATTTTATTTAAATTAATTAAAAAACAGGCCGACGTTTCGGTCCGCATCTAGGACTTCTAGTCTTGATAAAGGTCCTAGAAGCGGACCGAAACGTCGGCCTGTTTTTTAATTAATTTAAATAAAATTTAGATTTTTTAAAACAAATAGCCTGTGAGTGGTTCCCAGTGTGCACTCAGCCCTGCTCTGATGAATTATATATATATATATACACACACTCCATCAGCTTGTAATTCATTAATTGGGTCAATTTTGAAGTCAATGGGTGTCCGAATAATGTTGACGCACAACGGGTTTGACAACTTTTCCGATGTGCGTCCAAAATTTTTTGATGCCAGCTAATTTTCACTGCAGTTTCACGGATTTATTCCCGGTGGTGAAATGCAGAAATTCGCTGTGAATTTACGCATGCCGAATTTATTTGCCGATCACTAGCCCTAATGAACCAGCCAACATTGAATTTGTGTCTACCATTTGGTTCAGTTTTTACTGGCTGCAGGTTTCTGAGTTCCGAGACTGTAAAAAGACTGTAAGTGAACTCCCTGAGTTGGTAAACCGTTCTTTTTGCTCTGAAGTTCAGAGCAAAGAGAACTTCTTCTTCTTCTGACTCGTTTCAGATGGTGGTCACTAACCCTGTCTAAAACCAAATGCTCGGTAAAGCTACACATTTTATATTCTCATTATTATATGTCTCACATTCACATCCCAGTTTCTCATTTGGGTAAATTTGACCCTAGCAACCAGATTGCTGATATTGCAAACTGGGGATCTGCTGAATAAATAATGGAATAACTGAAAAAGCACAAATAACAAAAAATTAAAACCAGTTGTAATTTGTCTCAGAATATCACTCTCTACATCCAATTGAAAGTTAGTTTTAAGGTAAACAACCCCTGTTAGGGCAAAAACAGATGAGAAGATTCGGGGGTGGGGGGTGGGATTTAGTTACGACAAATCACCTCTTCTTTGGGCCACTCTCCCTGCCAGCAGGATGGAACTTGGAGTACTTCGTTTTCCGAACATGCCCGAAATTTCCTTGTTAGGCAACTTTGGGCAATTCCAGAAAACTGAGTGCCATCACGCCAGACATTTAGATTCTAGCCAGCAGGGAGGCAGTTTGGGGAGATTAGTCGCCTGAAGAAGAGGAGATTTGTTGATGGGCAATGAAATCTCCCCCCGAATCTTTGCGTCTGTCTCTGCCCTAAGGCTCCTTCATCTTCAGGACTAGCATATAGTGCCATTGGTTCTATCAAAAGATCTGTGTTTGCAGGTTTGTCAAAGGCTTATATTGGGGAGCTGGCTTTGTGCTGCAACCATTTGGAAGACTTGTCCAAGTATTAATAAAAGTTCATGATACCCAACTACACCAGGAATGTGCTGGGCCTGTAAGCTATAAACTGTAGGTTACCAGAACTGGTACACTTTGGTGGGGTCCTATCTTGTAAGCAAAATAAATGTTAGAAGGCAAAGAGTAGTGATTATGACTTGGTCATAATCTCAGAAACTCGGAAAACTAGTTCGTTTAGTCATGAGTTGGACGGGCTTGACATGTCTAAAAATAAATGTGTGGGTTAGAGCAGGTGCTGTGTGCAGAGGCTAATTTACAAACTTAACTATTATATTTAAGTGCAGTTGCCATTAGCAACCTATTAGATGTTTGCCTTAACTTCTAGCTTTTACTGCTTATTGGTTGCTATTCACAACTGCACTTGTGCAATTTAGCACTTAAATATCATATATTTGTTGCCCAAAAAGTAATAGATTGTTTAAAGCACCCCCTTCCTTTTTAAGTGTAATTCTTTGTCTTCAATGCTTCTGTAATGTGACCAGTGAATATGGATCAGTTAAGGTTCATAATAAAGGTTCTAGATGTGTACACTTACAGGTTGTGTATATTTTAACTCCTCCCTACATGACTACAAGAGGGCCTTTACAATCAATAAATATGTTATCTGGAAACCCATTATCCAGAAAACTGTCAATTATGGGAAGGCCGTCTCCCATAGACTCCATTTTAATCAAATTCAAATGATTTCCCTTTTCTCTGTAGTAATAAAACAGTACCTTGTACTTGTTCCCAATATCATATTATTCCAGGCGTTTTCAAAACATCACTTTTTATTTATGTGCACCTTACTTAGGGGTTTATTTATCAGTGGCCCTTTCGTTTGAAGATGTTAAAGGGGAAGTCGACCCCTCCCATGCTAACCCCCCAGTCCCCCACCCCCTCCCTCCTCCACCCCGGCTTACCTCTCCCCCGGGGCAAATGTCCCTAAGTCGCTACTTACCCCTCCTTGCAGGTCTCCTCCAGCCAGGTTCCCGGGCACCATCTTCTACAGCAATGTCTTCTTCTGTCGGCACTCGGTGGCACATGCGCAGTAGGACGCATTTGCCGGTTCGTACTACTGCGCTTGCGCCAAAAGTTCACGAAGTTCAATTCGGCACTCTTCTTCCTGGATACATCAGTGTTTGGTGGTGCATGCGCAGTAAAAGGCATTCGCCGGTTCAGAAATGCTGTGCATGCACCGAAAGTCACGAAGTTTCCAAAAAAAAAAATAATAGGAAACTTAGTGACTTTCGGGCGCATGCACCGTAGCTCCGTACCGGCAAATGCCTCCTACTGCGCATGCTCCCGAAATTCACTAACGTTCCAATTTTTTCAGAAAGTTTGTGAATTTCGGGCGCATGCAAAGTAGGAGGCATTTGCCTTTATTATTTAAGGGTTTTGGGTTATTTAGCTTTTTATTCAGCAACTCTTCCATTTGCATTTGAAGCAATCTGGTTGCTAGGGTGCAAATTCATTGATTTGAAAAAGAGATTGAAATATGAATAGGAGAGGGGCTGAATAGAAAGATAAATAATGAAAAGTAGCAATAACAATACATCTGGAGCCTTATGGAGCATTTGATCCAGATCCAGAAGAAAAAGGCAAATAACTATAAAACTCAAAAAATAATGAAAATCAATTGAAAACTGGCCATTCTATAACATTCTAAAAGTTACCTTAAAGGTGAACCACCCCTTTAACAGAAAATAACTTTTATGTACATATTTTTGCATACGACACCAGCAATGCAAAATTAAATTTGACCAAACCTGGGTACAAACACTGGCAAGTGTTCTGCATCAGCGTGTCATCTTTTTAGTCGTCTCTGTATTTGACCACATAAAGCATTGTCTGTCCCACTAAATATTAGGAAACTGATACTGAAAGTGTTACTCATTCTCTAAAATGCTCTGTCTTCAGCAGTGAATATGTCGAGTCATTTATTAGAAGCATTAGCTGCTGCAGGCCAGTACAATGGACTGGTTTCTTCATTAGGGCCATTGGCCTCTGTGGCATTAAAGGGGTAAAGACATTTGAACATTTCAAGGTGGGGTAAATATTTACCTTTTTTTGTATCATGTTAATGGGTAATTTAATGTCGTTGTAGGAATGTGTCTCTTTTAGATTATATGCTTATCTTATATTGGCTAAGGACAGACTTCTCTGTACAGCAAAGATGATTGCTTGAAATGCAGTTGTATTTATATTATTATCCTTAAAGGACCAGTAACATAATTTTTTTTTTTAAATTTGTTAGTATACATTGAAAAATAAACACCGAGACAAATTAAACTTTAAAAAAGCAAAGCCTTTATTAAGAAATAACTTACCAATACTCCACTTCAGCTCCTCTTCAGAAAAGGCGACAGGGAGACCATCCATCCTGCAGTGCTTGATTTCTCCGCCCTGGCTCTCGCTTCTCAAGGTGAAGCTGCACATTGTACAGACCACCCAGCCTTCAAGTGCATTGGAATCTGCAAGCTCCGTGGAGAGCGACTCCTGGGTTCTGTGTAAGCATGCACTGCTGCGATTTTATCTTTCAACCCACTCTGGGGTGCCATTGGTTCTCGCCAAGGACCTGTGTACACAAACATTACCTCTCCACAAGCCGCAAGGCAATGCACGGCTCCCCCGATTTCTTCCAACATGTCCCTTGGCTATGCCTACCCATAGGAAAGGATTTTCTGGCTGTCCTTTCCACCTGTATCACCTCCCAAATCCCAATGACCCAGTACATTGTGCCCAGACAATGCCAGGCATTGCACCCCCCATCTGTAACATCGCTCAGGTGGAAATGCTTTCTGACAGCTTTTTTGGCCCTATACTTAATGAAGTGGTTTTGTGACAACTGCGAAAACAGTTGCGCTCTAATTATTTCATATCCCTACAGTTTTGTCACACTCCTAGGCTGCTTCTCTTTTATCTTTTGCGGTGACTAAAATAGGAAAATAAATGTTTACCCATGTAAAATCCAGTGCATCCTGAAGGCCTGATTTATGTCTTACCATCGGCTTTCAAAGAGAAGCAGCCTAGGATTGCGGCAAAACTGTACAAATGATGCCCGGCTTCTTTCTCTCCCCCATCTCTCACCCCTGACACTGGGGAAAAGGGGCTTTTGTGGTGAGTAGGGAATAAAGCGTTTCTTAGAGGCAGAAGTGACTTTGAACTTGGAGTTGAACTTGGATTAGCTCCCTGTGTGTAGAGAGAGAGTAAAGAGAGCAAAGACAGAGCAAAGGCAGAGCGCAGAGAGAGCAAAGGCAGAGCGCAGAGAGAGCAAAGGCAGAGC
>CM044433.1:134400118-134441906 GCA_024363595.1 Xenopus borealis | reverse complement strand
TAGTCATCACATTATTTGAAAGATCTTGACAAGATCTTTTTGATGAGAAACATAGACAGGGTCACTGCCTCTGGGATGTCCAGCAGTTTATTTGCATAAGAAACAAGTCTGCTGATAAGAGGAGAGGAGAATACTGACAGATGAAAGCAAGGGTCAGACTTGCCTTATGGCCAAAGGCAAAATGTAATCTGCAGCTTTAGGGCTCATCCAGACAATTATATTTGTGGAGATTAGTCGCCTGGTGACAAAACGCCACGTCTTTTAGGCGACTAATCTCCTCGAATGGCTTGCTCGTAGCACGCACCCGCTAGAAGTAAAGTCGCCTGCGCCTATTCACACACGGCAACGCGATTTTCAAAGTCGCTCAAAATTGAGTCGCCAGGTGACTAATCTCCACGAATCTTCTCGTCTGGATGAGCCCTCACACACACCCAGTTTCAGAGAAGACCATTGCCTTTGTTTCTAAACAACTTTTGACTTCAGTACTGGTTCAAAAGCACCTTTGTTTTTCTGGGTGTTGTCACATGACCTCCCCATGTCACTCGCTGGTGATAGAGCAGGTTGTGCCTCATGTTTCCTGCACGGATACATTATTTATTCACACTTATGCCTAAAGGAATCTTTCTTTCTTTTAATCACCTTTTTCCCAGAATTGTCCCTGAGATCTGTTCACGTTTAACCGCTCCCACCCAGAAACCGTAAAAACACTCCCACTGGCCCGTGGAGAGGGATATCACTTTGTCTAACCTTCTTCAGATACAGATACGGCCAGACAAGAATACACTCATTTCAAGTTTCAGTTAAGGCTCAGGCCAGACGGGAAGATTTCAGGGAGATTCATCGCCTGGCGACTAATCTCACCAAACTGCTTCCCCCTGCCTTCCAGCGGCTTAAATGAATAATCGCCTGCGCCTATTCACAAGCGGCGCTCAAAATTGCCTAAGGAGGCAACTTTGGAAAACGCAGCACCCTGTGTGAATAGGCGCACGCGATTATTCATTAAAGCCACTGCAAGGCAGGGGGAATCAGTTCGGGGAGATTTGTCGCCCCAAAGAAGATGCGATTAGTCGCCAGGCGACAAATCTCCCCGAATCTTCCCATCTGGCCTTACCCTAAATGCTCCACATTGCTGCAATCAGGAGTTTTTTTTGGAGGGGGGGGCACAAACAAATATAAAAAGAGGAAAATAAAGTCTGGGGTGTTTAAATTGACCAAAAGTTCCAACTTGCTTATCAGTACCTTACAGTTTTCTAATTAAGGAGGTCACAGGAGCCACACCATGTCCCCCATAAGGGTTTTTTTTTTCCAAGGAGTCTGTACATTTTCTCATAGGTTTCCTCCAGATACTCTAGTTGCTTCCCAAACCCCATAAACATACAGGCACATTAGTTCTCTAGTGATTTAAAGCATTGCATATATGGCCAGTGAAAATTATAAAAACAACAGGCTGAGGAGACTCTCCTGCTTAAATATCTGACCTAAATTGAGGCGATGTTAGTCTCCACCTGCTGGAATGTCATGAGCAATGCATTTTCATAGCAACAATATGTACAAAATTACTCACAGATGTTATGTTATTGTTAGAGATGCACTATTTTGGATTCAGATGAACCCCAGAATCCTTCGCAAAAGATTTGGCTGAATACCGAACTGAATCTGAATCCTAATTTGTATATGCGAATCAGGGATGGGAAAGGGAAAACAGTTTTTACTTCCTTGTTTTCTGACAAAAAGTCACACGATTTCCCTCCCCGGACCCTAATTTGCATATACAAATCAGGGTTCAGATTCAGTTCGGCCGGGGAGAAGGATTTGGCCAAATCCAATAAAAGGCTGAATCCTGAATTCGGTGCATCCCGGGTTATTGCAGTCAGAATTTAGCTTACACAGAAACTCCGCCCAATTAGGTTTTTTTCCATAATGGAAGAGAAGGTAATTCTAAAAAACTTTGCAGTATGCATTTATGAAAGACAAGGAAAAGAAAAGTCACTGGGGGTGCCAATAAGCTGGCAGTGAATAATACTGCTAGCCTGAGATCTGCCAGGGTGCTTATTCCTGCTGCACACTGGGTATCCTGGACACTGCAAATGTGCAGCAAAGACAAGAGATAAATGTTAAAGTTACAAAATCAAATATTACACTACTTCGTATGCACGCAATTCCAGACATGGGTCCTAGCCACACATTGCAAAAAAAATTACCTCACAAATTTCCTGCCATGTTTACCCAGAATGCAGCAATCCCCCCCAAAATTCCAGTCTCAACAAGTTTTTCTTACTGCTTTTGTGTGGTAGTAGTGCAGCTGTTGGTGCAAGCCACTAATGAGAGAGAAATAGTGGGTGGGGTAGCCTAACAATAAAAGCATTACCTAACAATAAAAAGTGCTAGCTGAATTTTGGGGGATAACTCTATATGACTGACATTAATAATAAAAAGCTGTCGTTGTTATTGCTTGTTAACAGGGAGAAGCCTTGATTATGACAGTGTGTTCTGAAGCTTTTCCTCAGGAAATTGCAGTTGCTGCTACATGTTATTATTACTGCAACACATGGGAAGTCAGAATCAGAATGTGCTTGCCAAACAGTGGCTTTTGCCAAATCCACCATCAGTGTTTAACTATTTATCCCCTCAATGACCTAATGGACTGCCGTTGAGAAACAAAATGTTTGGGGTAGTCGTAATTTGTGGAAAGAGAGGGTTCATCTATTGTAGAGGCTAATGCTGATGACTGGATGTCATGCTGTCATGTAATGTGAATCTGAATGAATTACTGCCTTGTATCATGAATAAATGTGTAAATGTACACTGTGAGCTGGTCCTTATGCTGACAGCAGCCCAGAGCAAGTTCTGGGAATCAGAATAAAAGAAGGGGATACAGTGGGCGGCTGTGGAGGTGCAGATGTTCTGTGCTTGCCTGAGGCTGGTACAGAAGCCAGGCCATAAGGTGGAACATGTCTTTCCTTATTCTTTGCTTCTCCTTTAAAGTTACTAGAAAAATGTGAAAGCAACAGAGTTGCCACAGGCATACAGGGTTTCTTTGTCAGCATGTAATTCAACCATTTTCTGCAGTGCTTTACAGAGAAGATACATCATTCACATAAGTCCCCAGTGAGCCTACAATATACGGTCCCCATCACATGAAGTGATTGAAGCAAATAAATAAATATGAATTAAACAAAGTTCAAAAGGGGGCCACTCACACAAGGCCCAGCATAGGGGAGCAGATACACCTCTTAGAGCAGGCAGGTTTGCCATAGATTACCGGCCCTTACAGCAGGTAAACTTTATCAGTGATTCTCAACATGATGTCAATAGCAGCTACAATAAAAGTGTTAAGGCCCCCGTACACGGGCCGATAAAAGCTGCGGACAGCCCGAGTCAGCAGCTTATTGGCCCGTGTGTGGGGCCATCCGACAGGCTTCCCCGATCGATATCTGGCCGAAAGTCAGCCAGATCTCGATCAGGCAGGTTAAAAAACCTAGTCGGATTGTGGGCGCATCTCTGCATGTATGATCCACCCATATCGCCTCCATTCTGATCCGATCGTTGGGCCCTAGGGCCCACGATCGGATCAGCCCAATATCGCCCACCTCAATGTGGCCATATTGGGAAGAGATCCGCTCGTTTGGCGATATCGCCAAAGGAGTGGATCTCCCTGTCTATGGCCAGCTAAACACTGAGGAACTCATTCTACAAAAAAACAAATCATAAACCATTTAAGATTTATTGAGCATGCAATACAGATGGAATTTCTGGAACCCATATCGGTTCCCTTTTACATAATCACACAGTAGACTATTTCAGACCAGAATATGGCATTGACAAGAATGTTTCAGATCTCATTACATTTTTAAACAGGAATAACTCACAAAAGCTTTTTTTTGTCTCTCCAGCTTGGAGACCCTTCTATTTTTCCGGCTGTCATTGTTGAGCACATTCCAAATGCAGATCTCCTGCACACCTACTCAGGTCTAACCTGTGTTGATGAACCAAACAACATGATCACAGAAAACTCACTGGATGTAGCAGAGGAACAGATTATTGATGATGATGACCTCACTCTTACAGGTAAAAAGTGATCTCCATTTCACTCTTCTGCACAGTATAGTAAAAAACAAAAAGCTGTTTTAAGCAATGCACATCTATGTTATTAACAATGGATGTTCTTATATGAAATATTAATGTGTTTTGCCCCTTTAAAGGCAAATTCAGACCACATCCACATATTTTTTTAGCTGCTGTACTGGCTCTTGTTATAGAGACCTCCTCCTCTTCAACAGAAAAAGCCCTTGAGACACATAGGAATCCACAACAGCTTTTAGTGAAAAAAGTATTTGCAAAAAATCACTATAGATATATATATATATTTTTTTTTTTATAGTTGAAGCATCTTGCCTTTCGGTTGAAGTATCTTCTAACAATGAGGACGAGACAATTGAAGCTGCCGAGGCACTACTAAATATGGATTCTCCTGATCCTATGCTGGATGAAAAAAGGCTTGGTGAGTGCATGGTCCCTTGAGAAGGATCTTCATGACCAATGCCGGTAGTATATGAATCAGCAAGTCTTACTCTATCAGGTCTATAGTAAAGGAAGCGAAGGCATATAGCATGCTAATTTCATTTGTACCTTTCTTTGGTCTAACATTAGCAGAAATGGTATTGTCCAAGAGGTTGGGCAGGGGAATGTTCACCTCCCAGAAAGGATTGCTGCAATAGGATAAGCATCGAAACATATCTCAATACTCATTTACAGACCCATTAAGACTGCATTTATATATTTTATAGGGCTGCAACAAATCCACGATTCGTTTCGGTATTCGGCCAGGATTCAGCTGAATCCTTGTGCCTGGCCGAACCGAATCCTTAAAATCATGTGACTTTTCGTCACAAAACAAGGAAGTAAAAATTTTTTTGCCACGCACTTCGTGCACAGAACTCTTTTACTCTCCCCCTTGCTAATTTGCATATGCATATTGGGGTTCGGATTTGGTTCGGTATTCAGCCGAATCTTTTGCAATAGATTTAGGGGTTAGGCCGAATCCAAAATAGTGGATTCGGTGCATCCCTAATATTTTATGTGTAATTTCTCTCTATGTACACCTTTCAGCTAATATCTTTGGTTCAGCTGATGATGACCTCCTGAGCACTCCTATTACCCACGTCTCTGTGACTGTTGACGGAATCCCACAGGTGATGGAAATTAACCACAACTTTTACGAAGAAAATCTAGAATCTAATTTACAGGAACAACCTAAGAGAAAAAAAGGTATGTACCCAAAGCTGTAATAATTGCACAAAGCATCATTGTAGTTTGGACTTGGCTGCATTTTGCAAAATATACATTGGCAAAGGTTTTTTTTTTTTTTAAAGAAATAATCTTTATAATAACCAGTATGAAATGCAGAATTCATTTGGAGAGCTTATTTTAAATAAATTAAAAGCTGCGCAAATCAAGTATTTTCCCATGGTGCACATTTTTTTATAGCTTATCCGTGTAATTGGGGTTTAGCACAAAAATCATTTAGTTAAAGGTATATTGTCATGGGAAAAAATGTTTTTCTGAAAATGCATAAGTTAATAGTGCTGCTCCAGCAGAATTCTGCATTGAAGTCCGTTTCTCAAAAGAGCAAACAAATTTTTTTATATTCAGTTTTGAAATCTGTCATGGGGCTAGACATTTTGTCAATTTCCCAGCTGCTCTTGGTCATGTGACTTGTGCCAGCACTTTAGGATGGAACTGCATTCTGGCAGGCTGTTGTTTTTCCTTCTGAATGTAACTGAATACAACGCAGTCTGACATGGGATTTTACTACTGAGTGCTGTTCTTAGATCTACCAGGCACCTGTTATCTTGCGTTAGGGAGCTGTTATCCTGTTACCTTCTCATTGTTCTGTTGTTAGGCTACTGGGTTGGGGAAAGGGAGGGGGGATATCACTCCAATGTGCAGTACAGCAGTAAAGAGTGATTAAAGTTTATCAGAGCAAGAGTCACTTGACTTGGGACAGCTGGGAAATTGACAAAATGTCTAGCCCCGTGTCAGATTTCAAAATGAAATATAAAAAAATCTGTTTGCTCTTTTGAGAAATGGATTTCAATGCAGAATTCTTCTGGAACAACACTATTAACTGATGCATTTTGTAAAAAAATTCCCATGACAGTATCCCTTTAACCAGCAGTATGTAAAAGTGCCGTTGTTTCTTACAATGAACATCTTCTACCTTAGGGAGAAAACCAAGAAATCCTCGTCCTGAGTCTCCCACCACCACCCCAAATATATGTGTCAAGAAGAAAAACAAGGATGGTAAAGGTAAATAAACTTGTTTTTAAAAATCTTATATCTGGGACAAAGGAAGAATTCCTTGCAATATTTAAATGCCCTAACAAAGGCAAAGTGTCCTCTAGTGCCTTCCTAAGGTTACACTCAGCTGAGTAAATGTTCACTAAGACCAGTGATCCCCAACCAGTAGGTCGTGAGCAGCATGTTGATCCCCAAACCTTTGGATGTTGCTCTCAGTGGCCTCACAGGAGGTGCTTATTTTTGAATTGCAGGATTGGATGAAATTTTGGTTGCATAAAAATCAGCTGTACTGCCTAACAGAGTCTCCTGTAAACTGCCAGTCCACATAGGGGCTACATATAGTCAATCATAACCCTTATTTGGCACCACCCAGGAACATTTTTCATGCTTGTGTTGTTCCCCAACTCTTTTTACATCTGAATGTTGCTCACGGGTGACAAGGGTCGGGGAACCCTGACTAAGACACTCATGATGGTGTTCCCATAATACACCCCTCTTATATGTTTGTTGCTTCATTGTTCACAGTTTGTGACTTCTACAGATGACCTTATGGGTGTTCACTTAAACATTACCAGCATAAAACATATCCAGAATGCTCGGGACCGGGGGCTTTCCAGATAAGGGATCTTTCAGTAATTTAGAGTTTCATAGCTTAAATCTATGAGAAAATCATGTAGACATGAACATTTTGCTTCCAATAAGGATTAATTATATCTTATTTTGGGTCAAGTACAAGGCACTGTTTTATTATTATTTGGATTATTTGGATGAAATGGAGCCTATGGGAGATGGCCTTTAAAGGAGAACGAAACCCCTAGGTGCAAAAAATACCTGCCCCCCCCCGGCAAATGCCCATAACTTGTTACTTAGCCCTCCTTCCAGGTCCTCTTTCGCGGAGTTCACTGCAGCCATCTTCTCCCAGGCAGTCTCCTTCCTGGATGCATCAGCGTTTGGTGGCACATTCGCAGTAGGTGACATTTTCTGGTTCAGATCTACTGCGCATGCGCCGAAAGTCACAAAGTTTCCGAAAAAAGAAATCTGAAACTTTGTGACTTTCGGGTACATGCGCAGTAGCACCGTACCGGCAAATGCCTCCTACTGCACATGCCCCTGAAATTCACAAACTTTCCGCAAATAAGATTGGAAATTTTGACTTTTGGGCATGTGCAGTGGATCTGAACCGGCAAATGCTTCCTACTGTGCCTGCGCCACAAAACGCTGATGCATACAGGAAGAAGACTGCTCGGGAGAAGATGGCTGCTATGAACTCTACTGGAGAGGACCTAGAAGGTGGGGTAAGTAACAAGTTAGGAGCATTTGCCCGGGGGAAAGGGGAGGTAGGCCAGGGGAGAGGAGGGAGGGGGGGAAAGATTTTTGCACCTAGGAGTTTAGTTTAGGGATGCACCAAATCCACCATTTTGGATTCAGTTGAACCCCTGAATCCTTCGAGAAAGATTTGGCAGAATACCAAACTGAATCCGAACCCTAATTTGAAAATGCAAATTAGGGCCAGAAAGGGGAAAACATTTTTTACTTCCTTATTTTGTGACAAAAAGTCATGCGATTTCCCTCCCCGTCCCTAATTTGCATATGCAAATTAGGGTTCGGATTCAGTTCGGCTGGGCAGAAGGATTCGACCGAATCCTGCTGAAAAAGGCTGAAGCCCGAACCAAATCCTAGATTCGGTGCATCCCTAGTTTAGTTCTCCTTTAAGTAATCCAGAGCTTTCTGGATAGCAGGTTTCCAGATAACAGATCCCATACCTGTACTAGATAAAGATGTATGACTGCTGCTTTGGGGTAAAATGCATCTTCATTACTCCTGTGAACCTCTGACCAATTATCTAGACTAGTCTCGCAGAAGGCTTCTCTATGACAAAACTGATATTTAACCTGGTCTGGTTAATCTTTCTGCCTGAACTTACTTGAATATTTTGTTTGATATCTTTCAGGAAATACAATTTATTTGTGGGAGTTTTTGCTGGCTTTGCTTCAAGATAAAGCGACGTGTCCAAAGTACATTAAGTGGACACAGAGAGAAAAGGGCATTTTCAAACTGGTAGACTCGAAAGCTGTTTCCAGACTGTGGGGTAAACATAAGAACAAGCCTGACATGAATTATGAGACAATGGGCAGAGCCCTCAGGTAAACGCAAGCAACGCAAATTTCATAATCTATTATATGGATCTATGTTTCCTCTCCCGAGTATTTTCATCGATTTTCAGGGCCACTACCATCAAAATTCTCTCAGCAAAAACAGGCAGTTCATGCAGTGGCACAATGGAAGGCAGCAGTGTTATTGTGAGATCCACTGGGACAGGGACAGATGTACAATTTCTGTAAAGTGCAGTGAAATATGTTGTTGCTTTACAAAAGACTAATATTTCATTGGTGCTGCCTGTTGTGCTATTCACTATTTATGACTAAAAATACAAAAAAAAAACAAATGGACAAATAGGCTTTTATTTTTGCATTTCCTTTTCAAAGGTTTGAGAGGGTTGAACATTTTAGCAACATTTATGCTATGATTAGATATTTATTTTTGTATATTTATTGTTTTTCCTCAGATATTATTACCAAAGGGGAATTTTAGCCAAAGTAGAAGGTCAACGGCTTGTCTATCAGTTTAAAGAAATGCCAAAGGATTTGGTATATATAGATGAGGAGGACTCTAGCTCCGGTGCAGAATACACTGGAAATCTGTCTTCAGATTTCTCCTTGCAGCACTCTTCAGTTACGACTCCCACCAGGAACCAAGCAAGGGGACCCAAAGGCTCTTCCAATAATGCATCAAGGGCCAGCTCAGCCACAATTCTAAAAAATGGATCATCTAAATCTTTCAAGTTAAAAGAGGAAATAGATCCAACCCAGCAACAAGTCTCCTTGATACCATCAGATTTATTGAGGACAATTCAAGCTTCTCCGGTAACACAACCACACCCAACTCAGCTATATCGGACAGTGCATTTAATGCAGCCTGGACAAGCCATTCCAGAACAAGCCATAACTTGCACAATTCAGAATGACAGCTTGCCTGGTGCTCAGACTGTAAGGTGAGAAAAGGAACACTATCTAACTTTGTATAGTATGCATATGCAGGAATCACAATGAATGACACTCCTCAAGAACTTGGTACAATAAGAAATCTTCATACTGCATAAGGTTTAGGATTGGTATATATAGTCCTTTCCATTCCCAGTTGCTAGTCCCCATCTTTATAGACATGCATAAAGGTCATTTTCAGAACTGGGTGCCTTTCCTGCGCAACTGTACAACGTTCTGCATCTCTGCATGCAGCCATTCTGCATTAATATCTGGAATTTGTCAAATAAAACATTCATTCATAACTGGGGACTCTGGGCTAGCAAGTGAATCATAATAGGGTCCTATGTAGGTCTATTATAAGTGGTAGGGCATTTTAAACCCTTAAGGGTAACACAGTCACAAATATCCAATCAGAATGGTTCTATTAAATGCATTCATACAGGTGCTAGCGGAAGTAAACTGAGATGTGATCCAGTCACAATGCTACCAGGAAATTCATTGAGGAACATGCTCATTTTTTCAATTTATTTGACTGTAAGCTTGAATTTGTGAGGTTATCACTTGGTTAACGGTGTGTTATATAATGTTGCTGATAGACACTCTCCTCTGTATAAGGACTGCTGTTCCACCTTCGCATAAATGGCCTCCTGTGTGCCTCAAGTGATCCCCAACCTGTGGCTTTCAGCAACTTATTGCTCACCAACCCATTGAATGTTGCTCCCAGTGGCCTCAAAGCAGGTGCTTATCTTTGAATTTCTGATTTGGAGCCATGTTTGAATAAAAGCCAGATGCCTTATGTAGGCATATAGCAATTCCCAATAATGGATCCGCACACACTTATTTCTGCAGTGGGGGAAATCCCCTTCTCCTTTATTCAACCACCAACATCAACTTCAACGTTTCGGGGGGTACAACCTCCCTTCTTCAGGACAACCGGGAGTAAAAATCGGGGAGTGCAGTGTAAAAATACCATAGTATTGATTATGTAGGCATACAGACCATATTGGGGTAACCAATAACTCATCACAGCAAATATTTGGCATTTACAAGAACTTTCTGCATGTTGATGTTGCTATCCAACTTTTTTCACATTTGAATGTGGCTCATGGGTAAAAAAAGGTTGGTGACCCCTGGCCTAGATGATGTATTAGAGTTAATTACTCAAAGCCTGCATGAGGTGGCAGAGATTGTGGAGAAGATAATAGTGAAGAATAATTGTATTATTTCAGAAATGGTACATCATTTTATTATTTTATTCAAAATGTTTTTGTCTCCATGGGATTACATTATATTTTTCATTGTCCCCTTTATGTAGTTGAGTTGTTTAGATATAGAAGCAAACGAAGAAGAGAAAATACAAAAACCATAGTGATCACCTGCAATGTACATTAAGGATAAACTGCTCAAACACATTTCCCAATAGCAACCAATCAGATATTTGTTTCCATGTTCGAAGTGATAAAAACAAATTGCTGATTGTTTGCTGCCTTTTGTTCTAAGCAAAAGTAAACAGAAAAAATATATTGGAAATGGTGTCTTTTTTTGGTTGAGTTTGACATATAAAACATAGAGAAACTGTACTGGACAGTGAGCAATGAGAATAGGAACTTAATTCCCCAAAATGTATTTAGAGCCAATTATGAGCCTTGTTTTATTTACTAATTTACAAAGATATCTGTGCTCATTGAGGACACCCCCCCCCCCACACTATATTAAAATGCTTGAAACGAGGCATCTTGTGTAAAAGACATGGGGGCTCATGTACAACCACTGGGCACATTTGAACCTGGGCAGTAACAAACCATACTTTTACTTTCCTTGTTAAACAAAGGTTTAACAGCTGGTTGAACAAAGCTGGTTATTGATGGGTTAGTCTGCCCTTCTAGAGAAGTTGGCAGCATATTGGGCCATGTATGGAAGCATGCCTATGGGCTGCCCAGTTGATAACTGCTGAAGATCAGCCAGATATTTGTCTGGCAGGTTTAAAGAAATCTTACCAGGCCAGGTATGCACATGGAGGTGGTACTCCTGATAGATCTTTGTGTGCTCCAATATGGGGCAACCAAGAAATCATCCAAATATCGCCCAGCACATGTGTATTCAACCTCACCAGACAAGTCACTAGGTGCATGGCCAATGCAGTTGAAATATATGTCCTTGATCTGATTTGTGTATTTATGAGGGTTTTTTTCTATCGTAGAACTATACAGTCTCCAGGACAAGTACCAGTTGTGGTCTCTCCAGGAAATCAGCAGCTGCACACATTAACACTCCAAACAGTGCCTCTCGCCACAGTCATAACAAGCACAGATCCAGTCTCAGGAGCAGGTTCACAGAAGTTTATACTACAAGCCATGCCTTCAGTCCAGCCTATGACAGTACTTAAAGAAAACATGGTGCTCCAACCCCAAAGAACAGGTTCACCGCCTCCATCAATTGTCCTGAGCTCTAGCCAGGTACAGCAGGTTTTCACCGGCAATGTCCAGAGTCTTTGTAATGGAACTGTCAGTGTGCCTTCATCTCCAACCTTCAGTGCAAATACTCCCATTATGAGCTTTTCCACCAGCACTTCACCTCTGCTCACCCAACCTACAGGAACAGTCATCACTTCTGTAATCAAGTCACCTGAAAGCAAACAGACACTTCTTCCTCTGTCTAGCACTCAAGGGCTGCAGGAGGGAACACCAGAGCCTGCCGAGCAGACTGAGCAGAAGTATCAGCCTCCATGTGTGTTGGTAGTTGCCAGTCCTAACGGGTTTCCTTCTCCACTGGAAATCAAACAAGAAAATGACCAATGGGCTTTTGACTCAAAATAATAAATCAAGCGTTTATATTTAATATGTTGTTCCAAATGTGATAGGTTCTTCCTCAACTGCATCTAATTTTTTAATTCAAAGCATCTATTTTTAGCCCCCCCCCCTCTTCTTGTTTCCCAACAAGGTTCAATTTCAGTTCAGTAGAGTTTGAGTTTCACATGGGCTTTGTTGGTTTATCTGGAACAGAAATCAGGAACATTCATTCGAATATCGTTTTCTATACCAAATGTTTCAGACACAAACCGTGAAGGAATATATTTTTGTCAATCTTTTAATGTGTTTGTATAAGCTGTGTATTCTGTACATTCTATGTTGTTGGCCTGTAAACAAGCAACTTCAGTATATCTGTGCTTTATGGGGTTTGAGCCGTTTTGCTTAATACTTTGCTGTTCGATTACTATAGACCATCTTAGCGAACACCTACGTTTTCTTTGTATAAACCAAATGTCCAGAATGATCAGAGAAAAGGAAATGTAAATATTCCATGCAGAAATTAAATACAACATTGCTGTTGTATTGCACTGTTCGAAAAGGCATTGGATTTCCTTTTCAGTCAGATTTGTAACAGTTCAACAACTGAAATTCAGTTGATTTTACCCTAGCAGTAACTACTGTGCCTTAGTTTGAATAAAACCATAAAGATGCATTAAAAACATTACATTAGGTGTTGCAGACAGAATTTAAAGAAATGGAATATGTTTTTTATTACATGTAAATATTGTATATTATCTGCAACTTTGGAAAATTGCAAAAAATATATAAAGGGGCAGCTCGCCTTCATGAAACTTATCATTTTGATCTAGTATATCACAAATTATGACTTTTTTCTCCAATGCTTTTTATGATTTTTCTAGATGATTTGTTTAATTTTCCTTCTCCTACCTTTGAAATTGTCATACATTGATTGATACAATCCTCAGCAGCATCCGAGAAACACCAGCAACAAATATCTGGACTGTAACAGTTGCTCTGTGATAGTTTAGTAACGCTCAGGGAGCAAGATCTAAAGAAATGAATGTATGAAATTATAACCGTTTAGAGAGCTGGTAGAATAAGCCTTGCTTGCTGAGCTGCTACTGGGTAACTGGAGAGGGAAAAAACTAAAATGTAACCATTTCTCAGACTTTACTTTTATAAAGAAAATGAAAGCAGTTGGGAAAAAGTCATTATTTGTAGTGGTTTTATTTAAAAGTTGTGTGAAAGAGAACTGCCCCTTAATAACTAATTTGTATTTCTTAAAATAGTAAAAAAAAAAATCTAATTTTATAGCCTCAAGAGATCACTTCTATGTTTAGATTTAAAATGCTATTGATAGACATTGAATTTGTATTTAAAAAAAAAATTAAATGTTGGAACACCTTTCAACTTGTTTTTGTATTTTAATTGGTTAAAAGAAAATGGATAACGAAGAAATATTTCCCACCGCCATTTATCCTTTTCGGAGCTGAAACGGAAATTGCATTTGTAATCCTGTGAGGAATCAACACACAACAATTATTCATTTGGAAACTGATATGCAACATGTGTATCCCAGTTCTGAACAACAGTTACTGTACACAGATCTTTGCTTTGTATCTTTACCCAGGTGCTGTCCTTATAATACAACATTGGATTATACAGATATTGCAGACAATATACAGTACACATAGAATATAAATATCACAGTATAAGGCTGATTAGTCATAAATATGAATAATTACTACATGGCAGCACAGAAACCAGTGAAACTAGGCTAGCATCAAAATGTAATAATCAGCCCATCAGCATCAGTTTATATTACAGACCAACCTCATTTTCTGCTGGATAATTTATGACGACCCCTAAGCTTAGCTTCTCAACAGCTGCTCAGAGCCCACTGAGCATGTGAGTGTCACAGACACTTTCCAAGATGGTGACCCCCTGGATCATTGCTGCTATTGACAAGCTGAAACTTTAGGCTGGTGCAATAAGTTCAGTATATAAAACATGGTATTTTTTAGCTCTATTTTTAGCGTTTAGTTCTCTTTTAAACAGGAAAAATCAAGTCCCTTCAGATTTGATCCTTTGTGAGGTAGATAATTAGATAAGCAGTGCACAGATAATCTACTACTGCAACAAAAGTTCACAAAGTTCGCCAATTGAACTTTTGTGAAGTTTCGGCTCATGCGCAGTAGTACAAACCGGCAAATGCGTCCTACAGCACATGCGCCGCCAAGCACCGACGGATCCAGGAAGAAGATGTTGCTGAAGAAGATGGCGCCCAAGAACCTGCACGGAGGGGTAAGTAGCCACTTAGGGGCTTTTGCCCGTGGGGAGAGGCAGGCCGGAGGGGGTCCTACGGGGGGGGAGGAGGTTAGTGCCCCGAGGGATTGAATTCCCCTTTTAAGGTTGTTCACCTTCCAAACTTTTTTCAGTTTAGTTATCAGATTGTTCACCAGAACAATTGCTTAACATTTTTCCAAAAGCTAAGTTTAAATTTTAATGTTCCTGTTTCTGGTATTTAAGTCTTGCAGCTCAGTAATTCAGTCGCAGACTCTGAACTGTTACAATTTTGCAACATTTAGTTGATACATTTATCATCTGCAGTATTTGCAATGATTATATCAATTCTAACAGCTGCCTTTAATGAAACTCAGATTCTGCTCAGCAGGGACAAAAATAAGAAATATATCAACTAAATGTTAAATGTATAATTTAGAACAGTTTACAGAGTCAATGACCCCCAGAGCTGTTTTAGAAATATGAAAGAAGGTGAAGAATGGAACTTTACATTTCAATATTAGAAAAATAAGGTCATACATAGAAAATAGAAAGTAACTGGTCTTTATTTCTGGTGAACTTTCTGAAAACAACTGAACTGAAATAAAGGTGTTGGAAGGTGAACAACCCTTTTAAACATTAGTTTTGGAAATAAATGGAAAGTTTTTGATTGTATATGTGTTTGTCAAATTATAGGGAGTTTGGTTGTAAAGCAGCTAGCTTACTAAATCATATCTAACATCGAGACCGAGAATAAGTTTCTCTCTCTGCTAGCAGCTGTGAAGGGGGTATGTAGCAGTGATGGAAATGCATCCCCAAATTAAAAATGGCAGCAGAACTTAAAGTGATACTTTCATGGGAAAATGTTTTTTTTTTCAGGTCCATTAATAGTGCTGCAGAATTCTGCACTGAAAACATGTTTTTTTCAAAATGCATCAGTTAATAGTGCTGCTCCAGCAGACTTCTGCATTGAAATGAGCAAACAGATTTTTTTTATATTCAATTTTGAAATCTGACATAGGGCTAGACATATTGCCAGTTTCCCAGTTACCCCCAGTCATGTGACTTGTGCTCTGATAAACTTTAGTCACTCTGTACTGCAAGTCGGAGTGATATAACGCCCCTCCCACCCCCCACAGTCTAATAACAGAAAAATTGGAAGGTAACCAGATAGCAGCTCCCTAACAGATGCCTGGTAGATCTAAGAACAACACTCAGTAGTAAAAGCCAAGTCCCACTGAGACTGATTCAGTTACATTAAGTAGGAGAAATAACAGCCTGCCAGAAAGTAGTTCCATCCTTAAGTGCAGGCACAAGTCTCATGACTAGGGGCAGCTGGGAAACAGACAATATGTCTAGCCCTATGTCAGATTTCAAAATTGAATATAAAAAAAATCTGTTTGCTCATTTCAATGCAGAAGTCTGCTGGAGCAGCACTATTAACTGATGCATTTTGAAAAAAACATGTTTTCCCGTGACAGTATCTCTTCAAATATTTATTACATTTCCCAAAAGGGCTGGCAATATCCATGTTGACTTCACTTTCATTGCAAAATGAGCAGCAGACAGCAGTGACATCTGGTGGGCTTAACGGGGAACTATTGTGAAAAAAATGTAATTTAAGCTCGCAGAAATAAGGAACTTTCATTTAAAAATTGTCAATCACATTTTGATTACAAACTCTGATTCATCATTGGTGCATGCTCCTTTTGCATTGACAATGTAAGTGGATTGTCCTCTATTCTCTGCAGCCTGTTTTTAAAAGGCGGAACACTTGTGTGCACACACTTGTAGCTCCATTGACAGGCCTGACTGTGAAAATGGATACTTTCTCTGTTTTCCACTGATAGATGTGCCATCCATGTTTTCACACAGGTGCTTGTAGGTGTCAAACGAAGGAAAAATGCAGCATGTTGTGTCTCAACCTGCTTTTGGCGCTTACATGAGCCTGTGTGAGTACAGCCTCATTGAAAAAAATTGAGAGCGTATGCTCCTGCGGTGGAACGCATAAAACCGGAATGCAGGGGAGCACGGCTTCAGACGCTTGTCTGTAAGAGCCCTAAATGTGCTCTGGGTGGCCATAGACGCACAGATAATATCATAAGAAACTAATCTTCCTACAATGTTCTGTGTGTCTATGGTGGGAAATGAGCCAACCGATATCGTCAGAAGATTTAGATATAGGTCGGGCTGGGCGGAAAATTTTGATTGGATGCCATTGAAGGCGCCCTTAACATCGGCCATTGTTAGTGCTGAATCGTCAGATATCTGACAATTCAGCTCTAAACGTGTGTGTTGAAACAAACGATCGTAATTGTTACGTCTATGGCCAGCATTAGGCTATGAGCACAGGCTGAAGGCTCCAACTGTTCTCAGCCTTCATATTTTTGCAGGCTGAGAGAAGCAGATCTGCTCATTGCACACAGGTTGATTTCACTCATTGTTTTGAGTGAAATCAGCCTGTGTGCACTCACATGCAGTGGAGCTGAAGCTGAGGTCGGCCCAGAGATGCCTCCTTTTGTGTATTTGTTCTGACCTCAGCTCCACTGTTTGTGAGCTCCCCCAGGCTGATTTCACTCAAATCAATGAAGAGGGGGCGTTAAGCAGATCTGCTTCTCTCAGCCTGCAAAAATACACAGGCTGACAACAGCCAGAGCTTTCAGCCTGTGTAACCATAGCTTTATATGGGGCTGGAAATAGGGGCTAGGCCAGGGATTGCAAACCTTTTGAACCCGTGAGCAACATTCAGAAGTAAAAGGAGTTGGTGAGCAACACTGACTTGGAAAATGTTCTTGGGGTGCCAAATAAATGCTGTAATTGGCCATTTGGTAGCTCCTATGTCGATTGTCAACCTACATTGACGGTCTGTTTGGCAGTGAACCTGGTTTTTATCAAGCCAAAACTTGCCTCTCATCCTGGAATTCAAACATAAGCGTCTGTTTTGAGGCCACTGAGAGCAACATCCAATGGATTGCAGAGCAAGAAGTTGCTTATGAGCTACTGGTTGGGAATCACTGGGGTAGGTTGAAGTGTCCTACCCCTTTCCTGGTCCCCTCTATCTCCGCTTGTCTCAGTCATGCCCAGCTGTTTCCTTGTAGTGAGAAGGAAGGTCCACATCTGTTCGTGCTTGCGCACCTATTTACATGCATGCATGCAAGAAAAGAGGCCAATCTGCAGGTGGATGTTGGGGAGATTAGTCGCCCAATGACAAATCTCCTCTACTGCGTGAGACTAATCTCCCTGAAATGCCTTCCTGCTGGCAAGAATACGAATCACCAGTGGGATGGCATACAAATCACTTTGGATTTCTGAAGTTACCAAAGTTTCATGTGAATTTCCAAAGCAATTCGTAAGCCATCCCGCCAGCGATCCTGCACCCCCCGGTAGTTCCGACATTGGCGATTAGCATTCTTGCTGGTGGTAAGGCATTTGCAGAGATTAGCTGCTACAGGAGAGGAATTTGTCGTTGGGCGACTAATCTACCTGTCTGCCACCGCTCTTAGGCTGGGGACAGACAGGGAGATTCGGGGAGATTCTGGGAGATTCTGTCGCCTGGCGCTTAATAGCAGGCGACAGAATCTCCCCGAATCTCCCTGTCTGTCCCCAGCCTTAGTGTGCTTTTGTCCTAATGCATTGTCAATGCAAAGGAAGCATGCTCCATCATGTGTCAGGTGGGATGTGACTGGTCAGGTTGCCTAGGGCGCCTGGCTGGTTTTATAGCTAACTTTCTTTCAAAATAACTCGACACAAAGCTGCATATGGAAAGACTGGTTGCTAGGCAGTAAACAACTAAATCCATGCAAAGGCGTTCAGTTATGTGTCATTTAATAACCTCAGTGTCGGACTGGGACACCAGGGGCCCTCCCAAAAACCTTAGACCAGGGGCCCACCATAAAACCTTAGACCAGGGGGTCACTCTCAGTACTAATAATCTTCATCTCCTCAATCAACCTCTATTCTCCTAGTTCGTTTTCTTTACATACTATAATCAATTATTCCATCTATTTAGCCTCTTTGTACTCATTGAAATAGGGAATGGCCATAAAATAGGCCAAAAGTTTAGCAGCATGAGGGCCCACTGACACCTTGGCCCACCGGGAGTTTTCCTGGTATTCTGGTGGGCCAGTCCGACACTGTAACCTATACTATGGGTACATTATCTCGTTTCTGGTTCTGTGAAGGTGGGTTATGGAGGGTATATAAATGCTGCAAGCTATGTTATTAATGTTATACACCGTCTGTCACTTGGTCACATAATCCCAGTCCTCCTCCCTCTTATAATTGATTGGTTAAACACACAGGGCCCAAACCTGTCTTGGTTTTAGGGATTAATCATTTGTATAGTATCACACATGAAAAGGCATTACTCTTCCAGCTAATAAAGGAGGACTTGTAGCTCTTGTGACTGGACTATTGGCTCAGCCTGGCATTTGCTGTTTGACTACAAGCTTCCTTATTCCTCCCTTTACTCGTCTTTACCTTATAATCCCTTCAGGGGAATGCAGGGAGTGAATGTGACTTTATTAGGGCGTGCCGCCTGAGGTAGATATGGTTATAAACTGTCTGTACATGACAACGTTTTCTTTTAGGCAATCCTTATAATAAACACTCCTTATAATAAACACAGAGCCGCCAGTGTGCAGCATACCCGCGGTGAGTGCATTGCTATTGCTCCTCCTGACCAGCAGATGCCGCTCTGCTTCTTAATGTTCCCGCTCTGGCCTTATTCTTTCCTCGCTCATCGCCTCTGCAAAGTCCCGGCCAGTCCAGAACTTTCCCCGTACGGATCGGCAGTGAGGGACATTGTTCGCGGCGCGTTTTTTTTTGTGTTGCTTTTCCTTCCCTGTGCTTCGGCCTCGGGGTTTCACTAAGCAGCTGTTGGAGGGATCCGTTTGCAGTCCGCGCTGTGTTGTGTCTGTAGCACGTACAGGTATGTGTTTTGCGTAACACTTCTAAGCATTGTGCCTGTGCTGCTGCCCAACGCCTGGGTCAGGCAGAAAGGGGCTTGCCTGATCACAGCTGGGTATACGGGTGCACTACTCCCGAGGCAGTGCTGCTTGTTGTTTGTGCTGTATATAACTGTGCCTGCTGGGAATGTAGTGCAAGTATAGGAGGACTCCCTCTCTTACAACAAGAAAGCACATGCATTGAATTGTATATATGTTATATTGTGTTAATAATAATCCAGCACTGCACATTATTAAATTACACTGTTAGTACAAATGGGCACAGACATTACAGGAAAATTTCACAGAAACCAAGTTTCCCATATGAAGAGACACAAGACAGTCCCTGTTCCATAGAGCTTACACTCTTAAGTGTTTCAGGCTTATATTCTGAATGTGTAAGGGATATGGCACAACAGGGGGAACCCATTACACCAGGGATGTCCAACCTGTGGCTCAGATTGAAACGCTTGGCTCCAGAAGAAACATCATATAGGAGTAGGCAGCAGGGTGGACTCTGCCCAGTACCCAGTTAGTAGGTAATAATATCATCATAAGTCTATTTAATATACAGGTGTCCCATATTCCAGTTTATAGCTCCATCTGGTTATCCAACTGGTATTGTAGTTCTTTTTCTATGTATTTTCTTTACTTTTAAATGTTATAGGGTAGAACTTTTGATATGAAGCATAAAAAAGTGCTGTAAAGGTGTGTGTCACATGTGTCCCCAGACAATTTTTCTTTTTCCAATGCGGCCCAGGGAAGCAAAAAGGTTGGACACCCCTGCATTACATAATCTCTTAATGTACTTTATACATATTGTTTATATATGCTGTAATCTTTCTAACATATTTGTAATTTAATTCAGTATATCTATGTCCCCATGTGTCTCATACTTACTACAATTAAATGATTCACATGTTTGAAAAAGGTTTAGGGCAGAGACGCACAAAGCATTTAGTTGGTCGGTAACTAATCGCCTCTTCTTTGGCCGACTAATCTCCCGGAACTGCCTCCCCGTTAGCTAGAATCTAAATCGCCAGTGGGATGGCACTCTGAGCGATTTGCTTGAAGTTTCCTCGTGAGACAAAGCGCCCCCCCTATTTTGTACAAAGCGCTCCAAAGGCAGTTTAGGGAGATTAGTTGCCTTGAAGAAGAGGCGATTAGTTACCGGCCGACTAAATCTCACCAAAATGCTTTGTGTGTCTCTGCCCTAAACCTTTTCCAAACATCCATAGGAATAATTTTATTGTAGTTGGTATACAACTATACTGTAGTTAGTATAGAATTAAGTAGCTGGGTGACTAAATCTCCCCGAAACGCTTCGTGTGTCTCTGCCCTTACATTGGAAGTAAGTAAGTACTAACTAGGTGCTACAGAACGCATGACGCCTGCATAAAGTATCATTGTAATAACATTTCTGTGGTTATGGGTTGATTTGGATATAAGCAGCACTGCATTTGTGGTACAGTGGGATGAAAGAACCCAGATGCTGAAGGGGTTAAGTATAAGGAGCATCCATGGAGACAGTGTTAGGTGTATGTAACCAGGTAATGTTTGTATTGTGTTAGTGAGGCAAAGAAAAAAAAAAAGACCCAAATGTAGGTGTCCTTCATGTAATAAAAAAAATACCCCTCCCATTCAGTGCTTTGGGCCAGCCCATAGTGTGAGAGCATACCTCACAATGTTTTTTTCGGGGCTGTTTACTAACATCAGAGATAAATTTCACCAGTGGCAACCAGTCCCTAATTCAATTTTAACAAGTTAGAAAAGAAAAACCAAGATCTATAAGCATCTGGTGACCTTTATCTCCAGTTAAATGAACACAACTCTTAGGGATTAATTTACACAGCGCTACGAAATATGTTGGCGCTATATAAATACATGTTAATAATAATTTATGAACAATTGAATTTCGCTGTGGTGATTCTTTTTTTATTTGGATTTTTTAAATAAACCTCATGAAATTATTAGTTTTAGAGCCTGTGAGTTTAGTCATGGTTTCAGAAAACTCTAAATCACTAAAATTCGATGTTCAATAGATTGGCCCCCACGTCTGTGAAAGTTTTTTTTTTTTTATAAGAATATGTTTTACACTTAGAGAAATGGCATTGCTTTCACCATAGACTGAGGGTTAGGAGGATGCATTAGTGGGGCACATTTTTTTTACCTGTCCTAAACGTTGTGCCACATTTACCCTGCAGCTGCATTATTTGTCCTGTTGGCCAGAAGTAAAGTAATAACCATTATGCCAGCTACTTCACTAGATTCTGTGTTATTGGTAAAATGATTTACTTGCCAGTAACCTAACTAGGGCAGGATAAAGTGCCATATCCTGAGCCTTTGCAGGTTTCTTTCCTTTGGGGATAAAGTCTCCTGTATTTATTGTAACATTACAAATTAACCCCTACAATTACTTGAAGGGCCTGATAATTGTAGCTCAAAAACACCATTGCCTAGCCTGCTATTGCTCTCTGTGGGTCCAGAAGCTTGCCATTCAAGTTAATAGAGGGGTAGTTCTGTGTTTACTGGACAGAAACAAAATGCTCCAGATCACCCAGTCCTTCGTTGTCCTAATATATGGTCTATGCCAGACTTTCCAACAGTCAAATGTGCTTATCAGATTGAAAAATAAACACCCAATGGCGTTTATTTTTCATCTTTGAATCTCCAGCACAGTTGACAGTGGTTATTGCATGGGGGACAAAAAGTTACATTTCCATTTTTTATCTGGAAATATTACTTTTTTTTTTTACTTAGGCTACCTAGACCCTCTCTGTGCGAATATACAATAATTTTAATGTGTGAGCACAAAGATGTCTGAAGATTTTCAATCATCAAGGTGATGGTATATAGTATCGAGCAGAATTAAGTCTACACCAACTGGAGTTTTCATGAAAACATTTCATCACTCTTTCAAGGGGCTTCTTCAAGTTGCTTTAGACTTACAGCTACTAGCTACGGAAAGAACCAAGGTTTTTTTTGCAAGTATTTGCCTCATCCAAGCATATGTAGATATACAATATATCTGTGTGTATATATTCAGATGTGGCAAGTACGTGTGAGCAGTTTCCTACTGATGGCTATATACAGGTCTGTCTTTCTGAGGTCCTTGAGAAAGGTCACACTGTAGTGACCATAACATTGGACTTTGCTTCTGATTACATAAATAATTTTTATTTATTTGCCAAAGACCCATGAATGCAGAACTTATTTTTCAGGGACATTATGGATTACTTACCAGTGTACCCTTGTAAAAGACAGTTCCAATGGGCAGCAACCATGTGGATGTTGTTGCATTGCCTCAAGTACTTATTTTCAAATAGATGCATACTAAAGTACTATAATAATATTACATGATACATAATGATCTGAGATGTCTAATAAATGTCATGCTGGTACTCATCCAATACATTTCTTTCTCTGTAATACAGTGCCTTCAAGAGGAACTCAAGGACCTAGGTAGAGTTAGCCCCTAATACTTTACTATAATGACAGAGGCTGGAACTGTGCCCCCTGCACTGTGAGTATATTTTGTACAGGTTATTTGTGTATTTTCAAGAATCTTTCTGGTCCTGGTACATAAGGGATTTGTGTGCGGCATTGGACTAGCACGTTGGGGGCCCACCAGGGCTGTGACATGAAGGCCCCTCCTGGTAGCCACCAGGGCCCACTCCCAATGTCCAGCTACCTCCCACCACTGGGTCACCCCACCATGTCACTTTGCATTGCGTCAATCTCAAGTTCTTCTTAACTGGGGGTGGCAGATCAGGGGACCATGCCTCGGCCGGCATTTATGTCTCCAGGGGGCTCAAGTGCAAAAGCAATAAGAGGCGTAAGAGCTCATTTGGGAAGCACCGGTGCACCTCCCAGCTAATGGGAGGTCAACTTGATGATCTTTTAAGCTGTGACCGTATAAATGCTATTATTTTATTATTAGAGATCCCTCACATGTTAATTTTTGTCCTTATTTAGATCCTTTCCAGACAGTTGTGTTAGTGCAGATCCGCATAAGTCCCTAGAGGTAAGTTCCGCTTTGAAATGAATGCTTCATTTACATACACAAAATGAATCTGTACCATTTAAGTGAGTGTTCGCAAATTTTGCCCCAAATTAAGCAGTCTCCTTATATATCTATCGAAATAGAATGACATTAGAACCCTTTGTCTAATGTAATGTGACACTGATAAACTCTTTGGACCAGGTTCCCCCAACCCTTTTCATTCAAGAGCAATGTCTAAAAAATAGTTGGGGAGCAGCAATAACATGAAAAAAGTTCCTAGAGGTGCCCAATAAGGGCTGTGATCTGTGATTGGTTACATGGTAGTCACATGTGGACTGGCAGACTACAGGAGGCTCTGTTTTACAGTATTTATGCATCCGAGACTTGGCTTCAAATTAGCCACTATAATATGCAGCATGGTAAGGTAGAGCTTGTTTGAATAATGAACATGAGTAAACTATTTGCTTGTGGCAATTTACCTGGATTATGGCTTCAAAACGAGAAGTTTGTTTTGGCATATATCCTTTTTCTAGACATCTGAATATTTCCCCATTTTTTAAAAAATTAACCACCTGGCTGTAAGCCCTGTAAAATTTTTGTATGCAGTGCCATGTGTCTACTAGCAATACATGGCACTACAATATCAAAAAAACCCCAAAGGGTTAAAAACTATAGGGCTCATATATGAAGGACTAGCTCAAGTGCTATAACTTAGCCAATAACTAAGCACTTGCGCCTAACCCTCATCTAGCGCATGCTACTCGTCATTGAAAATGCATAGGTATAGGGTTCAGAGCTCAGAGGCACAAAGGAGACCTATAGTCCACCACCCGTCTGGGCCATGGGATCTTCCAGCTAAATTTAACAGGGCCTAAATCGAACAATGGCAAGATTAATTCACCACTTGGCCACACCCTCAAACCCTCTCAGCTACTCCACAGCCTGATAAGCCTGACTCTTGGTCCCCATCTACCATGGTATCCCTGACTGGACATGTTTTTATAATATTCCAACATATTCTGCAGTGTTGTACAATAAATTAGCATGCACCTCCCCTAGAGGGCACCAATTATCGTCCCACTGGCCACGTGGACTATGTGTGTTTCACAAGAAGCTTTACTGACAAGGAAGGGTGATATAATTGTAAGTGTACAATGCTGGGCTGCTGCATGTTCACCAAAGATCCACATGTAGGGCACAATCTACCTTTTGACTTAAAGGAATTGTTCAGTGTAAAAATAAATCAGTTAGAGAGCTGAAAGGCAGGGAGTAGTGTTCTGGTATGTTAGGCATCCAGTCACTCCAGCCTTTATACATTATATTTTTGGCTTACTATATTAGAAACATGTTTTATTTTGCACAGCCTATCTATTTGCCCAATTTTTATTTTTACACTGAACTGTTCCTTTAAAAATCTATTTACATATGTCACAGTAGTAGAGAAAAGATACATGAGAATGTGAGCAATGTTACTAGCCTGCCTTCTAATTAGAAATGTGGTATTGAACTCTGGAATAAAATTGAGGTAGAATTTACTATGTATTACATAGCTGGCCATACACAGGCTGATAAAAGCTGCTGATATACCGAGTCGGCAGCTTATTGGCCAGTGTGTGGGGCCCTTCGACTGGCTTTCCTGATCGATATCTGGCTGAAAAACAGGCAGGGGAAAAAAGAAAAAAAAAACCATCGTATTGCGGACCGCTTCTGATTGCCGATCCAACCACTCGTATTTCTTTAATTATGATCCCACAATCAGATCAGCCCATATCACCCACCTTGAAGGTGGGCATATCGAGTAGATATCTGCTAGTTTGGCAAGATTGCCAAAGGAGCAGCTCTTCGAGTATGGCCACTTAATGTCAAAATGAATAATGAATGAAATTGTCTTTTGATTTACAGGAGTTGACAAAGGCCATAGAAGAGAAATCTGACTGTGCCGAATATTATTGCCAAAGAGCTTATGCCCACATACTTCTCCAGAATTACAATGGTAACAGCCTTCAATTGGCTTCCTGCTTGTGTCTTGAAGTGAAATAAGCCTAGAGTGCTTTAAGGCTAATGGCACACATGGCATTTTGACAACTACTACTAACCAGTGTAAAACAGTGGCTGCAAAAATTATCACTGCTTCTTATGTTCTTTAATGAGAAATACCCTTTCTTAGGGCAAGGCCAGACTGGGAGATTCGGGGGAGATCTGTCGCCTGGCAACTTATCGCCGCGACGAATCTCCCCGAATAGCTAGATAGCGCTGTGCACCCGCTAGGCTTAAAGTCGCCTGCGCTTGTTCACATGCAGCGGCGAGATTTTAAAAGTCGCTCAAAATTGCGATTCGGGGGAGATTCGTCACGGCGATAAGTCGCCAGGTGACAGATCTCCCTCGAATCTCCCCGTCTGGCCTTGCCCTTATACACATAGCTTGGAGACAGGAGTTAAAAAAAAAAAAGTGTTTATGCACATAAATTCCCTTGTCACCCCATGTGCCATTAGACTTTTAGCCATTCAGTATTTTTTCATTTGTTTGTAGCAATCGGATAAATGTAACCTGTGGATGAAAAAACAGCGCACCTTGCATTGACATTCATTTCTGGGGCATTGTATGTTTGGCCCGAGGGTTCTGACTTTACACCGTGCTTTGATTTAAAAGAAAAAACACTGTAAATAGATAGGTTGTGCAAAATAAAAAATATTTCTTACATGGTTAGTTGGCCAAAAATGTAATCTTTTTACTTTTGTTACACTAATTTTGTACCGTACAATTCCTTTAAAGGAAAACAAAGCTTATAAAAGCTAATGCACAAAGGTAGTCCACTGTATGATGTACTCAAATACTTTATTAATTTATATAAAAAAACTTCACACATATCTCTACTGATGCATATATGGGCTTTTTATCTGGCAGAAAAACTTGGTGGTTAATCTTCACACCCACTGAATATCATAAACCATTTACTTTCATGGAACTTTGTCCCACAGTAATGGACAACTTTAGCAAATTCATTAGAACCTTTTCAACCCATAACCCTTTGTGCATTGAAGAAAATACCCTTGCAATAGAGGGTAAGTTCTTAATAACATTATATACAGGTATGGAACCTGTAATCCAGAATTCTCAGGATCTGTGGTTTCAGTTTAGGGGGTCTTTCTGTAACTTGGATTATCGTACTTTTATTTACTAAAACTCGCATTAATCATATTTTTTATTAAAACAAAGTCAACATAACTTTCATCATGCAACTTTTTGCAAAGGATGTCCGAAAAGTCAACTTTATCAAATTGTCACCGTAACAACTCAAATTTATCGGATTATATGACGAAAACCAGCGCTGATCACAGTTTAAAGAAACATCTTCAGAGACATCTGCAATTGACTTCTACATGACGTTAACAATTTTTAGATGGAGTATTGTCAGACTGGGATTTTTTAGCAGCTTTGGGGTATATTAAATCTCAAGGTTTTTTTTCCACTTAAGATGGCCATAGACGTAAAGATTTTTGAAAGATCCAATAATTATCGTGAGACCACGATTGTCTCAAAACGATCGTTTAAATGTCCAATGTGTCCATCAACTAAAAAGACCATTTCAGGCGATATTGCTTGCAAAAACTGAAGGATTGCAGCCTGCTTGCGCTGCAAACATAGGTAGATTGCATGGGAACCGATAAAGATTTTCTAACCTGGCCGATCAATCATCAGACCAATGTCGGACGAAAAATCGTGAGATGAACGATCGTTTGTATCCCACTAACAGCACGATAATTTGACAGATTGGTCGGACTTCCCTAAAATCGATCGTTCCGCAGGGAAATATCATTGCGTCTATGGGGAGCTTAAGTGTACTAAAAAATCATCAAAATTCTAAATATGAAATAAATCCAATATTATTGTTTTGCCTTTGATAAGGATAAGGTATATCATGGTTAGGATCAAGTACAAGTCACTGCTTAATTATTATAGAGAAAAGAGTAAATCATTTTTAAAAATCTAAATTATTTGATTAAAATGATGTCTATGGAAGCTTGCCTTCCCAAAATTTGGAGCTTTTGGAATAATGGGTTTCCAGATAATGGATCCCATACCTCTACCATATTTAGGCGTGGCATCAGAAATTCTTCCATTGATAGCACCCAATTGTCAATCACTAGAATTTGAGGGAAATAAAAAGAAATCAGCGAATTTATGTGGTCACTTAACTCAGTGGTGAATACACTTCTATTCAGCAATTACATGTACATTATTCCTCATATATGCAGGTATGGGACCTTTAGGAAGCATTGCTTTTTAATGTATGTGATACAAACATTTATCCATTATTAACAACTTCTCATTAGATTTTAACACAAAATGGATTGTTATACAAGTGTGAGACCTGTTATCCAGAATGCTTGGGAACTTGGGGTTTCTGGATAATGGATCTATACCATAAGTCTATTAGAAAATCATGTAAACATTAAATAATCCCCACTATAAGAGGCCTTCCATATTATTCAGAACTTTGGTACCTTCCCAGGGCTAACAATAATTCAATCTAAATCGGTCATCTTCCCACTTGATCAAATACCTGCTATCTCCACAGAGCTCTCCACATACACTACGGACAATATTGAGCCACTGGTGGACCAATTTAAACAAGTAGATAATGTCTGGTCCAAATTACCTATTACCATGTGGGCAGAATTAATCTGTATAAAATGTTCTACTTGCCCAAATTATTACATAGGCTACATAATTCTCCTATATGGATCCCAGAGACTATCTTCCGTAAAGTGAATGCTGTCTTGCTCTCTTTTTTTTGGGCCAACAAATCTCCACGTATAGCATGGACCTCCTTGGCAGCCCCACTAGATAAAGGTGGGTTTGCCCTACCACACCTATGCTTATACTTTCTAGCCAGCCAAACATACCGTATCCACAATTGGATTCGAAGTGACATAGATGACCCAGGTCTCATACTCCTGGCCGCTAGCCTGGGCTCACTAGAGGCGATTAAGAATTTGCCATATAGACAACTAGTGGATTATAGCAGTTGCCCATCAACAATATCAACTCTCTTCAGGGCCTGGAAAACAGCATGCTCTTACTCGGGACACAAACCGCCAATACTTTCCCCTTACCTTCTACTTTGGAAAAATCCCTATTTGCCCCATTTGAAATAACTGCTAGAATTCGCATATTGGCCACTGTTCGACCTAAAATTTCTTGGGGATATCCTGGTGGACCAGACATTCCCTTCATATCAACAGTTATAAACCAAATAAGCCAAATTTACATTTCTATAGATATCTTAGATTTTGCCATTCTTTCAGAGCCCAGTTCTCCTCCCTAACAGTCTCTTACGATACCCCTCAGGTGGAACTTATTCTACATAATATGGAACGCTCTAAACTAATATCCAGACTGTATCAGGCACTCATAGGTGCAAATCCTCCACCCTTTGCCAAAGCCAAAGCTGGCAACAGCGCCTACCTACAATGGGAAGAAACCACTGAGGTTCTCCAATGCAATCTAATTACTCTACGGGATAAGATAATTCAATACAAATTCATACACCAATTATATATCACCCCTATAAATCTACAGAAAATGGGCTGACAACCTGAAATGGCCTGTGGTGTCTTTCCTACACTTAGGGGCAGATTTACTATTGGTCGAATGTCAAATGAAAAAAAATTCGAAATTCGACCATGTGAAGGAAAATCCTTCGAATTCAACTATCGAATTAAAATTCGATTGAACTTCGAATTCTTCATGTGAATTTAGTAAATCTGCCCCTTAGCGTGGAAATGCCCCCGGATACAAAGGTTCTGGGTAGAGGTAATGAGATACTTGGCAGACAATTTATCACTCCCACTTGTATGCTTATTAGGACTAGTGGAAGAACTACTTCCCCTTGAACGAACCAGATCGCTCATGAGAACGACCATATATTATGCAAAGACTGGGTTAATCATGTGCTGGATGGGTAATAACTCCCCCATGGTGGCTCAATGAATTTACCTTATTAACAAAGCGCTCCTATCTAGCCAGAGGCTGCCCAGGGAAATATGGAATGCTATGGGACCCATGGCTAGACAGCACAATCCACTTGAGCTTCCAGAGCTTTAAGACCTATGCTAGCCAATCCGATTAAATGGATACTAAAATATAGTGAGTTGATTACATGTGAGGTACCATGTATGTTTGACCTCTGTTTAACTGTCTCGACAATAATGTTGATAAAAAAAACTTTTTGACCAATCAAATGTGAGATGGGGAAAGCCAAGTGTTAATGGTTATTATTACCTGTGAACCAAGTTTTTGTATGTACCCCCTTACCGCCACCCTTGCAAAATCACAAAAATAAAAACTTAATTTTTTTTTAAACCCAACAAGTTGATTTTGCCTCTAATAATGATCAATTATACTCTGTTTGGATATATATATAGTGACTGAAATAAAGTTTGTTTGCACCTTCTATTGCAGCTGTGTAAATTCACGTTCCATTGCAGATGTAGTTTGCAGTGTGAGCCAGGCTTCTCTGTGTAATAAAGGAATGTGTTTGAATTCTCAATGCTTTGGTTTAATGCAGATGCTGTTTTGGATGCAAAGAGGTCCCTGGAGCTCCAGCCTAACAATGCTAGTGCGTTCCTCAGGAAGGGGTATGTGTCTCTACCAGTTTCCATTTCCATTTATTACTGTTCGAAAACCACTGGCCATCCAGCATTTAATTGTATATTCATCAGTGTTGCCCTAATCTAAGTGATGTTGTCGTATGAGAAAACATGGAATACAAATTAACTAACGAGAAGCCTTAACTGCTAGTTGTTAATGACATTGCAATTCTTTATAGCCTTGTATTTAGCTCACAGTAATTATTTGCTAGATTGCTATGATTTTGATACTTGTGGCTTTGGCAGATATAAAGTATCCCCCCTGCTGTATTTGGATATGCCATTTTTATTGTTAGGCTTCAAATACATACATTGCTGGCAGCCATAAGAACTAGATGCATTTTTATTTTACTCTTTTATTTGGATTCTGTTCACTTCTCATAGCAAGAAACCAGAGGAATATTTGAATCAGGAGAGCACTGATAAATGTAATGATTGGATTTGATGATATCCGCTACTTTTTGAAATTCTTGATCAGTGTTGTGCTGGATTACTTTGTTTCCATAGCAACTGAAATTTCAAAGTTTTTCATCCCTTTGAGATGATTCTTATTTTGCATGATGTCATTGTGTGTGGAGTAGAATATTCAAAAGTCACCTTCTCTCGTATGTAGAGATGGTGTATTTCCCTATGAAACTATTCTTGTCACTTAATGACTTTTCTGCACATGAGTTTTACTCGTCCTCCTTAGAGCTGTAACATGTACTCTTTGCCCATAAAACATATATCTTTCTTTTTATGTAGCCAAAAGACATAGCCAATATGACCCCATATTACCTTCCCTTGACTTCTAAAATCTTTCTGTAGGCAATATTCCGTGTGTGCTGTTGCACTGCCTGTCAAACTGTTGACATTCTGGCCACCCATTTGCTCTTGCTCAGTGCCTGGCTCTTTCTTGTTATATACTTTTAGTTTATATTTTTATGATCCACTTATTGTGTTCTATCAGTCCAAATATTTTTATGCTAGCCACACATGGCTGAAGTTATTATACCAATTGAACGACAACTTTTATAGTAAATGGTGCTATTTAGGCACACATGCGCTGATCTAACAGATTGATTTGTTGACAGTCCAATGACTAGGTGGAAGTGCCGGCAATTTCTCACTGTAAGTTTTGGCTGAATTTGGGACACTGTATAAATAAAAAAATAAAAGAGAATGGGATGACTAGCAAATCAGTTAAGTCCTTTATTTAATTGCAGATCTGTATATATTATTCATCATTAATTGTGCATTCCTAAATGTGCAAGCTCCCCGTGTCATGTGCACTAATCACCCCATACCATCACAGATGCTGACTTTTAATCTGTGTACTGATAACAAGCCAGGTGGTCCTTCTCTTCTGTAGCATGTAGGATGATGTGTCCCGAAAAAAAACATAAAATTCTGAACTATCAGACCACAGGACAGTCCATCTTTTATGAGGTTGGGCCCAGAAAAGATGGTGGTGTTTCTGAATGATATTTATATGTTTCTTTTTGCATGGTAACTTTTTAACTTTGTGGAATCAGTTAAAGTGTGTTACACAGTAGAAAATGGCTCTTTGCAGCCCCAGTTCCAAGCTGTACCCCCTACCAGGGTAAAATAGTGCAAATCAGTAAAAAATAGCAGCACTTTGTTAATATTTGTAAAAAATAAAGAAACATTTACGTGCCACAGGCAACATTTTCTGCTTTAATCCAGCCCTTTTTACAAATACATACATGTGTTAAATACCCACAGGAAGAGGAGGGGCCACAAACATGCACCTCTTTTACCCATAATGCTCTGTAAAACCCTTTAGTGTCAAAGTGTTTCATTTATGCAATAACCAATGTCATTTAAAGGGGTTGTTCACCTACCAAACACTTTTTCTGTTCAGTGGTTTTTAGATTGTTCTCCATAAATAAAGACTTTTTTTCAATTACTCTCCATTATTTATCTTTTACTGTTTTTCCAAAATCTAAGTTTAAAGTTGAATGTTGGTGTCTGTGGTGTTTGAGTCTGACAGCTCAGTAATTCAGGTGCAGACTCTAAACGGATACAATTTTGTAACATTTAATTGATACATTTCTCAGCAACATCTCTGGAGTATTAGCAACTATTGTATCAAGTCTAACAGCTGCCTGTAATGAAACCCAGAGATTTTGCTCAGCAGGGACAAAGATAAGAAATGTATCCATTAAATGTATCAGTTTAGAACTGCTTTAGAAGGTGAAAAATTACACTTTACATTTCACTATTAGAAAAACAGTTACAAATAGAAAATAGACAGTAATTGAAAAAAAATATTATTTCTGGAGATCTATATGAAAACAACTAGTTTGAAGGTGGACAACCAACCACTTTAAAGAAAGTCCAAATACATTGAAATTGTGAAACCTGTGAGAAAGTCGTATTAAATTTTTTTTTTAACAACATGTAACAATTTAAACAGGACAGGAATCCATGCCTTACTTCTGTCAACAAGATATAGTAGAACTATTTTTCTCTCTGGCTCCAAGGACAGATCACCCCAGAATTACTCTGGCTCTGGAGCTTCCTTGTCTTTGAATCTTACTGTCCTGAAATATAACACATGAAAAAATTCAGATCAAAACAAGCACGTTTGTATAGTCCCTCCTCTTCCTGTGGGTAATACAAATATTACCAGAGTACTGCCGTTTTTTATTGATTTATGCTGTTTTAGCTCTGTGGCTACAGCAATGAAATGTGTTTACAGACAATAGTTTTTTAGATGAATTCCAGATCCCATGCAATGATTTCCACTAAATTATTGTGCCAGTTTGTAATTCAGTGCCGCCTGAGGACCCCAAGATCATCACAGTGGTGTCCCTATCTTTACTTCTGAAAGACCCAGCCTGTTTTCGATCTGCTCTTTTTAGCTTTACACAACTTTTCCAGTTGTTTGTTGGACATGTCCCAACTTTTTTGGCTAACCTAATAATTTTGGGGTCTACATGGCCACATTTTCAGAAAGGAATTGACTGAATTATATCAAATCTCTGCATGTGTGGCCAGTACAGTCGGTCTTCCAGTACAATCCAATATGATGTTATGTTATTCCTATTGCATTAGCTGTATAATCTCATGTTATGTGAAATGAGGAGCAAGGTTTGCTACAGTTATTATCGCTTGTAGCAGCCAATAAGAAGGCAGCATATATGGGGTTCTGGCAAATTTGCCTTTTATTACTTATGGGAGGTTGTCTTGATGCTACCAGCTTACATGTAGCAATAAAACACTAAAGCACTTAGAACTAAATTTTGCATGATCTTTTTCTTTTCTTTTGACAACAGAAGTTGGACAGCACTGCCCTAGCTAATGCAAAGAAATATGGGAAGTCTGACTTGTGATACTTTGTAGCATAAAGGCCCCCATACACTGGCAGATATAAGCTGCAGACCGATTCATTCGTGAAAATGTGAATTGGGATTATTAAATTTTGACACAGCTATTTTTTAATCGTGTGGCTTTGGCCTGTCCCAGTAGTTGCCAGCTATATTCTCTTAAAAATACCTTATCAATTCTTGTGCTCATTTTTATTTGGATGTGTTCTTCTAAATCAGGTAAACATTTTCCCACTATATTTAAAAGTTGGGAAGACTCTCTATAGAAAGTGTGATGGCCTGTGGTTTTAGGGTGTCGATATCTTGGCTTCTGTGTGCTGGTGTCTGGATTTTAAAGTGACATTGAAACAATCTGGAACATTGACATGACTAATGAACCGAATGTGCTAAAACTAGCTCATTATCTGCCTCCAGCTCCCTTTTTGCTTTACCTGTGAACCAGTGACGCCTCACATTCTATGGCTGCTGCAGGTCTTCGAAGCACTGTATGGCGCCTGGTCTAGTAACTCATAGCAACTGGAGATATTTGTGTTCGAATAGGTGATTTGTAAATTCTACCTTCTGACTGATTGCATTTGATTACAAGAACTGGTTAAAACATTGTGTCTTTTATTACAAAATTTGTATATATACTTCTTTTTCTTGCATCAGTTATTACTCTTCCATTTAATATATTTTTATTATTAAGGGTTAAAATTGGTTCTCTTTATATGGAAAACGTTATCACCTGGAATAATGCCATAATAAATAGATTGATGACCTGTTGGTGTTTATTTCTAATTTATTGTCCATCTTTATAACAGGGAGGCCGAATTTCATTTACAGAACTATTCTTCTGCTGACGAAAGTTTCAGAAAAGGACAGATGTTAGACAGTAAGTAAACTGACTAAGTAAGTAAACTGTAAGTAACTTAACATAAAAAAAAGATATACTACTTTTTTTTTAAAATTAATTTATTGGGTTTTTAACTTTTTTCAAGTACAAGAAGTTTTCATGATATGTATTTAAACAGGTAAGCACAAGGTACAAAAGCCATTGGATTGTGGGAGGCACGGCAATACCTGCATACTACAAGAAATAAACTATCATAAACTAAATTATCAGACCAACACTAGAATATGATAGAGCAGTTGCTGTTCTTTACATATAGTAACATTCAACCATTAACTCACAATAATGAACCCTTCTATCTTAACCGAGGAGCCACCATAACATTTACAATCATCCACCCCTGTTGGGTGACATTTACCACCTAAATAATATCAGTAGCTGAGATACTGTAACATTAGGGAGTTGGGGGATAGGAGTGTGTTCCAGATGATGCCGGTCCCCAGAGGATGTGAAACCACTGGACTCGCTGGTATTTCTACCCATACTGCCTGCAGCCAATAGTCCCCTACCCATAGCACTTGCCTACTAATTCATTAACCCCTTCACCTGCCTCCACAATCGCATGAGGACTTTCACCAATTTGCTCAGCCCTTACCATTACAGAAGTATGCAAAAGTAAAAGAAATTATTTGTAAACTAGATGTACTTGATGTAGACATGTCCAGTTAAATAACACATACATGCATGACACATGGTTGTAGAGTTTTGGACCTCTTATCTGGAATACTCAGGACTTGGGGTTTTCCAGATAAGGTATAAAGTTCCAAATTACAGAAAGATCCATTAAGTCTACAAGACACCCAATGGACCGGTTTTGCTTCCAATAAGAACTAACTATATCTTAGTTTGGATCAAGTACAAAGTACCGTTTTATTACAGAGAAAAGGGAAATAATTTAAAATAATTTGGATGATAAAATGGAGTCTATGGGAGACGGCATTTCCATAATTTAAAGATTTCTGATTAACTGGGTTTGCAAATAACGGATGCCATACCTGTACACCTATTACCAATAAGAGCACCACAAGAATGTAAAGCTAACATCTGTCATTATAAAAAAAATAAGCATTTTTCTATGCAAGTTTAAATAATGAATCGGAATGAGATTAATGCCCAGATATTGCATTTAAACAGGATTTATGCTGATATAAAGACCAAATACAATTCTGGTGTGGCAGCCTGAGAAGCACAGGGTTCCCGGGGTTTTTTAAAAATTTATCATGGGAGCCAGATAATATGGAAGTCAAAATACAATATCCAGAGGTCTTGGGCCTGGGGTCTTCCAGATAAAGTATTTTCTGTAATTTGGATCTCCATACTTTGTCTACTAAAAAATCATTTGAGCATTAATTAAACTCAAGAACATTATTTGGCCTCCAATAAGGATGGATTATATCTTACTTTATTTATTAGTACAGATATAAAGTAAATCATTTCTAAAAATGTTGATTATTTGATTAAAATTGAGTCTATGGGAGTTGGCCTTCACGTAATTCGTATCTTTCTGGAAAATGAGTTTCCTGAAAATGGATCTCGTATTGGTAATCTATTAATCTAATATGAGCAATATGTCCATTTTGACAGCTGATGGAAATAAACACAACTTTTAATAGTAATTACATTTATTTATTTATTATTACAATAATTAAGACACTGGATGACTTCGGCAAAAAACATAGAGGAATATTACACTTAGTTGTTATATATGGATGTTTGCTTTCAAACAGCTGAGCAGTAAATGCAACTTGCTGGTTGGTTGCTGTAAATAACCAGATTTGTGGCAAATATTACACCTTATAGTATATGACCCTATTTTTAGTTTTTTCCTTAAAGGAGAACTAAAGCTTAACTGAAGTAGCTAGAAATCTTGTACATTATGTTTTTGATTTTGTACCAGCCCAAGGCAACCACAGCCCTTTAGCAGTAAAGATCGGTGTCTCCAAAGATGTCCCAGTAGCTCCCCATCTTCTTTTCTGCTGATTCACTGATTCACATGCTCTGTGCTGCTGTCACTTACTGAGCTTAGGGACTCACACTCATATACAGTACACATAGAATAGAAATGTCACAATAAAAGGTTGATTAGTAATTAATACAGATAATTACAACATGGCAGCACAGAAACCATTGCAATAAGCACCAGAATTTAATAATCAGCCCTGTAGTGTCCCCTTATATTGCAGACTAACCTCATTTTCTGCTTATTAATTTGTGATGACCCCTAAGCTTTGCTTCTCAAGAGCTGCTCAGAGCCCACTGAGCATGTGATTGTCACAGACTTTAGGCTGGTGCAAGAAGTGCAGTATATAAAACAGGGCATTTTTAGCCATATTCATTTTTAGGGTTTAGTTCTTCTTTTAAGTGATATGACTTTAAAGTACTCTGGTTCATTATAAATTACAACGCCAGAGTAACACATTGCTCTTGCTTGCAAGGCAGCCACTACCCATGCATTGGAATGGGAAAACACTGCCCATGTTAAAACACTGGCATTGTCTGTGGTGGTTCCCAGGGAATGTTAATTCAGTATACCCAAGGGTTACCCTCATGACAGTGCCAGCATCTGCCATAGGCAGCAAAACGTTTAGCGTGTTAAAGTGAGTGTGGCAGTTAAAACACACACACTGTGCTGTAGATGTTTAAACCATTATATCCTGCATATGTCATACACAGCTAGAACATTTAATCCAAGTTGTTAATCATTTCCCCTAGACAATAATTTCACCCATAGATAGTGCTATAATGTGCTTAGGCTAGTTGTTTTCTTTGACTTTAAAAAAAAGAAGAAAAAAACTCTTCTGGTTTAGTGACTACAATGGAGTGGGCACAACTGTTTTTTCCCAGTATGCACACTATTTACCATTCAATCGCATTTAAAGAACAGGTTTAATTTTAATTTGTTACCATATATTCACTCATAATACTCAGGCATAATCCTTTCAACTGAATAATATGTAATTTGCCACAAGGGGGCACTCATAAGCTATACGCTTTAATTTAGCTGCTGTACGGAATCTATTGTTTTGCTGTATTCTATATTCAAATACAATTTCAGTGTAGCAGGAGGTAATGGATTGTTATGATTCCAACATAATTGTGAATGCATATATGTATTCTGGAATCACATTATTGACAGCATGCTTTGCTAGACTTTTGCTCATGTTCAGCTAGGTATGTAGTCAAATACAAAGGCTTGTGTCCCCCATCAGATTTTGATTTGTAGAGGTATGGGATCTGCTATCCAGAAACTCGTTCTCCTGAAAGCTCAGAATTATGGAAAAGTCATCTCCCATAGACTCCATTATAAGATATAATTTTCTCTGTAATAATAAAACAGTAGCTTGTACTTCATCCTAACTTGCATATAATTAATTCTTATCGGAGACAAAACAATTGTATTGGCTTTATTTAATGTTTAAATGATATACCTGTAGACAAAGTATGGACATCCAAATTACAAAAAGACCCCTTATTCGTGAAATTTCGGATAGGTTCCTTATCTGTATTGTTTTGTCATATTAGAGGTTCAGATTTCACATATTTTATGGTATCAAAATTCAGCTGTTCTGTTTTCTATGCTTCAGCTAAGGTTTTTTTTTATCTCTTTAACCCTACCTATTAAACATTGTGTCCAAGAAGCAGTGCAGAAAATGTTAATATGCCTTTCAGCTAATTGATTGTCAAAGGTTTGTAGACTTATATTAGTGCTGGCCAGAAGGCAAGACTGTGTGTTGTGTATGCCAGCAATAGGAGAACCGCACCAGTGAATGCTCTCCATCAAATCTTCATTTACACTATAGGAACTGCAAAGTATTTTTGCGAATATTCAAATTACATTCTATTATTTTCAGCTCCCTCTTTGATACATAATGTTCATGTAATTAATAGGCACCGAAAATTGCAGCCCTTGAAGGATTAACTACAGGTTGCCATTCCTTTTAATCACAGATGATGAAGAGGTTTGTGAGCCGTCAGAACTGTGTCTAACAATAAATACAGGAACTTTGTATTTCTGTGTGTAGACCTTATTTTTTTTTTCTTTTGATGTAGCATCCGATCTTGCTTGGTTGAGATTACTAAACCAACTAATTAGCTGGATTGTAGCATCCCATATTTCACTTCAAGTGATGTCAATAAGCAGCATGAACACATCAATAACACAATAACCTGATAATGGAAATGTTCTGCTTTTTAATCTGTCTTTCAGCCTCCACTCCCACATTTCCTACTTGGATTAAACGATGTGAGGAAAAGCTAAACGGTGAGGAGAAATGTATTTTTTTTCTCAGTAACCACTAAGCCTTGTTTCTCTTTATTTGCTTCTTTTTTTGTTATATTGCTGTTGTTTACTGAACTGAGAGGCAAACACTAGGGGGCAGATTTAATAAATTTGTGCGAAGGATTCAAATATTCGTTCAAATAGGCGACTATTCAAATATGCAAATTAAGTATTTTCGACTATAGAATATTCGGTCGCATCAAATAGATTGAATATATATATATTCGATTGTTGGACTATTCGCCAGTCAAAGAACTTGCCCTTTAAATTTTTATTCAACTGCCTACTTCGCCAGATTGAACCTACCAAATTGCAATAGAAGCTTATGGGAATCCCCCATAGGCTTTTTGTCTAAGTCTTTTGCCAAATTTCAATCGTACGATCGAGCACTTCGAACGTTCGATTCGTACGATTTTGGCGAATATTCAAAGTTTTTTCTGAGACTTTTCATACGATTCTGGCAAATAGTCGAAAACGCGAACAAAACTAGCAAATATTCTCTTCAATTTTGGTGAATATTTATTCGCCAAATATTTGCCAGTCGATTCGAGGGCTAAAAGCCCTGGACAATTCGAGGCTTAGTAAATCTGCCCTTTGGAGTGTAGGGTAAAATATCCTTGTGGCAATTCTTTATACGGTATAGGAAACGCACATAACTTGCTGCACCAGTAATCTGTGTTTTGCTCAGAGCTTGCCGGGACTTGATGTAGGATGAAGAAAGCACAGCCATTGTTTTGCACTAACTCGTAGCAGTAGCTTTGTCATCTTTTTTACACAGCAAGTAAGTAAGGCAAACGTGATAGTTAAAGGGATCCTGTCATGGGAAAAAAAATTTTTTCAAAATGTATCAGTTAATAGTGCTGTTCCAGAAGATTTCTGGATTGAAATCCATTTCAATAGACAATTATAATTTTGGCTTAACGTAGTCGGTTCATGTAGCTGATAGTATTCCAAGGGCTGTGCAATCCCCATCCATAGTCCTTAACTTTTATAGAAGATTGGAATAATCAGCTTCAGGCAGTCTTTGGTTAACTGCAAATATTCATTTATTTTAGCAGTGTGTGGTACACTACATGTTTTGGGTAGAACCCTTTATCAAGTGCAAATCCATTTCTCAAAAGAGCAAACAGATTTTTTTATATTTCATTTTGAAATCTGATATGGGGCTAGACATATTGTCAATTTCCCAGCTGCCCCAAGTCATGTGACTTGTGCTCTGATAAACTTCAATCAGTCTTTACTGCTGTAATGCAAGTTGGAGTGAAATCACCCCCTCCCTTTCCCCCACCCAGCAGCCTAACAAAAGAACAATGGGAAGGTAAACAGATAACAGCTCCCTAACACAAGATAACAGCTGCCTGGTACATCTAAGAACAGCACTCAATAGTAAAATCCATGTCCCACAACATTGAGAAGGAAAAACAACAGCCTGCCAAAAAGCAGTTCCCTCCTGAAGTGCTGGCACAAGTCACATGACCAGGGGCAGCTGGGAAATTGACAAAATGGCTACCCCCATGTCAGATTTCAAAATTGAATATAAAAAAATCTGTTTGCTTTTTTGAGAAATTGATTTCAGTGCAGAAGTCTACTGGAGCAGCACTATTAACTGATGCATTAAAAAAAAAAAAAAACGTTTTCCCATGACAGTTTCCCTTTAAGTCACCTATAACATGTTACTTGGGGTTAGTTTGCTGTGGCACTGCAGCTTCTTAGAGTTCCACTTTACTGCATTTTGGAAAGTTTTTTTCCCTTTTTTTTTTTATTTATTATATGCCTTTGTAGGAATGATAAATCCATAGCCAGCAACTGCTACAAGGAAGGAGCACATACAGGCCCAGATTTTGTGCTGGGGCGCCACTGGGTCCTTGCACCATCGTGAGCACAACCCTCAGTACCTATGAGCACTGGAGGATTACACGAGTACCCAATGTTCCTTAGGTTGTTGCTGGGCAACATCCCGCCCCTAAATCTTGCTGCCCCCATAAACTTGCCACCCAAGGCCAGGCCCTTTATGGGCCTAAGCACATAAGTAATTAAAGTACAGGTACTGGACCTGTTATCCACAATGTTTGGGACCTTTGTTTTTTCTAGTTAACATATCTTCATACCTTAAAGGAAAAGTAACATTAAAAAGTTTAAAAGTAATACAAAGATAATGTAATGTTGACATGCACTGGTAAAATTGATGTGTTTGCTTCAGGAACACTATAATTTTGCATACAAATAAGCTGCTGTGCAGAGCAACAGTACATGATATTTTCATTACTTTTAAACACTTTCCCCTATATGTAATAAAAAGCACGAAGTTTGCCCAGGTGCAGTAACCCATAGCAACAGGTTAAACAGGTGACCAGTAAATGCTACCTGCTGATTGGTTGTTAGGTGCTAATTTTGCCCAGGGGCAATAACCCATTTTATTACATAACCTCCTTTATATTTTTTCGTGTTACTACTTCTTTTGTCTACTAGAAAAATATGTAAACATTGAATAAACCCAATAGGCTGGTGTTGCTTCCAGTAAGGATTTATTATATCTTAGTTTGGATCAAGTACAAGCTACTGTTTTATTATTGCAGAGAAAGAAAATAATTTAAAAAAATTGAATTATTTGGATAAAATGGACTTTATGGGAGACGGCCTTTATGTAATTCAGTGCTTTATTGATAACACGTTTCTGGATAACAGATCCCATACCTGTTTTCTATGATTAGGTTTGAGAGGAAGGTAGATAAATGAATACAGTGGTTTTAATTCATTTTAGTTTGTACAATCTCTCACCACCCCAATTGTAACTTTCATTGGCTCATTTATAGTTTGTGTTGTTTAGGGTTCCTGTCACATATATTGCTGTTTTCCTGTGCCTTGTTACCATATGCAGAATTGTATAGTTTTTATTCCATTTTCACACTTTTCAGATATTATGTTGTTTACAACTGCACTTTAGAATTTATTTTACCCCCTTGTTTTATTTTTAGTTTCATCAGAAGAGCAATTGGTAAGTTTACATTTTACCTTTTTTTTTTTTAATTTCCCTTATTTGTAATGGAATAATCATGATGTATACTGAATATATAATTGTATTCATGTTCTAGCATTTTCTAGTTCAGCCCTAGAAAATTAATTGTTCTGAATCTGCCATTGTTTGACTTCTTTGTTCTATGTTTTGTTTTATTCAGAAAGTTGATGGTTGACATTGACTTTAAACTATCATTGATGGCATGGTGATGACATTAAAGGGGTTGTCCACCTTCAAACAACTAGTTGTTTTCAGATAGATCACCAGAA
>CM044433.1:134332787-134397624 GCA_024363595.1 Xenopus borealis | reverse complement strand
GCGAAGTAACACTAGCGTAAATACGTTACCGTTCGCCAACCAGAGCATAAATTCGCACTTAAATGAATTTGCGTAGCGCAGGCGAAAATTCGCCTAGAACAATTCTGTTTTTTAGAAATGTTTGACTACATATGTTCTAGCGCCCGTTAATTTAATGGGCTTAATGTCTAGTACTATTATAATATCCCTACTTTGTTTGAGACTTGATTTCTTCATTTTCACTTTGCTGTGCAGCCACCCTACATTGATTATGTGGTTGATTAGCTCTTCCCATTACCTTTGACACTTGACTGGATTGCTGACACTCAGTAGAAGCTACCTCATTGTACAGGTATGGAATCTGTTGTTTGGAAACCTTTTATCCAGAAAGCTCCCAATTACGGAAAGGCCGCCTCCCATAGACTCCATTATAATCAAACAATCCCAGTTTTTAGAAATGATTTTCTTTTTCTCTGTAATAATAAAACAGTACCTTGTACACAATCCTAACCAAGATACAATGCATGCTTATTGGAAGCAAAACCACCCTATTTGGGTTTATTTAATATTTACATGATTTTCTAGTAGATTTAAGGTATGAAGATCCTGATTAAGGAAAGATCCATTATCCTGAAAGGACCTCAAGAATTGTGGATAACAGCTCCCATACCTGTACATAACATATCTAAATATTTGCAGGTAGACATGGAAGAATTAATTTTCCTATTGACATAGCTGCTCTTTGGATATTTATCCAAGGACTCTTCTATACATTCCAGGTTTCATTTGTCAAAATATTTATATTCTTTTATGATCTCCTTTTTGGGGCAAAGGATGGTCTATTTAATGACCAGTGTAAATGCAAAAAAAAAAAAAAATGCTCCATGACAGACACTGCCATTTAGGAGGAAATATGTAGAAATATATATATATTTTGTTGTTGTTGTTTCTTGTTGCTAAACAAAATCTGAAATTGAAAGTAAAACCACATTCTACTTCCTGACTCAAACTCAATTAAATTAAATCAGAAGTTTAATGTGTGGCCCCCTGTCTCATAAGTTTTACAATGTACAGGAATGGGACCTGTTATCCAGAATTCTCGGGACCTGGGGGTTTTCGGATAACAGATCTTTCTGTAATTTGGATCTTCATACCTTAAATCTACTAGAAAATTATGTAAACCTTAAATAATCCCAATAGTCGGGGTTTGCTTCCAATAAGGATTAATTATATTTTAGTTGGGATCAAGTACAAGCTACTGATTTATTATTACTGAGAAAAAGGAAATCATTTTTAAAAACTAACACTAATCCCATTCTTGTACTGATTTTACTGGATAAAATGGAGTCTATGGTAGATGGCCTTTCTGTAATTGGGAAACTTTCCAGATAATGGTTTTCTGCATAAGGGATCCTATACCTGTACTATTTTATTATTACAGAGAAAAAGTAATCCTCTTTTTTAACAATTTTAAATTAATGGGATAAAATAATCCCAATATTAAATTTTGGGATAACATTTTGGATGATTTGGATAAAAGTGCAGTCAATGGTAGATGACCTTTCTGAAATTCGGAGCTTTCTGGATAACAGGTTTCCAGATAATGTATCCCTTACCTGTATATGTAATTCATATACGGACTTTCTTTTTTTTAATGTGTGCATCATGGTTGGCCACTAGGCTGCAGTGTTGGTCTACTGTACTTACAGATCTTCATTTTGTTTAATTTACAATGGTGATCAGAGTGTAGGATATAAAAGAAAGAAAAACAGGGAATGCTTAAAACGGGATTTATTCGTGCTTTGAAAAGGGTTAGAAAATATTTCTCTGTTGCATGCACTAGCTTCATTATGCAAAGCAAACTGAATAAGCTGCATTTAAAAAAAAAACCCTGCTTTATTATCAGTTAGCTTCTGTTTAATGATTTATCTCTCTGGCCTGTTTTCATCTGAAGTGTATAGACTGGCTAAGCACAGTGTTTTGGCTCCTCCTTTTGGAGAGGAAAAAGACAACTTGCCAAAATGTTGTTTAATTGGCTCACAAATGGTAGGCACAGATGGAATCCACAAAGAAGTGGAAGAGCAATTACAGAATACCAATGATTGCCGATGTCACTAAATTCTTGTGTTTTGATGAATTCTCAGTGGTGGTCATTTTTAATTATCTTGGTGAAAGCAATTTCATCACGTTTCCAAGCTGTTAAACTAATGGAGAACCTTGCCATTCATTGTCGGAAATCAATTAATGCAGAAGAGCAAAAGAAGAAACTAATTTATGGAAGCGCTACATGGGACTTTTTTTTTTTTTTTAATTCTCTAATGAAAAGCAGATCTTGCTTACTTGTTGTGTTTGCTTTAAGGCATGACTGGTACCAAACAGAATCTCACATCATCATTACAGTAATGATCAAGAATGTACAGAAGAATAATGTCTCCATCCAGTTCTCAGAAAGAGAGGTAAACACTGCTAATTCCACGCATATGCATCTATGTCTGTGTATCTTCCTTGTTTGTGTTTATATTACTAAGAGAATTAAGTTAATTGATATTAGACATAATACCATCCAGCCACTGGGAACTGCAATTTCCAGCTTTCTTAATCCTTAAAGGGGAATTCAACCCCTTTAGGCAGAGCTATGAGTGAGCAAGGAGAGCTTTATGCGGGAATCGATGTCACACAGTTAATATGGCAGCTGCTATCTAGAGCAAACAGAGAGAGCTTCTCAGGTATGGTAAAGCATTCTACTGAATAAATATACTATTGTGGCTAATCTATTGGCAATAATAAGCTTTCCTTCTTCTTTAAAGTGGAGCTGCCACCCAGACTCAAACATCTGTATAATAAGTCCTTTTCAAATTAAACATGAAATCCAATTTCTTTTTTTTATTATGCCTTAGGCATAGAGGTGGGGCAGACAATTACTTTCACTTTCCATTCAGCACTTTCTAGATGTCACTGCCCTCCACACATTCCCCCCATTCTCTTCATTGTTTAAGTGTGTAGCCAGGACATGGGGATGGACATTGGGTCCCCCATTCTGGTGCACAAACAAGATTCTAAGATGATATAATGCTTGCCTTAATAACAGTGTCCACAAAATGGCTCCTGCCTGCTTACTATAAATTTGAATTCTCAGACAAGAATCAAATAATTTATATAGTGTAAATAAAGTTCATTTTGCTTGACTATTGTTATAAAATAGGATTTTTAATATTTCTTTTTTGGTGATGGGTCCCCTTTAAACAGCTGATATAACAGCCTATAATGGAATGTGCCAGTAGCATACTTTTATATTGAAAGGTTGAAAGGCACTTAACACGATTTGCTGAAATAGTCTTCCAAAGATTTTACAAAATGTTTGAGTCCCTCACAAGGGACCATTGTTGGGAGTCCAACAGTTGAACCAGACCCACATTAGTATGATGTGACAAAATGTAACACCCCTCTCATGACTTCCTGGCACAAAAAATGTTTTCCTAGCAAACACATGACATTTACATAACTTGTCACCTGTGCAAAACATTATACAATGACTGGACTCGCAGGTCTTGAAGGTTTCAGTATGTAACCAAAAGTTGAAAATAAAATCTGCTGTCACTTTTGGGCTTTCAAGTGCCTTTTTACATTATCACCCAGGCAGTTTTGGAGGATATTTGGAGTGCATTCTGTCTGTGTCTCTATACATGTATACACCTAAATTCAGGAAACCTTCCCTCATTGTTGTGGAGTGATATGGGGGTTGACCCCTGCTTGGGCGGGTGTAGGTTGACATTTGGTCAGCCATTGCAGGTTAGAGTTGGGTGTGAGTCAGACAGGAGAAGTACACTCCTCCACAACTCCCAAAGGTTCCCTGTCTTGGAACCAGAGGTACCCATAGAAGTAGTGTACAGAGCAGGAAGACGCAGGTATGGGTTGGGTGCGGGTCCTACAGCGACATTTTGCAGGTTAGGGTCTGGTGTGGTTTAAAGGGATACTATCATGGGAAAAAGTTTTTTCAGAATGCATCAATTAATAATGCTACTCCAGTAGACTTCTGCACATAAATCCATTTCTCAAAAGAGCAAACAGATTTATTTATATTCCAAATTAGGAAATCTGAAGAGGATGTTGAAGTGAATGACATGGTGATCAACCAATTGCATGTCATCAGTCCCGCTCTCCCAACAGCACCTGCCCCCCAATGTCACCCCCCCCTGTGTCATTGCCCTGCCCTCCACATCACTGGTCCACCCCCTGTTTTTCGCATTGAAAATTTGTTTTTTCTGACCCGCACAACACTAGTGTGGAGACTGGATTGGGGGAGACCTCAAAGAAAAGAGAAGGGATATAAAACCAACTGAGAAGGAGGAGGCACACAAACCAAGATAGGTGTATGCTTGTGTGCAAAACTTTAAGGAGAGAGGGAGAAATGGTTCTTGGGAAAGAGAAACCCAAATTTGTGGACTGTCATGATTTCATTTTCGGTAGGAATGTATCACTTTATTTGGCCACTGCATACCTAGTTAAATCTAAATAGTGGACCACTTAATAATTGTAAATGTTGTGCATTGGCAAATTTACCAATTTACCAATCAGCCATTTTTAAACCCTAGTTTTTAACATATGTTAAAGTGCTGTCTGACATTACTTATGCTAAATGGTCCCTTCAATTTTTTGCTCTTTAGCTTTTATAAAGTGTTGGTAGAAAGTGTTAACTTCTATATTTATGAAAAAGCACCCTGTAATATATAATTTTTTAAAAGGGAATCTAAACCCTACTGCACTGCTCAAACTTTATGCAGTTGTTGCTGGACTACAAATACCAGAATCATGTAACGTATAATACAGGTTGAGGCATGGTGACCAGTTCAGAGCTGTAATGCTGAAAGAGAATGAAAACCAAAATATTTCTAAAATTAAATAACTGTTTAACTAATTCATTTGTTTGACAGTTGGATTTTTTTTGTTGGGGGGGGGGTTATTTGTTCACATAAATAAAATCTTGACAACTTCCTCCTGCAAATTGTATTACTGTAAGGGTAGAGTTTGCTATGAAACTCTGCAAAGTTATAGTAAATAACAAAGCACAGATACTGAGTCTTCAGAAATGAGGCATGTGTAGGAGGAGGTAAATTAATAACACTTAAGCTCATATATAAATGTTAATATATTCCAGGAACCTTTCATTACCAGGCTAGTTTGCTCCTTATGAAAGTACATCATGCAGCTTGATAAATGTTTTTTGGGGCAGTAATTCAGTAGGTAAGAACATTGTTATGCAAACGGCTCTCCTGTAGGTGTTAGAAATTACACAGTTGCTCTTTCCTGAATTGAAATGGCTTCATTTTACACCCAACTCTTTCTCCTGTTCTGCTAACCAGGGAAATTATAGCTGGAAACAAATGGATTATTGCTATTTATTTATCATGTTTATTCATTTGAAAGATTGGAATGGTAATGTATGTGTGTGTGTATATATATATATATATATATATATATATATATATATATATATATATATATATATATATATATATATATATATATATATATATATATATATATATGTAAATAATAGAGAAATCCTTAGGTTTTCCGCACTCCACTGTATTTAGCAAATAAACCAGGTGCTACTCAATTAGGCATACTTGACAAAAATCCAAAGAGAGGGCACACTGGGAACCTCAATCAGGTATTATTTTAAAACAGTTTTATTTAAGCTATAATTAAAAAAAACAGGACAATGTTTCGGTCTGTAACCAAGACCTTTATCAAGACCATGAGTGTTTTAAAATCAATGCTTTTAAAGATAGACTATGAAGGCACTCACCCAATCATGTGCATAGAACAAAGTCATGTGAATTGAAGAGAAAGATCCAATCACCAGCATGTATCAAACTAAAGAACCAAACCACCCCATGTCAAAGATACGAAGTGTGTGAATAAAGGAGAATCCCTAAATAAAAAACAACAAACGGATTATGGACACATTTGTACAGGCAAAAAACAATATACAAAGTATCAAAGTTAAATATCAAACTTGAATCATTAGCAGAATTACATTGTAGCTTACCAACATTGTCTCCAGAGCAAACAGCACAGGCAAAATCATATAGTAGCCAAAACAAAACAAAAGAGGGCGCAAAAACATTACATTTGTTTAAAAAAACATGTCAAGGGGCAATTTTCATTGAGGCCCCAAGGTGCCAATGTATTTAATTTCTTTATCCAAAAAACTTCTCTTTGGAGAAGCATGTTGGAACGGTCCCCAACTCTCCTAGGAAGGGGAACGTGATCGATTGCAATAAATTTGAAAGTGGGAAGCCCTGTGTCCACACTCCAAATAATGCGTTGCTACTGGCTTAGTAGTCTTACCATCCCTGAAAGCAGTGCTAATTGCAGATCGATGGGCATCCATTCTTAACCTAAGCGTCAAGTAAGTTTTACTGACATACGACAACCCACAAGGACGTGATAAGATATATCACATGAGTGGTACTTCAGGTGATGTGGTGCCTAATCAAAAATCTTTTTCCTGTTTGGGGATGTAAGAAAGATTGGCCAGGTGACATAAAACGACAAGATATGTGATATGTAATATATATATAATTTTACATCCACTGATTTAAGTTTTCCCTCTACATTGTTGTTTTGTGGTCCCACATATATATTATGCATAAAACATTGCCCTGATTTTACATTTTCCTGGATTGTGCACCATTTTTTGTGGTCCCCTGAAAAACGTAAAATGTATGTGTACACACACATGCACGCACTCGCGCGCAGATAAAAGCCCTGGAGTTGACTTGAGGGGAGGGGTGCTTCTATGTGGCAGATTTGATTTTGCTTTGAACATGCGGTCAAAGGAGCTCTCCATGCAGGTGGAACAAGCCATCCTTGGTGGGAGAATCTACAGTTTGGTACACCATGAGAAAGAAAGCACTGGTGAACTCAGCAACGCAAAAAGACCTGGATGTCCATGGAAGACAACAGTGGTGGATAATCGCAGAATCATTTTCATGGTGAAGAGAAATCCCTTCACAACAGCAAGACAATTGAACAACACTCTTCAGGAGGTAGGTGTAGCCACATCCAAGTCTACCATAAAGAGAGGCTGCACTGCAAGGTGGAAGACACTCCTATGCCTCAAGAATAGGCTTGATTGGACTCTGCTTAAAAAAAAAAAAAAACAGATAAAGAATCCAGCACAGGTCTGGAAAAGTATTCTTTGGACAGATGAAACCAAGTCCAACCTCTACCAGAATGATGGCAAGAAAAAGGTATGGAGAAGGTGAGGAACAGCTCATAATCCAAAGCATACCACATCATGTGTAAAACATCTGGGAGGCAGCGTGATGGTTTGGGTGTGCATGGCTGCCAGTGGCACTGGGACTCTAGTGTTTATCCATGATGTTACACAGGACAGAAGCAGCTGAATGAATTCTGAGGTGTTCAGAGACATACTGTCTGCTCAAAACCAGCTAAATGCAATGAAATTGATTTGGAGGCATTTCATAATACAGATGGGCAGTGACCCAAAAATTATTTAATTTTCTCTGTAATATTAAAACAGGAGCTTTTACTTTTCCCAACTAAGATACAAGTAATCCTTGCTGGAGGCAATACCAGCCTAATAGGTTTATTTAATGTTTACATGATTTTCTAGTAGACTTATGGTATGAAAGATCCAAATTTCGGAAAGATCCATTATCCAGAAAACCCCAGGTCCTGAGCATTCTGGATAACAGGTCCCATACCTGTACCATCACTGCCACTGTTTGGCAAGACAGCAGATTTCCAAATGAAAATTTTACTGACAGATTAGTTTTATTAGGACATAAATGATCACAAATTCATATGGAATTGGCCCATACATGTAAGTAAATATTGCACTTTTACAGGGCCAGAACTAGTGGTAGGGAGGGCAGGGGGTACTAGGCTTGAACCTTTTCTGCCTGCCTTTGTTTCTGGCCCTGCTAAAGGGTATGTCCTAATAAAACTAATGTGGACTGCAGAACTGTAGCCAGCCCTATTGCTTGGTACTGACCTTTAGCCACCATTTTGTCATGGTCTGTGCTAGAGTCCTGCGTGGGTTCATTCTTTTGGAAACCGTACTTGCAACCTGCAGTCCGCAACCCGCATTGTTATCTGCTTGGACCAGCTACCTGACGTGCAAGTACTTTATCCGCAACCCAATCTGCGACCCACTGACCATCGAGAATAAGGAAGTGCTATCTATGTAAACCGGAAGTGACATCATCAGAAATATGCGTGATCAGTAAAAAGGAGTAAAAATTGCTATTGAGAAGACCCGCAGCCTGACTCGCAAACCCGCAGAAAAGCCAACCTGCCTGTATACCTCCACCCGGTACTTGTACCTGCAACCCGCAGGGTACCACAGTTTTTGTGTGTTGATCACTTGACCAGCCAAAATACAGTTTCTAAATGTAATAAGTTTGGGAGTAAAAGACTCCCTGTGTATTTGTTGGTTGATGTAGCCTACAGTAAGTATTTGTGCCATTGGTGTGTGTTTGTGAGCACACATAACCTTTTAGGAATCTGAGGGACAGATTTTAGTATTTCTTTAAAAAAGGCTTTATTTATATTAATTAGTGTTTTAAATATGGAATATTTTATATAATACATTTCATGTGGTGTTCTGAGGTATAGTTAATCTATAATTGAAATAAGACTAGTTTGAAGTAAGAAATAGCAAAGGTCTTTATTTCTTTGCTTTCATTTCCAGCTTCCTGTTTAGTAAGAGCAATTGCGGGAGGATGAAACCAAAGTGACACAGTTAAAACATCTGTATAAATATCTCCTACTTATTTGTAAGCCTGAGATATAAAAAACATTGTCCATGATCCATGACTTTATGTTTAAACATTGATGTTTATTACTATTTTAATTATCCTTAATCCTCCTTAAAGGGGATTAATTAAGAGTGTAAAAATTGCTAAAACCTGTATCATGAAATCTAAAAATAAAAAACAGTTTGACAATTACAAAAGTTCTCAAAAGGGTACTCAGCAATTTTATGGATTTCCCTTTAAAATCTGCACTGTGTGTCATAGGCCTTAAGCAAGCCATACATTAACAGACCCACTTGTTTGCCAAGGTTGCCAAGCAAACCAATCTCTTCTATATGCCCACCTTGAGGTGGGCAATATCGAGCTGATCTAATTGTTTGGCCTATGGGTGACTGAAATGCGCTGTATAACCCGTCATTGTTATCCAATTGTATGACCATAGGGCCAAATGATTGGATAATAATAACAGGTGTACAGCCCATTGGGATGAGGACCATATCAATGAGCTGATGGAGTCACCCCGACGAGATTTTTAAACCTATTTTCAGCCAGATAACAGTTGGGTAGACCCATAGGAGTGCCCCATACATGGGCAGATAAGCTGCCAACGCGACTGAAGGATCTGAATCGAGAGCTTTAAATCTACCTGTGTATGGTCACCTTAAGTCTATCTTACCTTGCAACCCATTAATGCCAGTATTTTTGCATGGATCCCGTTGTGTCTTGGTTGCTTTTTGTTTTTAACCAATACCTTTTCAAACACCATCTGTTATTTTCTTATCTACTTCTTTTAATTATATACGTGAGACTCCTTATATATAAAGTATTTTAGCATCTGTTCTTTTATCAGTGAAACTACTATCCACAACACTTCAGCCTGCATAGGTTTAGTTTGAACAGAGCGCTCGCACTTGGGGGAAATGAATACTCATTTCAATCTGCAGCCTATCAAATGTGTCCTTTTCTTCAGAATCATTGTTATCCTTGCAGTAATTAAGCAGCTGTTTTCGTTTTGTTTACATAGAAAGTGAGCAAACTGCTTTGTGCAGCTCCAAACTAACAATGTTGTGTACTTGGGAGAACTGCATCAGTGCGTTTGCGCTGCAATGAAATCTTTCCATTCAAACAAGGAGTCATGGTACAGTTGAATAGAAGCACCTGCACATAAACTGTAAATGCTTCACATTTTATTTCATATACTGACCTGGCATCCTTTTAAAGTGAATTTTTTTTTGTCTAAAAAAAAAGGCAAATGAAGACTTGTTCTCAGGAATGTAAATTATGTTCATCTCTAAACATTATAGCTGCAGCCTATTCCAATCTCATAATACCATTTAGTTTGAAATTGCAAGCATTTAATACCATACTCATGGAGCAATTCTGTTTTGTGTTTTACAGTTAACTGTTAATATGAATCTACCTTCAGGAGAAAACTACAGTTTAGAGCTGCATCTCCTTCACGCCATCATACCTGACCACAGTGTATTCAAAGTTCTATCAACAAAGGTGAGCATTTTACCTGAATTGCCTTGTTGTAAAAGAGGCTGCCGGGGAGAGGAATTCAAACAGCCAGAGATGATGGTGACATTTGCCAACCCTTTTATCATGAGCTATTGGGAAACAACAAAGTGATCTACAGTGTTAACATTTTCTTTTAACTCCCATGTTTTCTGATAAATGTTCTTTTTTTTTTTCCTTTGTTCTATGCTGGCTTTATGTTTTTATGTATTGCATTAATGCTGTAACCCTAAACCACAATATTTGGGTTATTTTTCCTTTAATTAAGGACACAGCTGTTGTCCTTATAAATTATTTTATATAACTGTCAAAATAATAAATCAATATGGATGTATGTAGCTCAGTCAAGTACAAGATGCGGTCTAATTATACAGAGAAAATAGCCATTCCCTTACATTAAGAACGGGAGTGACAATGGCAATGCTGTTATCTGGAGCTTTCTGGATATTGGGTTGCTGAATAATAGATCCCATTCCTGTATTTTGTTCATGCATCAAATCCTTGTCCTAAAGATTATTTGCCAGAAGGGAAATGGTAATAGTCAAGAGTGACAGTTTTCTTTCGGCAGAATGACTCTGCTTTATATATAATATCATGACTTAAAAAGACACTTTTTTTTTTATCCTAATAATAGCATCCCTTTAAGTTGTATTTAGATCTCCCTAGGCATCCTCCCATAGGAATGCTTATTTAAATCTGGCCAGGAAAGCTCTAGGTTAAAAAACACAGTTCTTAGGAAGTGACACAATAAACAGAAAATAGATGGGATTTTGTATTCAACGAAAGGCTGTTTTATGAAGAATATTGTGTTGAAGACAGATCTTGTGCCCTTAAGGCATTAACATTCTCGGCATAACCGAGATAGAAACAGAATGTTATTGAAAATCTGTTCGATGAAAGAAATTGTCTATGTGAGAATATCTATTCTTATGGATGGCAGTAAATAAAGCTCTGATGTTCAGGGAACACAAGCCGTAATTGCTTGCACTGTTTGACAGAAGCACAGGCTTAGTAGCATAACTAATTAGTTTTTGGGCACAATAGTTTCTAATTAGTCAGAATACAAGGTGGCCTGCACGCAACTTGAGGTTTAGGCAGGGCATTTTTTTTTTTATAACAGACATCTGAAAATGTGGATATATTTAAATTAAATATTTTATTAGATTGATGGCTAAACCAAAGAACAGAATAACAGTTAGCTGCAGTGCCCTTGCATGATGGGCAAGAGAATGTGCAAAGAAATGTTCTGTAAGGATAATACTCCATTAAATAAGCACTTAATGTAAAGCAATGAGCTTTGCTTCCAAACGTGTACATAGTTAAAAGTAAGCAGGGCTTATTTATAAAAGCAGGGAAAATTTACACCCATGACGCGTAATTGGTTGTTCGCCTTTAAATTAATGATGTAGAGAGTGGTATTAGGAGACAATTTGCAAAAGGTTTTCTTTTTTTTATTATTTGTGGTTTTTGAGTTATTTAGCTTTTTATTCAGCAGCTCTCCAGTTTGAAATTTCAGCAATCTGGCTTCTAGGGTTCAAATTACACTAGCAACCATGCATTGATATGAATAAGAGACTGAAATGTGAATAGAAGAGGTCTGAAATGAAAGATGAGTAATACAAAGTAGCAATAATACTACATTTGTAGTCCTACGGAGCATTTGTTTTTTTCATATGTGGCCAGTGACCCATTTGAAAGCTGGAAAGAGTCTGAAATAATAAAAAAATAAATAAATACAGACCAATTGAAACGTTACTTGGAATTGGCCATTGTATAACATACTAAAACTTAACTTCAAAGTGAACCACCCCATTAAGCTATAGGTAGAATAATTCAAGGAAAAATACAACTGGTTGCCATAAGTTACTGCCACAGTATTTTTATATGTATTAAGAAAGCAAAATTCTCTAACGTCCTGTTATTAATGGGCAATAAAACTCAAAACTCGCTAACCCCAGACCAACACTTCTCTTCCCTAAAAAATAAAGTACTTTACATCAGAGAACTGTACCACCATCTGCTTTTATTTTGCCTGACTGGTTCATGCTCAATATAGCAGCTTTTAGACTCCACTGTACTGTGCGTGTGCCGGGCAAGGGATTCTTCGAAAAATCAAAATTACTGTCCTCTAATGGAGAGTACACTGGGCCAGAGCATTTATTAGAGCAGAGGAGGTCCGCTCAGGGTCCCTGCTTAGAAATTAGAGTCACATAGAGGAGCCTAACATATTGGGGGGGGTGTCAGCTGGGGTTTGGGAGCTCTGGCCTCCAATTCGGCACTCCAGCGTCCAAATCGGTTCACCATCGTCCAAATGGGTGTGCCTCGCTGTTTGCGGCCTATGCTTGGTGGCCCAGTTCAGGACTGTCCATGGCCTGCCGGGTGGGGACCCCTGTTTCAGGGTACTGGCACACAAGGATATGTCGACCCCAGTAAATCGGCACTGCCTCTGGGGTCAAATCTCTCAAAAATGCCTCTCTCTGGTGCTCCACGGAAGAACCCCCAGTCCGGTGCATTTTTCTGTTGATTGGAGGAGCACCAGTTCGGGGTGTCAAGTAAGTAAAATTAGTCCCTGGAGGGTGCCTAACTTTTGGCACCCCAATTGTAAAATACTATTCCTTCTCCTTTTAATTACATATTTTCAGTGGTTGCAAAGGTATGTTGATATGTAATTGCTAATTAAAGAAATATAGGTATGGGACTTGTTACCTCATTTTTATGCTTGGGACCTGGGGTATTCCGGATAAGGGGTTTTTTCATCATTTGGATCTCTATATGGTCTACTAAAAAAATCTTATTTTAGTTGAACTCAATAGGAGTTTTCGCCTTTAATAAGGGTTACTTATAACCTAGTTAGATCAAGAACAAGATACTTGTTAATTATTATAGGGAAAAGGTAAATCATTTTTAAACATTTGTATTATTTGATTAAAATTGAGTGTATGGCCTTCTATAATTCTGGATAACGGCTTCCAGAGAACAGATCCAATATACCGGCTGTGACTCCTAGAGCAATGATGCAAGCAGTCAGCAGGATGTGCAACGGTAGACTAGTGCCAACCAAACAGTTTGAGCTTCTAATTCTCTTCTGCTTCCTTTGTGCAGTTCTTCTCTTTCCCAAATTTTGGGCCTTATAATAGCCTTGCCACTGCCTCAGCTTTCTTTATTTGTTTTAATTTCCATCTTTCTGTATTGCTTTCTTATTTTTGTCTTGTATAGTATTAGCATTGTGGTGTTAAGGGACCCTGGGAGTTCAACATTTGGGGACTGGTATAGCGATGTTCTTCGGTTATATTGGATGAATGTACCTTTTTGATACTGTGTAACAATATAAATGCTCTCTTCTTGGGCAGCATAGTAATATTAAAGATTTACTTTCCAGACTACTTCTTGCTGATTTGGAATCCGTGTGAATAGAAACCGTGTAATGTTCATACTGAAACTTGTATGGACTTCTGAAGGTGCATAAGCAAGCCTTGTAGCAAGTATGTCCTTTCCCACCCTAGAATACATTATTTGTAATAGATTACCTGCAGCTGGTATGCATTGACTACTATATATATGCTCTGTGTTGAAATTTTAGGAAGGTTTCTAGGTCCCTGCTGTGGGCTGGAATGAAGAGTGCAGTCAAAGGCCTTTTTGTTGCAAGGTCTATTTGGCTCCCCGGGATATGGAGGTTTAGGTGTAATTATTTCTGTGTGTATGGCCTGCACCGTATTCCAGCCAGCGGCAGTGTATAATGGAAAGCCTAATGAAGTTGTGCTGCAAAAGGGTTTGCAAGGGTTGAAAGAGAATTTCTTGTAGCTTGGCATTTTTATAAGGCAGCTACTTTGGGAAATAAGTAGGTTTGCGAGGAACAGTTTCTGAAATGTGGGTGGCAGGGATTGACAGGTTTTAATAGGTAGTTGTTCTGTAAGTTGTGCTCCCCACAGTACTGGAGAGACCAGAAGAAATAAAAACTGCCCACAAACAGCTTTTCCTAGCATATTATGTCTTTTTCACAGTAATTGTTGGGACTGCAGTTAAAGTACATTCAACTCCTGCTTATTGAATTTTACGATCAAATGTGTGTGGTTATGTGTTGCTATGGTGTGCCTTTACTGCAGCTCCAGTTTCTCCAGTAGCTCCAGCAATAAGTCAGGATTTGCAAAGCTAATAGGACAGGATGGTGATATAATGAAACTGACTTGCCCAAAAAAAAATATTGAATTTGAATTGACGCACCACTTATTTCTCTTTTATCGATGTATGGCTGTTTACTTATGTTGACATGAAGTGAAAAGACTTGAAACATAGTGCACAGTCTAAAGGGCATGTAAACCCTCATTTGCAATTTATATTATTTATTTATTGTTGATCTGAACAGTTTTTGCAGGAGAGCCCCATCTGTAACTAAATTAAAATAGTATAATAACAATATTTAGCAGCAGAAGTGCAATGAAGAGCACTCTTGAGTTGGAGTCCTATGCAGGTCCATTTTTTTGAAACCCTTATCCGCAATTTGACCCGCATGTTCCTGCTACCTGACCCACAATCTGCTAACTAACCTTTCTGACCTGAGGGACTAGAGGTGCTGTCACATTTGCCCGGAATTGACGTCATTCCTGTGCCGAATCTTCCCAAAAAAATGTTTAAACTGGAAGAACAAAAAGGATTGGAAAACAAGCCTGCACCTTTATTGGGTACCCAGTTGGGTTACCCATGGACTGCCAGCATGGTCAAGGAATTGCGGACTTTTTGCCTAAACCTGACCACTTTACGTATATTCCCCGGGTACTCGACCTCATGCAGAACTCTAATCTGAGCAAAGTTAGATTGTTGTATTCATGGGTATATGTCTCTTAAAGTGATTCTGACACTAAAAAATAAATTTTAACATGAATGTACATTACATGTTACCTATAGGTCATGTTGATCATTTGTTGCTGAGAGGTTTGTTTTTGTATATAACTGTTAGTTGAATCCTAAGCCTGACTCTCTGACACTCTGACTTTGCCAACCTGACTGTCCCATCTCAGTCTGTTAGTTACAGTTTCTAATGCTAACAGATGCCTGCTGCACAAATATGGCAGCCCCCTCATACAGGAACATGGGGGATCAGACAGGTAATGTAAAAGCATCATGCAAGTACTTTATGGCAAAGTTAGAAGTAGCTTTCAAAGCCAATATTATAATAGATGTAAAAAAGAGTTTAATTTCAGGTATCTCTTTAAAGGAGAATTCAACCTTTGTCGCCCCCCCCAGCCTACCTCTCCCCATGGGCAAATGCTCCTAAGTCGCTACTTACCCCTTCGTGCAGGTCCCCTCCAGCCAGGTTCCTGGGTGCCATCTTCTACATCAACGTCTTCTTTGGTCGGCACATGTGCAGTAGGACGCATTTCTACTGCTGCGCATGTGCCGAAAGTTCACGAAGTTCAATCACTGAACTTTCGACACATGTGCAGTATTACAAACCGGCAAATGCGTCCTACCGTGCATGCGCCGATGGAAGAAGGAAGAAGACATCGCTGTAGAAGATGGCACCTGGGAACCTGGCTGGAGGACCTACACTGAGGGGTAAGTAGGGGCATTTGCCACAGGGGAGAGGTAGGCGGGGGGAGGAGGGAGGGGTTGAATTCCCCTTTAAAGAATTTGGTGCAATGTCTTCTGTAGTTCTACATTCATATAACCTGAGCACCAGGGTTCCTCTTTTAAGAAAGTATGCGCTAGAGAGAAATCTGACCATGGCCAACATTCTGCACTGTGTGCGAGGGAATCACAGTGTTTAACTGGGACAAGCCATGCATAACTACCTGATTCCAGAACTTCACATGTGTGATTTTATTTGGGACTGTGATCTTGGTAATTATTAGTATTTTTTGTAATATATTTTGTAACACATGCCTGATATCAGAGTTTGTCCTGAGCTAATGCTCCATGTGTTGCTCTGCACAGTAAATGTTTGTACTACTGTTGTGTTACATATTCAAATGCTCAAACCTTTGTAGGTTTTTGGTCACCCAGCCTTGGTAACCTTTTGTTCTGTGGGACATTTTACTGGACAGTCCTTCCTACATTCCATGCTTTGCTTTATCTTGACCTACCTATGTTGGAAGTTTGTGGGTTTCCCTGCACAGTACAGTACAGTGCAGAGTTTTTGCCAGTAATTGCCCATGACTTGCAACCTGTCCCACTCCCCATTGATGTCAGTGTTATGTGGTCTACAGCAGATAGAGACCATGTACCAACACTACAAGTAACAACCCAAATGCCACGTCATTTTTTTTGCTCCATTATAGTACAGTAATTACTGTGTCAAATCGAAATCTGTATTGTGCACTGGTGCAAGCTAGGGCCCCATGCAATCTCAATTAGACTGTCAAATCAACATTGCAGCATTCTATAGATCTGGCTTTATCACCAAAGCTGAATGGCATGGTCCAAAATATCTGCATCTTTAACCAGTAGTATCCAACTTCTTTAAATTGCTGTGTGTATTACATCACATCTTTTCCTTTACTAGGTAGAGATAAAATTGAAGAAAACCGAGGCAATACGGTGGGAAACCTTAGAGGGCAAGGCAGATATTGAAGTGAAGCATTTTACTCCAGGTATGCTTATTTGTCCAAGTATTAGAGAATGCATCCAGCTTAGTTATTTTTGTATCATTACCAGCATTTCTGCCTGCTAAAGAGAAGTGTGTTGTTATAGGCTTCTCCAACATAAATAGTTATTCAACTTGAGAAATTATTAAAGGATCACTAACAGACACACAGAATTTATAAACAGGGATCTATTATTTATGTGAAATGTGTGGGACCTGGGTTTGATTCCAGATGAGGGATCTTTCTGTATTTTGGATCACCAGACCCTAAGTTTGCTTTAAAGGGAAAACCTGTTTTGTTTTGTTTTTTGTTTTTTTAAATGCATCAGTTAATAGTGCTGCTCCAATCAAACCACAGAACTGTTGAGACGAGAGTAGGAAGTTCACAGATTTAACCTCCAGCAACCCAGTTCAGACCATCAACGTGTAACTATGTGCTTCACTTGATTATCCCCCTCGATTAGGCTAAAATATAACTTTTAATAATATTACTTAAAATAAGCGTATCTCATGATTGCGCAACCGAACAACGACCGTGTCCATAAAATACACAAAATTAAAAACGCACGGTGGACCAGTGGTTAAGTTTGTCCATTAAGTATCGGTCTAGCTCTATTTGTTAAATTGTCGTAAAACAGGTCCGTTTAACACCCATAATAGTCTGCCACCCTCTCCCTGATTTCCCCAGGCAAACCTGCCAATCTATATCGGGAGCGGTCCGAGCTATTCTCACCACCGTCCACCTATGCTTAATCCTACGTGTTTCGCCGACTCAGCGGCTTCTTCAGGGGCATATGTCATATGCTGCTCCAGCAGAATTCTGTACTGAAAAATATTTTTCAAAAGAGCAAACAGATTTTTAAAATTTAAAATCTGACATGGGGATAGACATGTTGTCCGTTTCCCAGCTGCCCAAGTCATGTGACTTGTACTCTGATAAACTTCAGTCACTCAGTTGACCTATTTGCTTAAATGTGGGAAATTGCCTTTCTGGAATTCAGAGTTTTCTGGATAAAGGGATTCCAGGTATCCCATACCTGTATATTCATAATTTTTCAAGTGGTGTAGTTATGTCTTCCTTGAAGCAGAAGTCCTGAATTCACAATATTGTGCGTTTTTTTTTTCACAATATTTTTTTTTTTTCATTTATCATGACTTTTTTCATTTCGGCCTTGGATACTTCTTTTATGTATATTTATGAAAAGTGAAAACCCTTATATTGTTAAAGAAAATTTATTTTAAAGTAAAAAAAAATGCTTTCATGAACAACAAAAAGCCTTTTGAAAACAAAAGCTATTCGTGTTCCTCATGCTGTATGCACACAGGACTCAAACCTTGAAATGAAAAATGTATAAGTGTAAATACATTTATTGCATGTGAATTACAAAGGAAGGGATCACTATATTAAAATAGCTAATTCCCTTATGAAATGCTAAATATTACTCTGGAGAACCATTACAGCCTACCGTGATTCTTTATTAAATAAGTTGCACTTCATGTTTCTGATCAAAAGATCCTTTCTCAGGTGCTTGTGTATTATAAAAGAAGGGATCACTATATTAAAATAGGACACTACTTTTTTTTTTTTTTTTTTAAAGAGATGTTCCAAACTCGAGCTTTTTTCAGCAGGATTCCTATTTGGCAGGATCCAATTGCCTTGTTGAACTGAATCTGAATCTTTAAAATCAAGTTGCTTTAGGTCACACAATTAAGGAAATCACATTTTTCTCTGTGCCAATTACACCCCCCATCACTCTAGTTTGCATATGCAAAGTTATGGATTCACCCAAATTATCTCTGACTGATTAGGCCGTTTTTTAGCAGATGTTCTCCAGGCCTGTAGGGACAGTAGGGTGACAATATTGCCACAGTTAACTTCATTAGCCATACTCAAAGCCAGTGGTCCTCAAACTTGGCCCTCCAGCTGTTAAGGAACTACAAGTCCCACAATGCATTTGCCTGACTGTGGCTGTCAGACTCCATCATTGCATTGTGGGACTTGTAGTTCCTTAACAGCTGGAGGGCCAAGTTTGAGGACCACTGCTCAAAGCCAACTCCTAATAAATCATATTATGGTATGTGATGCATAAACATATTATGGTATGTGATGCAGTCCCTCATACACCACAATGATCTCATTAATAAATTCCTCCGTGTCATACCACCTCTCTGTCCTCTGAAACATGTATTTTTGCCCAATTTAGCCGCTGTGGATTTGGTAGGAGAGAGACACATTATTATGCCAATGTGGTACTCCTACAACTGAATTTACAAATGATCTTTACTCAAATATTGGTCAGACAAGCAATTAGCATTCACCAATAAGCTGCTGACTGTTGGGGGGGGATGAGTCAATAGCTTTTATCAGCCCATGTACAGCCAGCTTAATAGGAGAACAGATTGCTTTTTGTTGATGACTTTGTTCATTTGGAAACTGATGAAAATATGAGTTGCTGTAGTGGTTGAGAGTTTGTATATTTACTGTTGCCAGTATAGATTTTTTTTAATTAAACTTGACAGAATTAATTGAACAAACAGATGTTTGTATTGTTCCTGTGCATCATATATTCAAAACTGGTGTTTCTGCTTGCAGACTCCATGCACAAATACCCCTCTTCCTCACACTATACTAAGAACTGGGATAAACTGGTGGTTCAGATCAAAGAGGAGGAGAAGAATGAGAAATTGGAAGGGGACGCTGCACTAAATCAACTATTTCAGCAGATTTACTCCGATGGGAGCGATGAAGTGAAACGCGCTATGAACAAGTCATTTGTGAGTCAAAAAAAACTCTTCTTGTTTGGCTAGTTTCTAAGCTCAAACCGCCATGCCTTGTACTGTCAAAACTGCATTTTAAAAATGTAATGCATTTATCTGTTTTTAAGCTTTTCAATGAAAAAGCATTTAATGAGGACCCTGCTGCTGGTGCCATTAAGTCTGCTGAGCGTTATGCATTTTACGAATATTGGTAGTCAAGATGGTAAGAAACTGCAGTTTGGGTTGACCCATACAGCTTCTCTGCAGAGCACCATAAGTAACAACTAGGGTTGCCACCTTTACTGGCCACTAAAAATGAACAAAGGGGAAGGGCAGATAAAACTGGGGGTGGGGCAGTGATGACATCAGAGGCAGGCACAATGAAATAGGTGGCGGGGTTATTGCATCATTTGGACACAACTGGCTGGATTTTTGATGTCCAGTTCAAAACCAAATGGCAACCCTATCTCTTATCTATATTCTGCGTGATGGGGAAGCCCAATCCTTTAATTACAGGTATGAGATGGATTCTACAGAAATCTCTGAAATGCTCATTTATAAAAACAAATTCTTGTTTGTGATTGATTTGGTTTTTGTTTCTGTAATAATAAAAAATAAACTGCTTTTGATAATTCATTTATTGGCCAGGTTATAGTTCAGTTTTCACAAGGCTGAGAAACTTGAGACCCGAACAGGCCTTAGAAAAACCAAGCTGTTCGGGTCAAAGCCCTAGTAACAACTCAATGCAAGCAGCAGAATAATACCATGTACCACATTTTGTCTGCTCGTTCCTCTACTGCAAACCTAAACTAAGCCTCTTCTTATCAGTCCAATAGGAAAGCTGCCCAGTAAGTGGACAACTGCTATGCACATGTGACCATGGAAGGGGTAGAGATTAGGGTTGTGTCTTGGAGTTATAAAACTATATAATTGGGATAGCAATAGGACAGAACATTGCTTCTGCCTACAGTATTGTGAGAACCATTTACCCTGTTTTTTTATATTTCTATTTAATTGGTTATACTTGACTAAATAGTTCTCCTTAAAGGAATTGTTCGGTATAAAAGTAAAAACTAGGTAAATAGGCTGTGCAAAATAAAAAATGTTTTTAATATAGTTAGTTAGGCAACAATTTAAGCATTAAAAAACATTACATTTTTGGCTAACTAACTATATTTTTTATTTTGCACTGCCTGTCTATTTACCCAGTTTTTATTTTTACCCTGAACTGTTCCTTTAATAGATATAACCAGGTTTTATATTTTGTAACACACATTTCCTAGTGTATTTTTTTTAATTTTTTTTTAAACTTTCTTCTTATCTAGCCTCCTTCACATTTAAGCATTATTCTAGGCAAAATAAATGTATTGGGTAGCTAAAAAGATGCTACTTTGGATATAGCAACACTTCCTTTCTGGTTAATATAAAGTAGGCCAGTAATGATTTTTGGCTGGGAATATGGATACTGAATCAGTAACACAACAACAGATTTAAAAGAATCATGGAAAGATCAATATTTGCAATCTGAAAGTTTCACGTTGCTCCAGTGTAGGAAAGCCAACCCGATTTAAAGAGACATTCTCCTAACTAATTATTGATTATTTCGAAAACGAAACATGTTTTGCATAGCTTTTCTTTCTGAGTTAAATAAAGGGAATCTCCTGGTTGAGGCACAGCAGACACATGTGGATATTTGTGATTTAACAGAATAAACACATATGCATATAAATGCCATCAGGGTTTCTAGTACATATTAACTGGAAAAAATGTAAACTCTTTTCAGATGTATATAACCCTTATTTGGTTACCATCTCTTTAAAAAGCAATTAACCCTTGGCAATCCAGGATCCTGAGTCCCTTTTACTGGGAACCAGGATTTACAGTGCAGTGCCTCCACCTAGGGAACACTGAGGAGCTCACCTTAGGGGATTTCCACTAGAAAAAATAAAACACACACAGTTTGCAATAAAACAAAAATAAACTTTTATACTGTATTTAGTAACTGTAAATGCAAATCACACAATATCACTTTACTCTGGGGAACCTGTGTGGACTATCAACCCCTGGCACAGTCTCTCAATACCATAGTCCCACACCCAGATTGGGTGGATAAATGTAGAATAAATCCAGCCAAAGTCCCTTCCCCAAGAGCTAATTATGTCCCCAGGTAGCACTATCTGCCCCAAGGTACCTTTCCCTTTGGAATTAGTAGCTGCTGACGCTTGGCAGGTACACAAGCAAGACCTGTCCTCACCCTGGGGAACAAACAGTGGCCAAAGTATCCAAAGGCAGGATATAGAAACTGGCTCTCTCTGATGCTCAAATACTTCCTCAGAGTAGAGCAAAGCACAGCCTTTTCCCTTTTCTTCCTCCTGGAAATTCCTTTCAAGCAGCACTGTTGCACAGATCTGGATCTCTCTGGCTGCTGCAGCAGGGATCCCTTTATAAGCTCTGTTGGAAACACTGTACATTTGGCTCCAAAGTCTGGCACTTCCCCTCTCCCAAGGATGCTCTGGGGTGCCCAGCCAATCGGATGGCACTTCAGCCTGGGCTGGATGATGTCACAAATAGAAAAACAGGGGAATGATTTGTCTGATCCCCTACACACGGTACAGGTATGGGATCCCTTATCCAGAAACCTGTTATCCAGAAAGCTCCAAATTACGGAATGCCTGTCTCCCATAGACTCCATTCAAATGAAATAATCCAAATGATTAAAAATGATCTTTTTTCAATGTAACAATAAAACAGTAGCTTGTACTTGATCCAAACTAATATATAATGAATCCTTATTGGAAGCAAAACCAGACTATTGGGTTTATTTATTGTTTATATGATTTTCTAGTAGACTTAATGAATGAAGAGCCAAACTACAGAAAGATCCATTATCTGGCAAACTTCAGTTCCCTAGCATTCTGGATAATAGGTCCCATACCTGAGAGAAGTAAAGAAGATCCAGGAAAGACCCTAAACATGTAAATGCATGACACATGAAGGGTCAAGTGGGAAGAATAGATAGAAGGAACAGTAATCATACATTTTTTTATTACTTAGAGGGGTGGTTCACCTCTAAGGTAACTTTTAGTATGTTCTAGAATGGTCAGTTGTAAGCCACTTATCTATTGGTTTTCACTATTTTTTATAGTTATTTGCCTTTTTCGTTTTTACTCTTTGCAGCTTTCAAATGGGTGTCGCTGACCCCTTCTAAAAAGCTCTCTAAGGCTACACATTAATTGTTATTGCTACTTTTTATTACCCGTCTTTCTATTCAGGGCCTCACCGTTTCATATTTCAGCCTCTTAATCAAAGCAGTGCATGGTTGCTAAGGTAGTTTGGACCCTAGCAACCAGACTGCTGCAATAGCAATCTGGAGAAGTGTTGGATTAAAAGCCAAATAATTCAAAAACCTTAAATAATAAATGAAAACCAAATTGTCTCAAAATATCACTCTCTACATTATGCTAAAAGTTATTCAACCCCTTTAATTCCCCCTCAAATTGCTATAGTAGTAGGTTGGGCTTACTCTTCCTTTGGTTTTTAAATCTTCAGCTTAAATCTGACTTGCCCCATAGAAGACCTGTGTGTTGAACTGGAAGTCAGCTTTTTTCAGCATCTGCCTTTTAAATGTATGTAAACTACATTACCGCCAAAGCTGTCTGAAGGAAAGTAAACATACATTTAAACTGCACACGCCTATAAAAAGCTTAGCTGCTTTAGGTCATTGTGTGAAGGCGACTTCCAATCCAACACACAGAGGAATTCAAGCCTCCATCGCCTTTTTGCCTTTATGCTATGGGGCTCTTTGGAAGTCAGATTCAAGCTTAAGATTTAAAAACCAAAAGGAGAGCGATCCTTACCTACTACGATAGCAGTAGGGGGGGGGGGGGAAATAAGTGTTAAATTTCTTTAAATTTAAAATTTGAAGGTCTCAAATGGATCCTGTATTAAGGGAGAGGAAACCAATCATCCCTATGGCTCCCTAGACTCTGTTATCTACTTACAATGGCTTTTAGTATGATGATGAGTGTAATACTTTAAAGGAATTGTTCCGGATAAAAAAATGGGTAAATAGACAGGCTGTGCAAAATAAAAAATGTTTTTAATATAGTTAGTTAGCCAAAAATGTAATGTATTAATGGAGTTGCTGAATGTCTAATATCCAGCAACTTCCTGCTTTTTCAGCTCTCTTGGACTGGTTACCCTGGTGACCAGACAGTAACCAATCAGTGACATGAGGGAGGGCCACACGGACCATAACTGTTGCTTTTGAATCTGAGCTGAATGCTGAGGATCAATTACAAACTCACTGAACAATTATGTCCCATGTGGCCCCCCTTCAAGTCACTAACTCAGAGTTAAGAGCTGAAAAGCAGGAAGTTGGATTCTGGCTATTATATTAGACATCCAGTCACTCCAGCCTTTATAGTTTGCATTTTTCCCTGACTAACTATATTGGAAACATTTTTTATTTTGCACAGCCTATTTATCCAGTTTTAATTTTTTAACTGAACTATTCCTTTAAAGGTGGCCATACATGGGACTGAGTCAGCAGCTTACTGACCCATGTATGGGGGCCCTCCGACGGGCTTCCCCAATCGATATCTGGTCTAAAGCCGGCCATATATTGATCAGGCAGGGTTAAAAATCCCATCCGATTGTGAGCGCATCTGTCCAAATGAGCGGATCTCTGTGTTTGGCCACCTTAAGGCAATTTGTAGTTGGTCTTCCATTTTTCGTTGTTTTTTTTTTTTTTTTTTTTTTTAAACGATTTCACATTTTGTTCAGCAGCTCTCCAGTTTGAACTCTGGAAACCAAATAACTGCTGAAATTCCAAAATGCTTAAGCAGCCAAGAAGTTTGAATGAGAGACCAGAATAGAAAACGAGTAACAAAAAGTAACAGTTATGAAATTGCTGGGGTTACTGACCTGCATTTGAAAGTCAAAAGAATCTGAAGAAGGCTACACATTAAATTAAATTAAAAAACTATAAAAACACAAGACCAGTTGAAAAGTTGCTCAGAATTGTCCATTTCATAACCTAATACAAGGTAACTTAAAGGTGAACCAAAGCAGATGGAGCGCTGCATGGGACAACTGGAGACACAGATCTTTCATGTAAAAGGGTTGTGGTCACCCCAAAATATAATGTGCCGCATTCCTCCCCTACTTTGTCACTTAGTTCTCCTTTAAACACCACTAAACCCAGCTGATCACTCCCAACAAATAGATATATCTGCAAATAATAATACTTTCCATAGGTAATGGCATTCACATCACTCAGGGGCTTGCCAGGTGTGGCTACGCTTTTGAAGAAGTGGCTTCTATATATTTTCCCTCTATAGTCTCAATCTTTTGCTCTTTCCCCCATAATAGAATAGTGTTGAAGATAATTAAAATAGATTTGGATTTTATAAAGGCCGAGCGAAACTACAATTTATGTTTTACATTTATTGATGCGCTCCCTTCCGTGCTTTATAATCTTGATTTCATTCTGTACTGACAAATCCTAGGGTAGCGATCGCTTTCTTAAGAGGAAAGAAGGCAAAATGATGTGTATGGCTCATAAAAACTGAAGGAAATGAATTTCGTACTTGAAATACTGGTTTTCCCAGGACTGCAATTTTAGCAGCTTCCGAATTGAAAAATGACTGATGCAGAAAAGAAAATTAACATAATCTTTTGGTGCAATGAAATCCTGCTAGCTCTGTTTAATGAAAATCCAATGTGACTAATAACCATTAAAGAGCGCTTCATTTTTCCCATCATTCCATTCAAGCCTGTATAGCTATTAAACATAAAACACTTTCCTATCAGGTATCAGAGTTGTTTCTAATAAGTCAAATTGCTGGCATTGGGGAGCGGCTGGGCACCCGTCATAATGATAGCCGGGCACCCCTCAGTGTGATAGCCGGGCACCCCTCAGTGTGATAGCCGGGCACCTGTCAGAATGATAGCCGGGCACCCTTCACAATGATAGCCGGGCACCCTTCACAATGATAGCCGGGCACCCTTCACAATGATAGCCGGGCACCCTTCACAATGATAGCCGGGCACCCTTCACAATGATAGCCGGGCACCCTTCACAATGATAGCCGGGCACCCTTCACAATGATAGCCGGGCACCCTTCACAATGATAGCCGGGCACCCTTCACAATGATAGCCGGGCACCCTTCACAATGATAGCCGGGCACCCGTCACAATGATAGCCGGGCACCCGTCACAATGATAGCCGGGCACCCGTCACAATGATAGCCGGGCACCCGTCACAATCTTAGCTGGGCACCCCTCAGCTCAAGGATAAAGGGGCAGGAGGGGTGGATGACATTGTGGGGTGGGTGGATGATGGTGGGGCAGTCCAGTGATGTAAGGGGGGCGGGGCAGATGACAGGGGCAGGTATCATGACGTAGCGATCAGCAATTGGCTGATTGTGTCATTAACATTAATTCCCTTTTAGGGCCAATTCCCAACAGCCCTTTTAAAAACCAGGCTGTCCTAGTGAGATCCAAACAGGTGGCACCCCTCCATAGACTCCATTTTATCCAAATAATTTAAGTTTTAAAAAACTATTTCCATTTTCTCTGTAATAATAAAATGTTACCTGGTACTTGATTCAAACTAAGATATAATTAATCCTTGTTGGAAGCAAACCCATCCTGTTGGGTTTCTTTAAAGGAACAGTAACACCAAAAATTGAAAGTGTTTTAAAGTAAATAAAATATCATGTAGTGTTGCCCTGTGGTGTTAAAACTGGTCTGTTTGCATCAGAAACACTACTATAGTTCATAAACATAAACAAGCTGCTAAGTAGCAATGGCAGAAATTGAAAAACGGCTATATGGCACAGGATAAGTAATGGATAACAGATAACATTATGTTCTATAGAGCTTATCTGCTGTGTAACTTGAGCCCTTTCTCCTTGAATGGCTGCCCCCATGGCTACACAGCAGCTTATTTATATCAACAATAGTAGTGTTTCTGAAGCAAATACAGCAGTTTTACCATTGCAGGGAAACACTGCATTATATTTTTATTACTTTAAAACAATTTCATTTTTTTATGTTACTGGTCCTTTAATGTCTGCTTGATTTTCTAGTAGACTTCTGTTTCAGAGATCCAAATTATGTAAAGAGCCATTATCAGGAAAACCCCAGGTCCCAAACATTCTGTATAACCGGTCCCATACCTGTATTACATCTTTGGATACTAACGTATTACACCTATAGTAGTCCTGTTGTTACAGGGCCCAAGCAGAGTGATGGAGGGCTCGGATATTGCATATGATAACCCTCTTTTCTTCTTTCTTTCCAGATGGAGTCTGGAGGAACTGTACTGAGCACCAACTGGACAGATGTGGGCAAGAAGACAGTAGAAGTAAACCCTCCAGATGATATGGAATGGAAACAATTCTAGTTGTACAGATTGCAAGGTACATCTATTGAGGCAAGTCTAATGCACAACGAGCGGATGAGCCCGACATCACTCCTAACCATTTGTGTTCTTCTTTTTCCCAGAATGCTATTTGCTGCTTCTATTAAATGTTGCACAAAGTGAATGAAATGTCAGCGAGCCTTATCCTTTCTTCCTGTTGTTAGGAATAGAGTATGTATTGAGTGATTTCTGAAGCACATTCACTTGGATAACTTATTATTAGCTGGAGGTTCATCTCTTCTCACAGCTTGTTGTATAGCTTTCTCACCCACTCTTGGCTTTTTTATCAACTGCAAATTATAAATATCATTTTTCAATTAATCGTTGGTGCTTTATTGATAGGAAGGTGCTGAGGATTTTACCTCCACCTGTGGGTTAGTCGCTGGCGGCGCTTGCATTATTAATGTGAATGTTGTGTTTCATTTGCATGTCCCGCTGCAGACACTTGCCATTACTACGTACTTTCCTTATTATTTCTGTGTTTGTCAGAGAAGATGCTAAATCTCCCGGGAAGATGGAATAGCAGAGGAAACGGAAATGTTCAGGACCATACAAAATGAATGAGACTTAAAGGACCAGTGACATAAAAAAAAAACATTCGTTACTATACGTCAAAAAATAAACACCAGACAAAATGTTAAAATTTCAAAACCTTTATTAAGAAATAACGTACCGAAACTCCAGTTCTGCTCCTGTTCAGAAAAGGCGACAGGGCGACCATCCATTGTGCGGCGCTGGATTTCTCCTCCCTGGCTCTCTCTCATTTTGTACTGACAGCACATGAAGCGGCTGCAACTAGATTTGGAACAGTTGTAGGTGCTGCATCTGAAAGGTGATCATTCACAGCAGCAGCTCTCTGTTTTGATCTTACTGGTCCTTTAACCCCTTCAAGACACCACACTAACTCTTGAAACCAATACTGCAGGTCAGGGCCCCTTGGCATAATCAATATGTCAAATAAGAGAAGTGTGTATTTGCCTAGGCAACTGTCCCTTTAAAGGAGAATTCAACCTGTAAATTAAAAAAAACCCTACCCCCCATAGACCCCCTCCCTCCTCCCCCACCCAGCTTAGCTCTTACCCAAGGCAAATGCCCCCAAATCTTTAATTACCTCTTGGTGCAGATTCTGTCCAGCAGAGTTCACAGGCTCCATATTCTTCACTTCGGTAGTCTTCGGAATGAGTGGCGTATCAGTGTATGCACAGTTGGAGCGATCTTCCTCTTTGTGACAACTGCGCATGTCCTGAAAGTCACGGAAATTGCCGAAGCGAAGGAAGAAGACCCAGAGACCCAACTCTGGACAGGCATTTGTCTGGGGTTGCAGCTAAGGAGGGGATCTATGTAGGGTAGGGGATTAGGGTGTTTTTTAATTTAGGGTTGAATTCTCCTTTAAGAAAGTGATGGTTATTTATCAGAGATGGAATTTTAGAGCTATGTGAGCTTCTTTTAGACTTCAGATTAACTCACAACTCAAATGGTTTCCAATTTAAGAAAACCTTCAATGTAAAAAAACGCGAATCAATGAAAAAACCTTGAATCGCTTGAACTGATCTAGTTTTCACACTAAACCCTATGAAAACAACTTGAACATCATGAAAGCTATTAACATATTCTAATTTTCCTAGGCCACTAACTCCTACTTGACCTCAACAGGTTTTAGTTCCAGGTTTGAGGTATAATAATTCTTGAAAAATTCTAGTTTAAAAAAAAAAAACATTTTTGAGTTTTATTTTAACCTAAATAATCGATTTTTGACTCAAAAATACCCTCAAACATTTGAATTTTTCATGGGAAAAAAAGAAACTCGACCTTGAATAAATCTGCCCCTTAAAGTCCATGTTGATATGTAATATACATGTACATGTTGTCATACTGATGTCATCATATGGGGCTATGTTGCTGTGTATATATATATATATATATATATAATCATGGCTTGAAGCATTTTTATATGTATGTTTTATGCGGTGGCCACACTGTGATCAGGTTATATTGAAAACCAATTATTATTATTCGCATCTATTTATAGAGCGTCGGCATATTGCACGGCGCAATCCCCACCATTTCTGATTAAATCCACCAATACCAGCACCCTACAGGTTTCCAAAGTGGCCAATGGAAATCTTGCACCTCTGGGGCCCCCTCCTCATGTGCCATGTCCTCCCTTCCTCAGTGTTTTTTGTTGTCGCCTCATGTATTAGCAGATTGCTCGGCAGAAAGCTTGCAGTTATCCATGGATAAAACCCAGCTGAACTCCACCATAACCAATGATTGAGTGTGTAAGAACAAACGTTCCAAAGCAATTGCTGTTCTTGTGAAAACGAGTAAACACAATATTGATGCACAGGCCGTGCCTTAAAGAGAAGAGAAACTGCCAGCAGCAATGATATAATATCTATGGCTTTATTGTGGCCAATGTGTTGAGATCATACTCCGGGGCAAGCTCAGACCACCTGATCTCTTTTGATGAGGACTGGATAGTTCAGTGACATTTGCCTGTACTGATGTGGCTAATTAGCTTAGAGAACTATAGGGCCTAGGGAATATGGGATTTATATTAACAATAAAACCTTTCCTTGCCCATAGGTAACTTTATACCATGTTTTGACATGCTCACCAAGGACTCTTCTGCTTTTGTGGAATATAGACGCGATGCACAAACTAACCTTATAAATGGCACCGCCCCATTTCTTTTTAATATAATTTGGCCGAGTCCTTTTGCTTTTTCATGGGTGTTTAAAGGGACACACAGCCCTTCCCTATGTGCAATGTAACTATCCACGTGAGGATTCAGGTTACACAATCTTCCATCAAAAGACTACGCTATCCTGCATCAAGGGTCTGTTTATAGTTTTATTCAAGACATCTACACGCCATGTGATCATCTGCATAAGCCCAAATATATATATATTTATATACACACATTATTTGTATTTTAAGATGAAATCTTTCTGTAATCTCAAGCATACCCCCATGGCCACTGTTCTGATGCATTAGAGCAGGGGCCAATTGTATGTCATACATGTTGAAGGGCCGGACTGAATGAAAATGATGATGTCATACAGTGAACTCTATGGTGCCTGTGAGCAGACTGGGGAACATAAAAATCTTTTGGAGGGCTACATGCTGCCCATGGCCTTCCAGTTGGACAGCCCTGCATTAGAGCATTAATCGTTTGGTTCTCATCTATATTCACCAATCACCTTTTCTCTAATGTAACCACTTCCAACTTGGCCTCTGTAGCTTTCCTTCTCCTTAAAGTGAACTGGAGAATTGAAATGCAATTAAATGTTCATAGATTTGTGGTTGTAACATGATAATGCTCCTTTAATTCCATTAAATAACAGTCCTCTCTTCTAATCCTAGCTATCACTACACATGGTTGCAAGTGCTTAGTACCTATACACTATACTCACCCACATTATTATAATACACAAGAGACATGAATATCCTGTACATTCTACCCTTATAAATGGTGCTTAGTGATGTCATCAGTTATAATCAGTGCTCAGTGATGTCATTTGGCCTATGATTCAGTGAAACTTGTGTATTATAATAAATAATGTTCTTCCTATTGTAAAACATCAGGATTTAATCAATCACACTGGAGTTCCATGACCTGTATAAAAGCTTTCTTATAATATCCTTATGTTTTACACTAGGGGGTAAATTATTCACTATAAAAAAATTAAATACAAAAAATAGGGCTTGGCAGCTATATTATTGTACAGGTATGGGGCCTGTTATCCAGACTGCTCAGGACCTGGGGTTTTCCAGATAAAGGATCTTTCTGTATTTTGGATCTCCATATGGTAAGTCTGCTTTAATTTAAAATATAATTAAACCAAGTAGGATTGTTTTTCCTCCAACTTGGATTAATTATATCTTCATTTAGATCTAGTACAAGCTACTGTTTTTAATAAATCTGCATCATTTAATTAAAATGGAGTCTATGATTAGAATAATCATCTTGTATTAGTCATAGTTTTTCCTCTTGTGTGAGTACAGAAAGGGTTAAACAGGGTAAAGGTGAAGCATCAGCAGCATGGAGTCTCTCTACATTCACTTGCCTCTACCTCTGTGCACCTTTTCTCTAATGCAGTGATCCCCAACCAGAAGCTCACGAGTAACTTCTCTGGAGATTAGAGGTATCTAAATATAAATGTCACTGCATTAAAGGTATGATGGGTGCACACCCTAAGCAACAGAGACGCATTTTTTGGTGCAGGCTTTTAGGCTGAGGACCCCGTCACAGAAACATGAGCTACTGCTCCTTCCATGGAAGACTCAACCGATGCATCAGTCAGGGCCGGACTGGAAGGAAAAAGCAGCCCTGGCAAAAGTATGAAAGCAGCCCATGTATTCCTGTGCATGCAACGCATGATATGTATTTCCAACCCTAAGTTTAACTAGAACCAGTGGTTGTGAATAGATATTTATATAGTCCATTAGCATATAATCCCCAGCAATATTATACACCCTATGTGCTGGAACTGGCCCTTGTAACAAATATCTCCTACTAGTTTCTATCACAACTATTCTATCAGATGGATTAGTGACCCTATACTTACAGTATATTCTACATTTTCCTTTGTGTGCCCCCAGCTAGACCATGTACCCTGGCAGATAAGAGGACTATAATTCCCATGTGTATCACAGGATACAAAGTGTCACATATTTGAATAAACTAGTCTCATGCAATTAATGCTAAATATCACAGTGTGACATATACAGGCTGAACATTTTCTGTCACATGACTCCCTGAAACTTGTGTATTATAATGAATAAAGTACCCCCAGTTGTAAAATATGAGGATATTAGAAGTTACCTCGGAGTTCCATGACCTTTATAAAAACACTCGGCCTTCGGCCTCCTGTTTTTATATGGTCATGTAACTCCTCGGTAACTTATAATATCCTTATATTTTACAAGAGGGGGTACTTTATTCACTATATAATGCCAACATACCTATCATAAGCAAAAGGGATTGGGTATATAACAAGCAACTCTAATATTACTAACTGAAGTTGCTCCTCACAATTCCTGGTTCCTCCTATATGCCAGTACTGACATGAGCACTAACAAATACAGGCATTGGCTTAGCTGTGACTGGCTATTATGGACAGCTCATTTACGTTTCTAAAGTGATTTGCTCATTTACATATTAAAGACAAATCTCATTTGCATTTTTAGGTGAGAAGCCCATTTACATCGGGCATTTGCCAGAACCCACAGATTGCCAGTCCGAGCCTGATCAGACTTATTATGCGATATTTAAAAAAAGTCTATGCAATATATGTGAATTTTCTTATTTTTATTCCAATAAAGTTACAAATTATTAGCAGAATTTGTAACGGATAGCTTTCATCCAATACAGATGTTTAGATTTCTAAAAAAAAAAAAAGTAAAACTTAATGGACATAGAAATAAACGGTATATCCCGATGATGCGATGAAAGACAAGCAGCTCATACTGATTCCTGAATATTATTAATGGTTGTGCAACAGGTTAATGGCACGGACACCCAATACAAATCATTACCAGATCCATACAACGTGAAGCCTTCAGAGTGAATTTAATCTTAATGAATGAGCTTGTGTGCTAAAGAACCAGCGAGCTATATAAATGTTCCGTTGCATTGGATAAACATTATAAACCGGTTCTGGATCCCTCCCAACGTACAAGGGAGGATGGCACTGCCTGGCCAGTATCTCTATCAATAACCACAGGGAGCAGCTTGGCTGGAGATTTATTTACGTCAATACGACAGATGTGAGAAAGACTGAGCCGAGTGGAGTTAACCTTTAGAGAAGAATGCGGCTCACTGCAGGAAGCTCTCTACATGACTAGGTCCTGGAGCTGAAATGCGAAATATGTTTGCATAAAGAATATTGCACATTTACGTACAGCAACTGTACTTCTTAAACAGTATATATCTATTTCAATCGGGTGGTCGGGTTAACCTTTATTAACTTAGGTATTTATTTACAACAAATGGCTGGAGAAAGGCATCTGCATGCATTGAATGTGTGTAGCTGGAAAAGGCTTCCTTTTCAACTCACTTTCCCTGTACAGGTTTTGCTCTCGTCTTTAGACAATGCCTAAGATACGTGCAACCCACCAGCTGCAGGGCATGACAATTCTACACGCCGAGCGACAGCCTTGGTAGTTGTAAGGCCATGGCTCATATCCGTGTAGTGGCTCACAGATCCTCTGACAATGTGTGTAACTTCTCCTGCAGTCAATGCAGCACACGCCTTGGTGGTCCAGCATGGGGTCAAATGTCATCCCGCCTTCTCCTTCCAGCTGTTTATGGGGAAAGAATTGGAGGAGAAAAGGTTAAAGGAGAAGGAAAGGTTAAAACAAAGTAAGCCTTATCAGAAAGGTCCACCTAAGTATACCAGTAAACCCTCAAAGTAATGCCTTTCTGAGTCCTGTCAAAAGAAACACAGCATTTCTTTCCTTCTATTGTGTATACATGGGCTTCTGTATCAGACTTCCTGTTTTCATCTTAAACCTTTGTCCCAGACATGGGCATGCTCAGTTTGCTCCTCCCCCTTCTCTGCTGTGATCTAAGCCCAGAGCTATAAGTGAGCAGGGAGAGACTCAGGCAGGAAGTGATGTCACACCAAGCTAATACTTCTAGATCCTTTTACTCAGGTCTGACAAAACATTCTACAGAATAAATATAGTATTCTAGCTTTCACTATTGCAGCTTATACATTGGCATTAAAATGCCTCTGTAGTTTTCCTTCTCCTTTAAGTGAATTGGAGAATTGAAATGCAATCAAATGTTCATAGGTTTGTGGTTGTCATAACATGATAATGCTCCTTTAATTCCGTGGAATGACAGTCCTCTCTTCTAATCCTAGCTATCACTACACATGGCTGCAAGTGCTTAGTACCTATACACTATACTCACCCACATTATTATAATACACAAGAGACATGAATATCCTGTACATTCTACCCTTAGAAATGGTGCTTAGTGATGTCATCAGTTATAATCAGTGCTCAGTGATGTCATTTCGCCTATGATTCAGTGAAACTTGTGTATTATAATACATAATGTTCTCCCTATTGTAAAACATCAGGATTTAATCAATCACACTGGAGCTCCATGACCTGTATAAAAGCTTTCTTATAATATCCTTATGTTTTACACTAGGGGGTAAATTATTCACTGTAAAAAAAATGTAAGTATACAAAAATAGGGCTTTGCTACAATAAGACTTCTGCAGATATTTTATTGTACAGGTATGGGACCTGTTATCCAAAATGCTCAGGACCTGGGTTTTCCAGATAAAGGATCTTTCTGTAATTTGGATCACCATACGGTTAGTCTGCTTAAATTTAATTTAAAATATAATCAAACCCAGTAGGATTGTTCTGCCTCCAATAAGGATTAATTATATCTTCGTTTGGATCAAGTACAAGCTACTGTTTTATTATTACAGAGAAAAAGGAAATCAATCTGCATTATTTAATTAAAATGGAGTCTGTGATTAGAATAATAATAATCATTGTTTTGCATAAGTTACAGTTGCCTCTTGGGTGAGTACAGAAAGGGTTAAACAGGGTAAAGGGGAAGCGTCAGTAACATGGAGTCTCTCTACATTCACTTGCCTCTGTGCACTTCACACGATTCCCAGGGAAATTCTGATTTTATTATTATTAATAACATGTATTTCTATAGCGCCAACAGATTTCAGCACATTGAACAGATCTCATCCCATTTCAGCATCATGAAAGGCTTTGGGTTAAAAGACAAGGGGCACATTGTGTAGGGTTTATGTCGTTGTACTGTAACATTCCCATTATGGGGCCAAAAACTGTGTGAATAAAATAACAGCATCATCACAGTGTAGCAAACATTGTATTTGTGTATAACATTGCGGCTTTTCTTACGGCCACAGTTTACTTGCCGCCTGCGTTTTCCCCACTGATTGGAATAGGTTGTGCCATGATAATAATGATGTAAGAGAAAGAGGTCAGAGTATGCTTGGGTCTGGCAAATACTGATAGGTTACTCGTAGCCTTGTAATGTATGTAGGGATTCGGACTTCTTCAGCAGGATTCAGGGGAGGGAAATCACATGACTTTTTGTTATAAAACAAGGAAGTAAAAAATGTTTTCCCCTTCCAACGCATAAATTGCATATTCAAATTAGGATTCGGTTCGGTATTTGGACGAATCTTTTGCAAAGGATTCCGGGGTTCGGCCGAATCCAAAATAGTGGATTTGGTACATCCCTAAATGTATGTCATACAATAACTTCTCCATTATTAAAACATTCTCTTTAGATTTTAACACAAAGGGAATTATGTAAAAATCTGTTATCCAGAAACCTACCAAATTACAGGATCGCTATCTCTCACAGACGCCATTTCATCCAAATGATTTCCTGTAATTTGGTGCTTTCTGGATAACAGATCCAATACCTGTATTTTGTACCAATGATTCTTCTATTTTAAGGCTTAGTTCCTGCTGATTTACACTAACCTAATTTTTTCTTTTTATTTAGTTTTTTTTTTTTAACATAAAACAATGCAGGTACGAGATCCGTTACCCAGAAAGTTCCGAATTACAGAAGTGCCGTCACCCATAAACTCCATTTTAACCAAGTCATTCAATTTAAAAAATAAAAAAAATTATTTCCTTTGTTTCTCTGTAATAATAATAATAATAATAATAATAATAAAACAGGACCTTGTAATTGACCCAAATTAAATTATAAATTAGCCCTATTGAAACCAGAACCAGTCCTTTGGGTTTATTTCATGTTTATATGACAATGACATTTCAGTGTAGGACTATATGTATATTTATATCTAGATCTAAAACAACAGAACAGTTTTCCACAATTCCAAATTGATACAGATCCTTGTATAGAATTGTCCCTTTGATATTCCTTCCCGGCTGTAGAAGATGTTTGTAACCCGCTGCTGCTGTGTGATTATTATAACTATCTGTATATGTGTGTTACATGTATTTTATAGTGATCTTTTAGTATGTTACTGAATGGCCAATTCCAAGCAACTTTTCATTGGTCTACATTATTTATTATTTTATAAATTATTTGCCTACTTCGTCTGACTCTTTCCAGCTTTCAAATAAAAAACAAATGCTCTGGAAGGCTACACATTTATTGTCATTGCTACTGTTTATTACTCATCTTTCTATCCAGGCAGGTCCGGACTGAGAATTAAAATAGGCCCTGGCATTTCAGGTACACAGAGGCCCAATCAGCCCACACAGAGGCCCAAACAGCCCCCACCAGCCCACTAAATACTGACTTTCTATGGGACCTTATAGCAGCCCCTCTGGCATTTGCCAGAACCCACAGATTGACAGTCCCGGCCTGTATCCAGGCCTCTCCTGTTCATATCCCAGTCTCTTATTGACATCAGTGAATGGTTTTTAGGGGAATTTGGACACTTGCCACCAGATTGGTGAAACTGCAGACTGGAAAGCTGCTGAATAACTCAAAAACCACAAATGATAAAAAATGAAAATCAAATGCAAATTGTCTCAGAATATCACTCTCTACACCAGTGATCCCCAACCAGCAGCTCACGGGCAACATGTTGCTCTCCAACCCCTTGGATGTTGCTCCCAGTGGCCTCAAAGCAGGTGCTTATTTTTGAATTACTGGCTTAGAGGTAAGTTTTGGTTGTATAAAAAACAGATGTCCTGCCATTCTCTCCTGTAGGCTGCCAGTCCATATAGGAGCTACCAAAAAGCCAATCAGAGCTCTTATTTGACAACCACATGGACTTTTTCATGCTTGTGTTGCTCTCCAACTCTTTTTTAAATTTTAAAGGTTGGGGACCCCTGCTCTATACCATACTAGTTGACTTAAAAGTGAAGAACTCCTGTAAGAGCAAGACCAAGGGAAGCTTAGTCCATCCCATAACATTGTGGGAGTCATTTCAGTTGTTTAAGTGGAGAATAAATAATCAATGCGTAGTACACTGTACTTGCAAATTTGAAAAGCTGTTGGGAAGAAAACGGTAGGGATGCACCAAATCCACTATTTTGGAATCGGCTGAACCCCCGAATCCTTCCCGAAAGATTTGGCCGGATACCGAACCAAACCCTAATTTGCAAATTATGCGTGGGAAGGGGAAAACATTTTTTACTTCCTTGTTTTGTGCACAAAAGTCACGTGGTTTCCCTCTCTGGCCCTAATTTGCAAATGTAAATTAAGATTCGGTTCGGCCAGGCAGAAGGATTTGGTCGAATCCAAATCCTGCTGAAAAAGGCTGAATCCTGGCCGAATCCCAAACCTAATCCTGGATTCGGTGCATCCCTAGAAAACATTTAATCGCTGCCTCACACTCACAGCTCCTCTTTCCTATAAAAGCACACAGTGAAGGTGGGAACACTTTGCACTAGAGCGGTGCAGGGGTGATCGATGCATCTTCTTTGGGGATCTGTTATCCTTTTGTCTCAGGGGACCATTGTAGCCATCGGAGCAATGTGAGGAGATAATATGTGAGGATATAATATGTGAGGAGATAATATGTGAGGAGATAATATGTGAGGAGATAATATGTGAGGATATAATATGTGAGGAGATAATATGTGAGGAGATAATCTGTGAGAGTGAATGTGGGGAAAGAGCAGCGTCTGTTCTAGCGAGCCGTTGATGTAGAATTTCAGAAGCTACCTCATTAGTGAGAGGATCTCCCTGGGAGACTCATTGATTGTATTCTGAGAACTTTGCACTCATTCATTATGCCCCAAGGACTTAAACTACTTTACAGACATTTGTCTTAAAAATCTGGGTTACTTTACCCTACCCTTACATTTCTCATTTATTGCTGACTATGATGTGGTGCACTTCATTACAGCCTGGCATCAGGTATGACTTTTATACTATTGGGCAGGGGTCCCCAACCGCTGGGCTGCAAGCCTAGTGCCGAATTAATGAGGCTCGTCAAATTGGACGCCAGAGCGCCAGAATTGGACGCTGACCTCTCCGACCCCCTGGTCCTTGCAAAATAATTTGGTGCTACTCCAGTCCCCGGGCCAAAAAAGATTGGGGACCCCTGCCTTTACATTATTCTGTGTGTTTTTAAAGGGTTGTTCCCTTTTGAGTTAACTTTTAGTATGCCGTAGAGAGTGATATTTTTTATTATTTGTGGTTTTATAGTTATTTAGCTTTTTATTCGGCAGCTCTCCAGTTTGCAACTTCAGCAATCCGGCAGCCAGGGTCCAAATTACCCTAGCAACCATACTTTGATTGGACTGGAATATGAATAGGAGAGGGTCTGAATAGAAAAAGGAGTCATAAAACGTAGCAATAACAAAAAATGTCTTAACAAAGAATTCGATTTTTAGATGGGCCAGTGACCCCCATTCGAAAGCTGGAAATAGAAGAAGTAGGCAAATAATTATACACTTATACAAAAATAAATGACGACCAACTGAAAAGATGCTTAGCATTGGCCATTCTATAACATACTAAGAGATAAAACATAAAATACATATTCGGATTATCATAATCACACTGAGCATTAAAGGAAAAGTTACCTCTTGTAGAGCCAGGAAGAGCCATGCACTGATTTGAATAAGAGAATATAGATAGGCGAGGGTCTGATTAGAAAGATGGGCAATAAAAAGTAGCAATAACAATACATTTGTAGCCTTACAGAGCATTTGTTTTTAGATGGTGTCAGTGACCCCCATTTGAAAGCTGGAAAGAGTCAGAAGAAGGAGGCAAATAATTCAAAAACTATAATCAATAAATAACAAACACCAATTGAAAAGTTGCTTGGAATTGGCTATTCTGTAACATACTAAAACTAAAGGTGAAAAGGGTTCCATTCATTTTCAAGCAGGCTGTAAAATAGCTCCGCCATCACTTGCTGGAATGCGCTAGATACAGCTTTTACTTGCCAGAGTTCTTCATTCGCATTTTTAACATTCTCTTTCATTTGACAAATCTCGAAGATTCTCGATGGTCCATTAAATAATGTTACTCACGTGATAGGGGTTCTCTGGGTTGAAGGGAGTTTCTTGCTCAGAAGTTGTCTGTGTTTCATTAACTGCTTGAGCTCTGCGATTCCCTTGGCGTCTCGTATTCCTTTCTTCTGCGGCAGCTTCAAACTGGCTCTGGGCTTGTCTGACTTTTCTGCCAGTCTCTCTTTTGCCTCTTTGATGTTCTGCAAAGTGAAACATTAGGGAGGAAATAAAATCGTTCATTTTCCCCTACAGTCCCCGTCCAAGTTCGGGAAAACTCACACTATTGACCTATCTGCTCTGGCCTCTCGAATGCATCCTTATGTGTTATATCATTTTGCTATACAGGTATGGGACCCATTATCCATGAATGCTCAGGACCTGGGGCTTTCCAGATAATGGATCTTTCTGTAATTTGGATCTTCATATATTAGATCTATTAGAAAATGATTTAAACATGAAATAAACCCAATAGGCTGGTTTTGCTTCCAATAAGGATTCATTATATCTTAGTTTGGCTCAAGTACAAGCTAATGTTTTATTATTACAGAGAAAAACTAAATGTATTATTTGGATAAAATGGAGTCTATGGGAGAGGGCCTGTCCATAATTCGGAGCTCTCTGGATATTGGGTTTCCGGATAACGGATCCCATACCTGTATATACAATATACCTGATCCCATAATAAAGTATAGGAGCTGTGTTTGCTGTGTGTTCATTTGGAATTCTGCTCTTCTCCTGGTAGAACTTTGCTTTCTTTCTTTTTTTACATATAACCAGCTGATTATGTGACATAATATATGTTTGTGAGTCAAATATTAAATTATGATGTCAAATAACTATATATATATATAGAGCTTATGAGCATTCTGGGGACCATAAATATCGTTTGGATGGCAAATGTAGTAGCCTGTTCTATGATAAAGCGTTGCACGGCTCTTAATCGGAATTGAAAGTGTAACCTGTAAATATAGATTTTGTGTTTCAAATCACACTTGTAATGTTTCTGCCAAATTTTCTGTTATGTATTTAAGAATAAATGCCCAATTATCCATTTAAATTCAAACTGAATTCTGAGCAGAAAAAAAAACAATGTAAAGCATTTCATGCTGTGTACATTATGTATTCAGAACTTATATCATCACTATTCAGAGGCACCTAATGCTAGTAGCATTTTCATAATAAAATACTATTTATTTTCCCAATGCACCTACCTGTCAAACGACATGGGAAAACATATTTTTTTCAAAACGCATCAATTAATAGTGCTATGCCAGTAGACTTCTGCACTGAAATCCATTTCTCAAAAGAGCAAACAGACACATTGTCAATTTCCCAGCTGCCTCAGGTCATGTGACCTTCCTATTGTTCTTTTGTTAGGCTGCTGGGGGATGGAGGGAAAGGGAGGGGGTTATATCACTCCAACTTGCAGTGCAGCAGTAAAGAGCGACTGAAGTTTATCGGAGCACAAGTCACATGACTGGGGCAGCTGGGAAACTGAGAACATGTCAAGAACCATGTCCGATTTCAAAATTGAATATAAAAAAATCTGCTCTTTTGAAAAATATAATTCAGTGCAGAATTCTGCTGGAGCAGCACTATTAACTGATGAGTTTTGAAAAAAACATGTTTTCCCAAGACAGTATCCCTTTAACAAAAAGAAACATCTAAGAAATTAGACTTGTGCGTTTTCATGCCAAAAAGAAGCATCTCAGAAAGTAGCCTTATGCGTTTTGTGCCTTGTGGGCACTTAGTCACAGACCTATGACTAAGTGCCCAAAAGGTGTAAGGCTACTTTCTGAGATGCTTCTTTTTGTTAAATAAACTACTTTATATCTGCATCAAGTATTGGAGTGAAGTTGGGTTTGTGCCAGCCTACTACTAAACACAAGTAAGCAAATTGCCCCCCCAAGCTGAAGGTCTGGGGCTTGAGCACCTGGACCCCCTGCCAACACTGGTAAGTTAACCTTACTATCTACGACAAGCAATACTGGATACCACCCTCCCCTTTTTGAAACTAGTCCATTAAAAAACATGTATCCAAACACAAAGCCCTTGTATTGTTGGACTAGGCCCCTGCCAGTCTGTGTGCATTCTTTATTCTGCAGGATGTTTACCTTTTGGGTATGTAGGGCGGAGCCAAAAGATTGGAAGGTCTGCGCAAAGTTCCTGAATTTTCGGGCTCAGAAAGCTGCTGTCTTTTACAGGCTGGTCTCCCGCCACCCAGATAAGGGAATTTTCATCAAACTTTGCCGACATGACCTCATCTTCCTGACAACATACAAAGACAGAATGTGAGACTCGTACAAAAAGAAAGTCTTTGATCAATCTGATTTATAATTTTTATTAATGCTCTGCCAGAAAGCACAAATCCATTCCAGACCAGCATGTCGACTGCAGAGAAGTGTCAGATTTACACTGGTGGCAGGATTGCACTTTTGGAGCAGTTTAATTCTGCTGGAATAAAGGACCGGGCATTTAAAAGATACTGAGGGGGGTGTACAGGTCTGACAATATTTGATGTGTCTACAAGTCATTTAAATTGGCAGAAAAAAACTTTGCACTGGGATTGCTTTTCTACAATTATCATGTACAGCAACGTGATACAATATAATACAACACATGACCAATAGTGTAAGATACTTCCAGACATGTTAATAGAGCTACTACATTGCGGTGTTCTCTGTACTTAGACATAATAAACTGGCCCACCCCCCCCATTACCCTCTGCTGACCAGCTCTGATCCCCTGGATATATATATATATACACATATATACATATATATACACACACTGACACCACTCCCACACTTTCAGGAAATGAAGCATTATGTATGAGCAACAGATGAGTGAATTGACATGCTCACGATTATTTTCACCTCTATGTATAGCATTCAATTTCTGATCAATTACTAATACCAACCAGAAAGCACATGATGAGTGTACCATTTCTTAAGGACAGTCACATATATTCAAAGGAAACTGTCATGGGAAAACATGTTTTTTTTTTAAATGCATCAGTTAATAGTGCTGCTCCAGTAGACCTCTGCAATGGATTTCAATGCAGAATTCTTCTGGAACAGCACTATTAACTGATACATTTTGAAAATTTTCCCATGACAGGATCACTTTAAAATTACCCAACTTAATATATGTGGCATTTGAGGAGCGGTGTAAAAAACTAATCGTTGATTGGTTGCTATGGGTTACTGCCCAGGAGCAAATTTGCTGTGTTTATAAATGAGTGTGATTATTGACATGAAAAACCACTGGAAAAAAATTGTGCAAAAAGTCTTATAATGGCTATTTATGGCAAACTTTATTGTGCAGTCCAAACCAGATCTGTTTTTCTTGCAGTAAAAGTTAAAGAGTTTGAGAAAGATTTTACAGATTTTAGTAAATCTGCCCTTTGTGATTTGCCCAGGGCTGCAATCAGGGGAGCACAAGGGGTACTACTGTACTGGGCAGGGGCCTAAATAGGGGCCCAGAGGGTGGTTGATTTAAAAAACTGGAAAAAATAGGCACCCAAGTGCCACCCCCCCAAAACTGTGCCACCCTAGGTTCCTTAATATAAACGTACCCCTGGCTGTAGTCCTGAAAAGCCAAGTCCTGAACAGCCGAAGATGAAGTCCCGAAGCCATAAAAAGATGTTTGTGAACAGTGAAACGAAACAACGTTCCTCTAGGACCATGGTGCTACACACAAAATAGAAGTACCCGACAACAGACAAAAAGTGCAAGTGCAAAAATGTGCAACTACTGCAAGACAGGACAGCAATGTAATATTTAAAGTAAATAATGCTAAACGTCACACATGATGAGTGTATCATTGTGATATGATTAATAAAAACATGATAAAGCGCAGATGTGCTCATAGATAACAATTATATCCAATGGCTATTTATTTATACAATGACATATAGTGGCTGTGTAACGTTGTGGTATATAAGGTCAGATGAGTGTGTGATCTGTCTGGTCCCTGAGTATTCAGGAGCCTTATGGCTTGGGGAAAGAAACTGTTACACAGTCTGGCAGTGAGGGCCCTAATGCTTTGTAACCTTTTTCCAGATGGCAGGAGTGTGAACAGTGAGTGTGAGGAGTGTGTTGGATTAGCCACAATGCTGGTGGCTTTACGGATGCAGCGAGTGGTGTAAATGTCTGTTATAGAAGGAAGAGAGACACCTATGATCTTCTCTGCTGTCTTCACTATCCTCTGTAGGGACTTGCGCTCCATGACAGTGCAGTTCCCAGCCCAGACAGTTATACAGCTGCTCAGGATGCTCTGCTTAGTCCCTCTGTAGAAGGTTGTGGGTATGGATGGGGGGAAATGGGATTTCCTCAGCTAGCACAGGAAGTAGAGGCGTTTTGGGCTTTCCTAGCTAAGTAGCTGGTGTTGTGGGACCAGGTGAGGGTCTCCGTCAGGTGGACACGAAGGAATTCTCCATATTAGAGCCATCGACTTACAGTGGCAGGTGGTCACTCCTACCTAGTCTTCCTAAAGTCAACAACCATCTCCTATGTTTTGTCTACATTGAGCGACAGGTTCTGCACCAGTCTGTTAACCGCTGCACCTCCTTTCTGTATGGTGACTCGTCATTATTGCTGATGAGACCCACCACGGTCGTGTAATCAGCGAACTTTACATGTGATTTGCGCTGTGTGTGGCTGCAGAGTGAACAGTAGAGAACAGTAGTAGAGAGTAGAACAGCCTTGAGGGGCTCAGTGTGGTGGTTCTGGAGATGATATTTCCAATCCTGACTGATTGAGGTCTGTAGGTCAGGAAATCCAGAACCCAACTGCAGAGGGAGGTGGTCAGTCCAAGCAGGCTCAGATTTTCTATCAGATGCTGAGGAATGATAGTGTTGAATGCTGAACTAAAGTCTATGAAAAATATTCGAACATAGGTGTCTTTTTTTTTTGTCCAGATGAGAGAGAGCCAGATGGAGGGTGGTGGCTACTGCATCGTCTGTTGAGGGATTGAACAGGGGATCTGACTGCCAATATTTTAAAAAGACTTTTATGGGGGCCCTCCCACCACAGTCTTTTTTTTTAAACACTGAACATCTTAGCCCTGAACATCAATGGCTTTTTATAACGTGTGTGTGGGGAGGTTACCGTTTTAGAGAGGATGTCTCTGTGGTCTTTTAACTGTGGTGTGGAGTGGGCGGGATCTGGGGTGGGGCCCTGAATATTTTGTTGTACAGGGCCCCCGTGATTTCTAATGGCTGCCCTGGATTTGCCGTTTCCTGACATCAGATATAGCCTACCAAGCTGGAGCTGGTAAAAGGATGGAAGTAGGCGTTCCCCTTGATAGCTAGTCTCTACATGATCTTCACATAAAGTTCCTTTAACCTCACTTTAATATCCACACACTAAAGCACAATCCACTTGCCTTTATATACTACATTAAAAGCAGCAATAGCCAATGAGCAGCAGGCGAGGCAACTCTCTAAGCGACACATATATAAATTATAAAAGAAAATGAGGTCCTTTTCTGCTATAATTCACCTATTTCAGTTGATTTCTGTAATATGCTTAGATGCCGTATAAATAACCTCATTATAAAAATCGCTGCTTTATTCAGTACCACTGTGACACTGCCAGTACAACGGCCCCATGCCTAGAAATACGACGGCAGTAAAGCCGCTCCAGCAGCGCGGGCTGCCATATTAAATTAAAGTTGAGAAATTCGGGAGTTAGTTTGCTATGACTTTGCGCTGTAGAAGTTAATGTTCCAAGGGGGATTCCTTCATTGTACACATTGATTTGCATTCAGTCTTCAGATGAATAAACCCATAATCCGGTGCAGCTCGTGAAGCAGTGCATAATTCATATCCCCTTTGGTTTATGACACCGTTTGAAATTAGCTGATGTTGATTTTGTGAAATATAAATTGACTGTAAAACATTTATTACACAGATAAAATCCCTCCGAGGGGTGAGCTGACACGGCACACGGTACAAGTCCAATCATATTTCATTTTGGAAATATTTTTTGTATGTCATTGATTTTAATGAAAAAAATGTTTTCATATCCGACGACCGACATTATGTTCTTGCTTCAGAATCATTTTCCCTATACCTCAACTGGCCTAGATATTGATTTATTTTAAAGACAAATAGTTCCTATTCCTCTTTGTTATACCCTCCTGTTTGTTAAACGCAGCAGCACATTTGGTTACAGCTAACAAGTGATACTGTTGTGTCTCCCTGCTTATGAAGAAGCAACTGGAACCGAATGATTACAATGGTTATAAGCCATAATTATAACTGAGAATATCACTTTGTAATTGGTTCTGATGTTCGTAGAGGGCAAGATAACCGTGACACGTGTTTGGGATGAGAATGATGTACAATATCCCAGAACGTATCAGTATTCCTAAAGGAAGATAACATTGTGCCGTAACTAGAATGCCACCATCTTCCTTTTTTCCCAGCCTGTCACTATGGAAACATTTCACAGGTGATTGATCATGCAGTCAATGCTTAAAGAGAAAAAAGTTTTTTGTTCTTTTTTGAAAATGCATCAGTTAATAGTGCTGCTCCAGCAGAATCCTGCACTGAAATCCATTTCTCAAAAGAGCAAACAGATTTTTTTATATTTCATTTTGAAATCTGACATGGGGCTAGACATATTGGCAATTCCCCAGCTGCCCCAAGTCATGTGACTTGTATTCCAATAGACATCAGTCACTCTTTACTGCTGTACTGCAAGTTGTAGTGATATCACCCCCTCCCTTTCCCCCCTCCCAGCAGCCTAACAACAGAACAATGGGAAGGTAACCAGATAACAGCTCCCTAACACAAGATAACAGTTGCCTGGTAGATCTAAGAATAACACTCAATAGTAAAAACCCATGTCCCACTGCATTCCATTCAGTTACACAGCCTGCCAGAAAGCAGTTCCCTCCTAAAGTGCTGGCACAAGTCACATGATCGGGGCAGCTGGGAAATTGACAAAATGTCTAGCCCCATGTCAGATTTCAAATCTGAATATAAAAAAAAAACTGTTTTCTCTTTTGAGAAATGGATTTCAGTGCAGAAGTCTGCTGGAGCAGCACTATTAACTATTAAGCGTTTGTAAAAAACATGTTTTCCAATGACAGTATTCCTTTAAGAAACCTCGGAAGCTACAGGAAAAGATTGTGATCAGAATTAGGTGCCCAGGAAACCCGTATGAAATTTCAATTCTTAGGTTAATATCAGTCAAAAAATTATTTAAATATTAGCACACATGCGGGGTTATGTAATAAAAGGCACTAAGTTTGCCCAAGGGCAGTAACCTATAGCAACCAATCAGCAGGTAGCATTCACTAGTCACCTGTTTAAATGCAAGCATCTTATTGGTTGCCATGTGTTACTGCCCATGGGCAAACTTAGTGCCTTATATTACATATAGGGGATGTACCCTTCCCAATACAACTTCCATCACATTGAGGTGGATTATTCTGATTTCCCTTTAGGGCTCAGACTTTTCAGCCGTCACCTTAGGAAAATGTAAAGAGGCAACAAAAAAAATTTTTTATTTTAAAAAAGGACTGGGGAAGTAGAGGTATTACTTCTTCGAGTACCTCCAGAAAGATATACGAACTATGTATAGACTACATAATGCATTTTGAATATTCTATAAGTGCTTCATTACATATACCCCTTAGGGTTGCCATATGGATGGAATTTTAATGGCACAGAAAATTTAATATTTCATATATTTGCCCCATACAGCTGAAGATAATGTACCTCATAATCATACCCCCTGAACAATGTAAGTCTCTATAAAAAGATATTGCATAAAACAGCTCATATGTAAACCCTGCTTCTTGTAAATAAACCATTTTCATAATAATATACTTTTTAGTAGCATGTGCCATTGGGTAATCATAAATAGAAAATTGCCATTTAAAAAAAATAAGGGCCACCCCCTGGGATCCTATGATTCACGGTGCACACAAACAAACTATAAAGTTAGGTCACATGAGCCAATTAACAGACAAGTTCGGTCTTATGCTTCCCACACTTCTTCCTGTTACAACTAGAGCTGCAGAATTTCTGGTCAGGTGATCTCTGAGGCATCATCACGAAATGGTGGTTCAATGCAAGAGATGTAAAAGAAAAATATTTACTTAAATCTATATACCAGTTTGGCAAGATTCTTTAATATGCCATGTAATTTGATATAAACTGTTGCTTAAATATTCATTTTGGGGCTATAGTTTTCCTTTAAAGATTTTTCCTGGGTGTCCTGTTTGAACGAGGCACCGTTTGTTGCAAGCACAGATTGGGGCTAAAAGTGCTGCACTAGAAGTATGTTATCATTGCATCACACCACAGACACCCAAATGGCAAGAAGTGGGCTGGAAAGACTTATTAACTAAGAGACAATGCAGAAAGGATCAGGGTCGGCAATGGGAGAGGATGAGCCTTTGCTTTGGGTCAGGTTTTGCTGACGCTTCCCCTGTAAAATGCCTGATGACCTCTAAGAATTATTTTATGTCACCTCCTGCTGATGTCCAAAGCTCTTTCAATCTAAAAATAGCAGCAGAGGGCCGACTTGCCTATAAACAGTCATTGCTTTACGTGGGAACACCTGATTAAACAGAAGCATTGATCTGTATATTGGGGATGCAAGGGGATAAACAGGAAATATTACCAAGCCGGATCAATATTTGTTATGTTATTTTACTGTCAGTCCATGTTAACACTGGCTCCTTATTGCAAAGAACTGCAAAATGTAATGGTATGGTGCTTCATAACTCGATTATAATATAAAGTAGGCTTTCCAGTTACTTTATCTATAATGTTCTGTCCAACCTCGAGAGAGAGAAACTCATTTATTCCAAGATCTGGATGTATGCATCTTTGTTGCAACTGCAGAATGAAATACAGTCCATACATTTTAATGCAACTGCATCTTTAGTGGCCAAATGAAAAGTAATTGTAAGGGCTAACATTTCTGTAGATGTCCCATTGGGTTATACCTAGATTGGTACACGGTGAAGGAAAGATATAAGGTGACACATAAGGTGTCTCATATCTAGGTGGTATGACGTAAGGTAAGCCACTTTTTGCAGAACATAAAAAGTATAAAAGTCCACATAGATGTGACGATTCTTCTTTGGTGGACGACCGATTTCAGTGCAGTCCGACCAATCCGTCAAATTATCGTGCGGTTAGTGGTATTCGAACGATTGTACATCGTACGATTTTTAGTCCGACCTCTGTCAGACTGATCGGCCAGGTTAAAAAATCTTTATTGCTCCCAGTGCAATCTGTCTATGTTTGCAGGGCCAGCAGGCAGCTACCCTTCAGTTTTCCTGGCAATATCGCCTGAAATGGTCTTTTTAGTTGATGGATCATTTCAAGATAATCGTTGTCTCATGATGATGATCGGATTTTTAAAAAATCTTTACATCTATGGACAGCTTAAGGCTAGTGCCACACTATGTGGATGTTGGCCTGCGGAGAAACAAAGCTGACAATTCACTGCTCCGTGTGCACCTGCCTCCGCTCGGGTTCAGGCAGATGTGATGGACTTCAGTGTGATTTCGCTGCAGAAATCTTGCAATTCCGGGTGCATGCAGAGTAGCTGCGGAGGAGCGTATTCTTGGCTTGCTTTTCTCCACAGTCCGAAATCCACAAAGTGTGGCACTAGACTAAGCGATAAGGAGCAATACTATGTTTAGTAACCATCTTGCTTATATCAAAGTGTACAAAGGAAAGCCTGAAGGTCTGATGGAAAAGCAATACCACACTCTATAGTTACACCTTACACGCCCTGTCTGTTCCATTTAGCCTACCAATTTATAAAAAATACTCCAGCTTTACTGAGTATCCAGTATGATCTCTCTGTCTATGTTAGTTATTTTGCCTCCTAGTGCAAGCCGCAGGCTGTTGCTAGGCAACATAGGACTGTGTGTCATTTTCATGCAATTTGATCGGATCTGATTTTTTTTAAGGAAAAAGAAATCTAATGCAAAATCGGATATGACATCTCATGTGGAAATCAATTTACATGCAATTTTCAAACAGCTCCATGGGGTTCAATGGGGGTGCAATTCTTAGTATGACCAATTGAATTGGGCAGTGTTATATCTTCTGATGATATTCACAGGGTCATTCAAGAAAGGCAATGAGCAAAGTGCTATAAAAGTGTGCTCCTTTTTTTTTTTTTTACTTTGCACTGTGCCTTCTTTGAACGTGGAATTGCAGCTGGTCTCTTAGCTCCTTTTGGGGGTAGCATGTAGTCATCTACCTTCCAAACTCCTACCATCACCTAATTTGCATTCAATTTGAGGAGTAGACAGGGGAAGAAGTGCTGATTGAATGAGCATTAAATGGAGCGCTCTTGCACCCCTTAAGGTGGCCACAGACACACCGTTAATATAGTATGAAACTAATTTTCTTACAATAGTCGGTGCATGTATGGTGGGAGAAGAGCTGACCGACATTGGCAGAAGACTTCGATATTGGTCATCTCCTTCTGCCTTCAAGGGCACCAGAACATTGTAGAATTCTATTGTTTCTCCAAGTATATCTGATGATTCAGCTCTACACGTGTATTGAAATGAACAATCTTTCCTTGAAAAATCTTTTCCAGGAAATATTGTAATTGTAACGTCTATGGTCACCTTTAGTGTTCTTACTAGTATTCCCCTGGACATCATAAATGACCTGCACAGTCCAATTCCTTCGCGGTAAAGCATTACCACCCAGAGCCTGATAAGTCTGGTCACTTACCAGCTCAAACGAGAGACCTTCTTTTGTCACGCTGTCGACATCGGGGATGTGAGCCTTGGCTTGAGCTTTAATGTAGCACTTCTCTCCTCCAGTGAAGCGAATGCCAGTAATACCCTGCAATACAGAGACAATGATATTTCTAGAGAAGTGTATAGAATTGCACAGTTTACACTGACAGTTTCCCCCCAAAGGAATACGTTTAATAACACACTCAGCGATAGTTGCATAATGATTTTTTGACACAGTAACCTAATTTGGAAGCTGTGACTAAAGCCTGGTGTACAAAAGCCGCAGAAATGGAAATATGTGCATAGAATCAGTTGAGTAAACATGTAGTTGATACAGGTATGGGCTTCATTATCTGAAAACACGTTATCCAGAAAGCTTTAAATCTGACTCCATTTTATCCAAATAATCAATTTTTTTAAGAATGATTTCCTTTTTTCTCTGTAATAATAAAACAGTAGCTTGTACTTGATCTAAAACTAAAATATCATTCATCCTTATTGGAAGCAAAACCAGCCTATTGGGTTTATTTAATGTTTACATGATTTTCTAGAAGACAATGTATGAAGCTCCAAATTACAGAAATATCCTTTATCCACAAAACCTCAGGTCCTGAGCATTCTGGATAACAAGTCCCGTACCTGTACCACTTTTTACGCTCATGGCTTTCTGTAAATGTGGTCTCACTGGTTTTCATAGTCTTTGCCAAATTCAGTTAAAGTGGTATAAAATAATATGTGTAATCCTGGAATATGCACTTTTATTAAAAGGTTTAAAGGAGGGTTTACACATGGAATTTATGCTCAAGGGAAACTTTAGGCTATTTTTCACACTTTTTTATAAATCACCACCATCAATTTATTTTAATAATCTATATTTATTTCTGATTGTTTCTTTCCTGTTGCAAAATGAATATGTTTTTAAATTTGTCCCTGGAACTAAAATGCTATCACTTACTTAATAGAAATCTTCTGGCAGAGTGTTTGTTGTATGCCTAAAAAGAAGACATATATCGAAAACTGAACACATATTGGGCCAGGTTCAATACCATGAAAAAAATGTATTTTATGGTTTATCACGTGAAAATTTATGGGCAAGAAACTTTTCTCCTTATTCAGATTCAATTTTTTTCCCGGAAGCTTCAATAAAGTGTTCATGTGTTTTTCTCATTGAATTGCATATGGCTCTGTGGGGAAATCTGGAATTGAATTCTCATCAAATTAAATCTGATTCATTAACAGATGAGCCACAAACTGATGTTATATATGATTTACATCTGGATCAGCAGGACTGCTTCCATACACTCTATCTGCTTTCTGAATTACTTGGGACCTGGGGTTTCTAATACTGTAAGGCTACTAAAAATCATTTAACCATCAAATAAATCCAATTGGATTGTTTTCCACCAATACTGATTGGAAACTTCCGACGGTCACTGCTCTGCAGGGGAAAAATCATACTTGCAAATGGCAGGGGGGAGCTCCCCACCTTACTTCCCAGAACGCTAGCAGATTTCTCTGTTTCCCTGTAGAGCAGCCGGCGACTGTGTAGAGATTTGTATCCACAGAACCAGTGCAGTCTGTATATTCTGATTATTAATCAGGCTGTATCGGTTTCTATGGAAGATATTATTTGACTTGTGCAGTTTTGATCATTTATGATGATCCCTAAGCTTAACCTCCCAGCTGAAGCCCAGGCCACACTGAGCATGTGCACAGTCTTGGTCTTGCAAAGATGTCTAACAAAGTTACAAGATGACAGCCCCTGCCCCAACTTTGAACGCATAAATCATTTGTTTAATTATATTACTATTATATTTAGTATACAAAATACAGCATTTCTAACATTATTCTATTTTAGACGTAAGTTGCCCTTTAAGAATCAATTCCACCTCCTGATCCCACAAAGCCATTGTGACTTATTGTTACTGCCCCATAAATTCCACTACAACAAGAAATCACAGAAATGTAAAAAAAAAAAAAGCATATTACAAGAGATTTTAGAATGAAAGCAGCCGTTCCTTTAGCTCTGTTCCTTCCTTTACACTTTACATTCAGAAAGGGATGAAAGAGAAATATTCTAGGATCTAACCTACTTAAAATGCTGCTCTGGCTGCTAATCCCATAATTTTGCTGCTGCACTTCCACAACGTGCCGTCCCCAAAAGGCCATATCCCGTAGCCTAAACAACACACGTATAAACTGGATTTTACATTCACACTTGATAAATAGCAACAGAAGCACAAAATTGGATGCCGAGTGCTTCTGGTTGTCATCAGAAAATATAATTCCATTTTAGCTGACATCTCAAAAATATAGCTCCAAGTGCATCTTGTTTGTGATGTGTAATTGAAGTGGAAGTCTAATCCCCGGGCTCATAAATCACTGAGAAACTGTGGGCCCTCCCTTCTGGCTGCTACAAGTGAATTATCAGTTTGTTAGCTTGTATTTGACTAACTTCTTGCTAGGTGTCTCAGGCCATTAACACATTTGTTGCCCTGGAACGTTCTGCTGCAGATGTGCAGAATGAAATCACGTCTATGAGCTCTTCAGCCCTTCATATTAAATATGTAGGAATATTCTGATGTCACAGGCATGACTTAAAGCACCCGCAGCACTGCTCCACTGTGTTATTTACTCTTATGTTGCTTTATTACCTCCAGCCAATTCCCTCTCCATCTGAAACAGTCTGAAAGATTTCTGAGAGTTATCACTACCTATATAGTTAATATAGTTGATCAAACTAGGCTGTATGGATATGCTACATACCTGAGTGGCTCATGGACACATCAAAATTGGACCAAAAATGGAAAAAAAGTAAGAGAAAAAAAAAAAGAATGCTACACCAGGGCATTCCTATAGTTATGATGAAATATACCGAGATGATGCAAATTAACACGGACACATTAAAGTGGACCTGTCACCCCAAAAAATATAAAAAATCATATTTTATCACATTAGTCAAGAAAAATGAACATCAATTACACTATATAAATTATTTTAATCTTGTTTTCTTCAGTCTGGGAATTCATAATTCTAGCAAGCAGGCAGGAGCCATTTTGTGGACACTGTTATTAAGACAAGCCTTGCATCATCTCAGAATCTTGTTTGTGCACCAGAATGGGGTACTCAATCTCTATCCCCATGTCCTACACAATTAAATGGTTACGAGAACTGGGGGAATGTGTGGAGAGCAGTGGCATCTAGGAAGTGCTGAATGGAAAGTGAAAGTAATTGTCTGCCCCGCCTCTATGCCTAAGGCATAGATGAGTGGCAGACAATATTTGATTGACAGCTGGGATTTTGAGCTTAAAACAGCTATGAATGCTTTAATAAAAAAATGAAATTGGTTTTCATGTTTAATTTGAAAAGGACTTTTATTATACACATTTTTGAGTCTGGGTGACAGGTCCACTTTAAAATGCACAGAGTTTCATATCATGGGAACTTTTATACACCAGAAATGGCATGTATTTCTGCATCTATACAGTAAAAATATATAAATAGTCTGTACAGGATAAGTCACCATGCGGTCTTGTTCACAAAATCCCTCAGTCCAAGTGTAACTAAAGACCCGCAATTGATAAATGCTGTGCCAAAGTTAGTCAAATGTAAAAATATTTATTAGGACATGTGTAGCCTAACATTAATTCACACATGGTCAGCACAGTTACAATAGTATGAGTTTCTGTGATTGTGTGGCAAGAGGAGGTGTTAGAGCTAAGTTCTGCTGAGCACTAACACAGAACTGAGGTTGATTACTTTGAGCAGTTAAAGCAAATTCTGATACATTAATCAGAGAAGTTCATGGAGAGAAAATATTGAAGTGTTGGGAACCCACCCACGTCTTTCAAATTTAAGCATTTACAGCATTTGTCCATATTTATGTGGCGCAGGTCAATTTCAAAGTCCCCAAAAAAGGTGCAGCTGACCTAAAAGTTAGCGTAACCTAGTTTGTCCTGCATTTCCAAGCAGGGACCTCCATCATCTTGGCATCAAGCTCTAAATCTGTATTGTAAATGTTCTTTGTATTAATTTGTATTATCTTTTGTACTTATTTGCATTTATTATTGTAGTGACCCCCTGTTCTATTCGTTTGTTGGTTGCCTGTACTTCTTTCGCAGGTAGAGCTATTTAAATATAAAAATACATACATGCAATTTCACAATCAGAACAAGTATTTTTATGGAACTTACATTTGTATATCCATCAACATCGTTTAGCACAGAGGGCCAAATGCGGCCCAGGATGGATATGAATGCAGCCTAGCTTGAAACGCTCAGTTCTTGAGAAAACGTCATGCCCATTGCCCAGTTAATAATAATAATATAATAAAAAGTAAGTCTATTTATTTAGGTGTCCCTTATTCCAGTGTATAGCGCCATCTGGTTATCCAACTAGTATTGTAATTCTTTTTTTTGTGTATTTTCTTTACTTTTACAAATCAAAAGAGTTTGTGTATTTCATGTGTGGCCCCCAGACAATTCTTCTTCTTCCAATGTGGCCCTTGAAGCCACATGAAGGATCAGCTTAAGGGTCCACAAACCAAAGAGACCGAGGTTACAGTGATTGATAAATACTAGAAACCATACACAGGATCTTACCTATGGTACACAGCAATGAGGACAAATTTATAGAACACCCTGCTTTTGGATTCAGAATTTTCTGGATTCATATTTGTATGCCTGGGTTGAACAATTTAACACCCTATCCAGACCACAACAGTGCCTGCTGCCTCCAACTCCCACCTAAAGGCACATGGAGCAATTTATCTTCTGGTGCATTTCCAAAATCCAGAAGTTCCCCAAACCACACTTCCCACTAAATATTACGGTGAAGCACATGAAAGCTCTAACGTCTTCAGCCAAAGTTTCAAGCTCTGATTTCTCTATTGGTCTAATAAGAAGAATATAATGTTTACAAAAAAAAAATATATAGTATGAAATCTGATATTCTGATTGGTGGCTGCCTTATTCTGTATCTGAAGCAATTGTGAAATCCTTACCGCACACCTCCCTTCCACAGTACTGCAATATGGTGCTGGTCCATCGTTAACCCTGCCGGGTTCCTTAGCAACCGTACTTCTGTAAAAAACAGTCCGCACACACTTCTTTAGCAGTCGGGGAGTGAACCCCTTTTATTCATGCCACCTTAATCAACGTTTCGGGAGGTAGTACCTCCCTTCTTCAGGATACAAGTTCAGAACTTGTATCCTGAAGAAGGGAGGTACTACCCCCCGAAACGTTGATTAAGGTGGCATGAATAAAAGGGGTTCACTCCCCGACTGCTAAAGAAGTGTGTGCGGACTGTTTTTTACAGAAGTACGGTTATTCTGTATCTGCACATGATGGGAAATGGGATTCCCATATTATAAGCTGTATCTCAGATTCATCCAAACACTGAATTCTCCATAAAAGATTCAGCTGAAAACGACCGCTATCACAGAGTTCATGCAAATTCTCCCACAGTTAGTTGCACATAAAAATTCAATTAATTAGAAGTAGTTGCATCAAAATGCAAAGCTTTAGTTTCAATCTGCACTGCTCTGCCCTTCCTGTCTCCGACAGGAGAATTGCACTTGTGTCTTAAAGCAACATTTCAGTGTAAAAATAAAAAATGGGTAAATAGATAGACATCCAGTCACTCCAGCCTTTATACATTACAGTTTTGGCTAACTAACTATATTAGAAACATTTTTTTTTTATTTACCTAGTTTTTATTTTTACACTGAACTGTTCCTTTAAGAATTGGGTGCACAGGTGACTCTTGCACCAAACAGCAGAAATGTTGCCAGCAGTCAATAGTATCGGATCTATGATAAAGTGCATTTGTGTTCATTTTGATGCATCGACTAGTTATATTTGGCACAGCCCCAACTTGCAACTGCAACTGGGGGGAAATGCTGTGACTTTGAGGGTTCTGATTCAGTTAAGCCGATCACTTAGGATTTGCCTGAAACCACATTTCATTATACTTTATTATATATATTAAAATATTATAATTTTTGTAACATTTCTTTTATGAGCCTTTAAGCCCTGAGTCCTGTAATACTCGATGCTTATCCTGCAGCACAACTGCACCATTCATTTTCTACTAGTGAACAAATCTTTATTTTCGCAGAGCTGTTTATTTACCCATTTGTGTTTATATGTCAGCAGAACAACTTGCCCAAGGTCAGAATGAAGCAACACGGGGGTAGGTCTACTATTCCCTACACTAGAACCAGTGCTTTGGTCCATGGAGGCAGCCCGAGTCATTAATCTCCCTTGGCAGGTACAGCCGGAGTACACAGGGAAAGAATGTTTCTTAATGCCTGGGCTATAATGTGACACTGAGTCTATTCAGCTCATGCTAAATGCTCATACAAACACTCGCTCTATAAATATACAAAAATGCAAAAGCATAGATGTAATCCTGCTAAATGAAGGACTCGTGGGCCTATGATATAATGAGAATGTATATAGGCATGGCAGAAAGTTTTACACAGGCCCCATGCCTTTGGAGGGGGGGGGGGGGTACAGTGCTTTAAAAAAAAATAGAATTCTCCAGCCCACCGCCAAACACTTGCAGAACAATCCAGCAGCAGAGCTGGGAGAGGGTTCTTATATTACAAAATAAATCATACACCCAATTTTTTGCAAGCTCCCAGGCTGGGATACCACTGCCCTACGTGACACATAGACTGTACTGTTCTTGTGTTGATGAAGGTGGATGAGGTTTTTGAGAACTGGACATTATTTTAAAGACAAGTTTACTCCATTAATCTTAAGTCTTAAGCCAGGTTTTATTTTACTCCACCTTTGTGAACAAACCCCAGGCCCTGCTCACACTACTACTTCAAAGAAGAATTCAGAATTCCAATTTCTGGGGAACTTTGCAAGGAGTTGTCACTTTAATTTAGTAACACATGGAACGTAGACAATGAGAAGAGGGAAGGTCACACACTTTTCATAGGCAAACTGAGTGTCAGGTATTTTTCATACAGTGCTGCACCTGTGGGTGAATTGTACTAAGGTGCCCAACTGTAGAATAACAGGGAAAATGAAGCTCTTCAGTGGATTTTGATAGCCATCGGCCAGTACTTTCCATAAGAAATCTCTGCAGCCCCACAGGCCCTGGGGCAAAACTTTATTACTATGAACATGTATTTCTATAGCGCAAACATATTTCATAGCGCTGTAAAGTAAATGTGATTATGCAAGTAAATCACATGAATTACATACATAGAACATATGGAGTTAGATACATCACAATAAATATGGAGTTACATACACTTGCACTATCTTGAAGAAAATGACAATGCTTACTCTTAGGGGAGGGCTGGCCCAAGTGGGGGACCCCCTGCAAGTGCATTTGTACTCCCTGCTCCTATGCTTGTCATGCTACTGGTTTAACATTTAATGGGAAACCTATAAAGAACTGCTAGTAGAAGCACACAAATAAGGTTATAAGGTATCCCTTGCACAGGCATACTTGCTGAATTACCAGTGAATTCCCCCTGATGCACTTGTTTACAGTGTTGTAGCACTGGGAGGAATCTATGCAGAAAGAGCTAAGTATGCAGAGAGCGTAGGAGGATAAATAAAATTATAGATGATTGTATGATAATAACCATTGTCCCTCTACAGTCTCCGTCATGAATGGAGAAACAGCACCCAACATAATGATGTGTTTAGATTTCATCTAATGTGGCTGTGCATCAACAGATTACTGCACAAGTCTGGAGCCCGTGCACTCCTCTCTATAATATCTCTCTGCCCTGCAGTTACATAAATAAACAATAGTATTAATAAATAAAGCTCAGTACATTTGTGGCCCCAACAAGAACAGGTTCCCTGATGAGAAACATTAATTTCCCCACAGACTGTCAGATGTGTCTCAGCCAGTTAATAAAGTCTCCCAGCAGCTAAAAAGCCAAAAAAAAAAACCTGATCACTGATTTCAATACTTTTCTTCATTTCCCCCAGGTTGAGTGCTGGGGACACAGCTGAGGAGTTCCTTTTACGTATTACTATATGCCAGAGGTGCCAGCAATGTGTTCCTGTTCTATAATTGGGGCAAAACAATTCCCTCTATGTCCCAGGAGAATAAAGGTTTTTTTCTCTGTAATTTAAAAGGAAACAATAACCAAGTCAAAAAAAGGTAATTTTTTTTATTAGTGTGTTAGTGCATATGTGCTATTTAATTGGCTGTCACTTATTCCTATAGGAAAACAAATGAAATGTTCTGCCTGTGACTGGTGTTGGTTATAATAGACAGGCACCACTCAGAAATGCCAACGAGAACATGTCTGTTTTATTTCCTTCCCGCCAGTGTGTGTGTGTTTGGGGGGGGGGGGTCAAAATTCCATGTATACCAAAGCCCTTAAAGGAGAACTAAACCCTAAAAATGAATATGGCTAAAATGCCATACTGAAGTTTCAGCTTGTCAATAGCAGTAATGATCAAGGACTTCAAATTTGTCACAGGGGGTCACCATCTTAGAAAGTGTCTGCGACACTCACATGCTCAGTGGGCTCTGAGAAACTGATGAGAAGCTAAGCTTAGGGGTTGTCACAAATCATCCAGCAGAAAATGATGTTTGTCTTTAATATAAGCTGATGCTACAGGGCTGATTATTAAATTCTGATGCTAGTTGCACTGGTTTCTGTGCATGTATTAATGTTCTGTATTAATGACTAATCAGCCTTATACTGTGACATTTCTATTCTACGTGTACTGTATATTGTGAGTGGGTCCCTAAGCTCAGTAAGTGACAGCAGCACAGAGTATGTGAATCAGTAAATCAGCAGAAAAAAAGATGGGGAGCTACTGGGATATCTTTAGAGACACTTTACTGATAAAGGTTGTGGTTGCCTTGGGCTGATACAGAAGCACGAAACATAATGTACAAAATTTCTAGCTACTTATTTAGTTAGGCTTTAGTTCTCCCTTAAGGCATAGGGTTGTTATGCTGCTTCCTATGAAGAGAAGTCCAATACCTATTTAGTTAAATTCAGCTAGCAACCCTGCATTGCAATATGCCCAATGCCATGGTGCAAGGTATTTGCTACATAGTCATAATATACAATACTATAGTGCAAGTTTTGATCCAGGGCCTGTTGGGTTGTGAGGGTACAAATGCACCTGGGCCTGCAACCCCATGTGTATGTGTGTCCTCAGCCAAAGCCACTGGCCATGCAGACACTGTACACTACATCCTCAGACCATACTCCTAATTAGAGCGGATTCTTTCCCCTAGTGTCACACATGAGGTTTAGTAGCAGACTTACAATCTGGAAGTCATGCACTTCCACAGCTTCTTCGTTTCCACTGCCAGTCTTGAAGGTTTCCAAGTTATTTCCAGAATCAATTTCCATAGATCCTTCCTGCACTTTGCCATTGATGCTCATTGTGTAATGGACATTGTAAACCTGCAACACACAAATTTGTTTCACTTATAAAATGTGTTCATTATAACATTAATGTTATATTATTAAATGCAAAAATATACCGCATTTGCTTGAAAACTGCATGTATCTAATGTACTCAAAGTTTTTCAGTAATAAATCAATTTAATAACCCCACAGCTAACACTTACCAAGGGATCCTGGGAGATTTGGTCCAAATACAGATGGGCATGAAAATACACAACGCAGCAAGACACATGCACCAATCATAAAAGAAAAGGCCCAGACAGTTATTGAATCTGCTGTGATACATGTAGTGATGGGTGGATTTGTCCCAATAATTTGTGAAACAGTAACAATTTGCAAAACACATTGAAGTCAATGGGCATATAGAATAATTATGGAAAATGTATTATTTATTTATTTTTGTAATCAGGTTTTGTTTATTGAACAAATACAAAGATTTACATGTATCATTTATATAATTTACAATAAATGTATTCAGGTAACTTATACATAACATTTCCATACATTTTACATTTAATTCCTAACTTCCAAGTCTAACATCGACACATGTTTTTTTATTAAACTACCTATTTAACCAAACAATTCTTATATTGCTGCTTTGTTTATCTTTTTGTCAAAATCACATATGTACTGGATTCAGATCGTTTCAACAAAGGTAAGTAATTATATTGTGAGTTGAACAGTTAGTAAGGGTATGGAAAATAAATTTAGATATAAGTCTCTTCCACTCGCATATATTTTGTCAATCTATCTGTGATATATATTCTCTCAATGGTAACCAGATTGCCTTATAGTTTCTATATTTATTATTCAGTGAAGCTGTTAACTCTTCCATGAGACAAATTTCATTTAACATTTGGAAGCATTTGTCTTTAGCCGGAATTGTATTTATCCTCCATAGCTGAGGAATTTGAGCTTTAGCAGCTACTAGTAACAATCTCAGTAGGTCTTTTTTTGAATGGTTTTCAGGTTCGAAATCGTGGAAAAGTAAGATGGCAGGGGCATCTCTTTTGATCTGTTCCCCAATAATCTTAGACCATATCTCTATTACATTATTCCAATATAACTCATTGTCCATTAGACCCATTTTTTAAATTTTAGAAATGGTGTCCTGTACCATCTGGATAATAGTTTATAAGACGATTCCTGTAGTCTATTACTTATAGAGCATTTATTTACAGATTGAATAATTTTATCCCAATCCTCTTCCGTCAATGTAATGTTTGTATACCCCCATTTCTGTGTAAATAGGGGGTATGCAGGGTATTTCATATCAATACGTATTTTGTATAATAACGACACTTAGGGGCAGATTTACTAAATTCGTGTGAAGGATTTGAATAGAAAAAAATTCTAATTTTGACATTTTTTTGGGCTACTTGGACCATCAATTTTTCAAAATTATCGAATAGCCCAAAATTCGATTCAAATGGGCCAAATTCGATTGTCAAAGTACTAGCCCTTTGGCTAGGTATAACAATTCGGCAGATTAAACCTACCAAACTGCTATATAACCCTATGGGAAGCTCCCATAGGATTTTCCCATGTTTTTTTTTTGATTGAATATATAAAATTCGATCGAATGGTTAAAATCATTTGATTCGAACGATTTTATCGACCGACTGAATTTTTCATATTCGATCGTTCCATAAATCGAATTGCTTAAAACCCCTCGAATTCCAGGGGTTTTAATTCGATAAAAATTCGATGGTTGAATTCAAGGGTTAATTCGACCCTTAGTAAATCTGCCCCTATATGTTTCATTGAGACTGTAATTGTACATAATTGTTCAAAATCAGTCAAAGGTATAGTTATAGGTCCTTTGGACTGAGGTTTTTGTAAAAAATGTTTACTTGATAATATCTCCATTTATCTCTATTATCCCAATTGTCTTATCGCCAATGAGTATTTATAGTTTATTTTGTGCCATATTGTTAAGCTATTTCCAATGAATATATGTGTTTTTACCCTATGAGTAATATTCTCCTTACTTATCCACAGCAAACAAACTAAAGAGTTTTCTATCCACAAGTTTTCTATGGTGTGCCAGTGAAGTTGTGAATTTGGCTTATTATATTCTATTAACATAGAGAGGACTGCTGCTTGATAGTATGATTAAAAATCCAGCATAGCCAGACCTCCTCTTGAGGAAATTGTGTTATTTATTAAGGGGGTTGTTTATTAAAGGTCAAGTTTGTGAGGTTTTTTAAACTCACAACTCAAATATTTTCTAACTGAAGAAAAAAAATTGATGCAAAAAACTTGAATCAGTGAATTCACAGTGAAAACCCCATATATTTGAATTTATTGCGTTTTTGGCAAAAAGAAACTCGAATCGAGTGAATTCATCAAGTTTTCAAGAAAAAGCCACCCAAAAAACTCAAACATCAGGAAGGCTATAATCATCTTTTTTTTTTTAAATTTGTTTTGTTTTTTTAACCTGAAAATTTGTTTTTTTTTTTTTTTACAAAAAACTACCCTCAAAAACTAAAATTTTTGGGAAAAAAGGCAATTGCCAAATAACCCATAAGTATAAATCTGTGAAAAACTTGAAGCTAACGAAAGTCATGAAGAAGTTTATCGGAGCTGTCTCTGACAAATTGTAGAATCTTTATTTACTTTGAGGTTTAAGAAGTTTTCAGGATTTTTTTTTTTATTGTAACAGCACGTAAACTCTTTATGAAAACAAGGATTTTGACTTTTTTTATTCATATTCGTTTTGTGTTCATGCTTTTTATATTCGAGCTTCTTAAAAAATTTTAATTTAGTTGAGGTTGAAAAGGGAAAACACTGGCTTTCAACTAAAATTACAAATAACAGTAAAACCAATTAAAATTTGTTATGAATGTATACTTGAAAGTTGTTCAGAATGACATTTTTTTACATTGTGGAATGTAACCCTTTGAATTTGACTGCAATTAGAAGGAACTGTTTCTTTCTATCTGGGAAGGGTTGGGGAAACAGAACAGCCAATGTACAATCTAATTGTAACATTAAAGGGGGTTATTTATCAAGGGTCGCAATTTGCAGTTTTCTTTTATACCTCGAATGAACTCACAGTAAAAATAGTTTCTTATTTAAGAAAAAATAACAAATAAAAAAACAAACAAATACAAAAATATTGTAGAAGAGATACCTATTTTAACCAAAAAAAAAACCCTCTAAAACTCAATCCTTAATAAATCTGGGGCAGATTTATCTAGGGTCAAAGTGAAAATTCAAATAATTCGAATTTTGAAGTAATTTTTGGATACTTCGACTATTAAATGAGCAAAAATTCTAATCAAATTGAAAAAATTCGACCATTCAAATTTTTAAGTACTGTCTCTTTGACATATATAACGTATATCAAGTCTTTGGCTGAATTTTGAGAAGACTAAGTTTTTTCGGTGAAATCGTTCGAATTGAACAATTTAATCGCACAATTAAAAATAAAAAAAACTTTGACTTAAATTTGATGGTTGAAATGCAATGTTTTTTCACTTTGAAATTCGACCCTTGATAAATCTGCATTCTGTGTGAATATGTCACTAGAATATGATGATGAAAACTAATATTGCAATTAACTCTATAAAGGTAAAGACAAATGCAAAGAGTACAACTTTATTTACATAATAATTCATGCATGAACCCTACACCTTGACCTGTAGCAATATCGCTGTCCTGCTTTCTTTGGGAGTTCTAAAACATGTTGCTAAATTCAGAAAGCACTAGAATGAAGACTTATCTTGGGGAGGCTTAGCAACAAATAATTTGCACCCATTACAATCACCACCCCCTGCACCCTACCATCATCCACTTGGTCAGCACACCACCTCCGCCTCTTGTTCTTACCCACCAGTCTCTCTCTTCCCCTTCAGATTACACCCCCTCTAACAGTGCCCTCCTGCCCTCCACCCCCAAATTGGTCAGGTTACAGAATTCAGAGCTCTGAGTGGAACACTAGTTGCTCTGTGTTGCTATTTAAACATTCCTGCGTTGGCAAATATTTACTCGGTGCCAGGTCATGTTTTTAACATTGTGGGCCGAATAGGATCTTAATGTGCAAAAAAAAGAAAGCTGAGCGGAGATTGATTGTTCCTATACATGGCGCATGCAAGAGGAGACATTTTTGCAAACACAGCTCATTTATACCTGCAAATCAAGGCAGCATTTTATGGAATGCCTGGGAGGCAAATGGATTTTATGGGATTTTGTAAGGTACACAATATATTATTTCAAGGGACATTGCGGATATGTTTGCACAAGCTATTTGGTCAGTCAGATTTACAGTGGTTGGATGTCAAAATCTGATGACTAGTTTTTCAGCTAGACAGCTGCAGCAAAAAAAGAGTGGCTGGAACATTCCCATCTGATTAACTGTAACAAACTCCATATATTACCGTTATATTTTAAAAATTGGGACTTGGCATTTAGTAAAAACAAAAATAGACACGAACAATATAAAAAAGGGAGAAGGAAATTCGGGGAGATTGTCGCCTGCTAAAAACGCCAGGCGACAGAATCTCCCCGAATCTCCCTGTCTGTCCCCAGCCTAAAGGGCAGATTAGTACAGTCTCATGATAATTGCACCGGTATCAGAGCTGCCATGTACTACTAATGTTAATTAATTACTAATCAGCAATATATGGTGACATTTATATTATATATATTCATTATATACCTCAATGACAGCAGCAAAGAGCATGTGCAGTGAATCCTCAGAAAAGACGATGGGGAGCTACTGGGGTATCTTTGGAGGCACATATCTTCCCTGCTAAAGGGCTGTGGTTGCCATGAGCCTGTACAGAAGCCCAAAACATAATGTACAACATGTCTACCCTAATGCTTTAGTTCTCCTTTAAGCCCACTAATTAGCACTTGTATTGCCTGGGCCAAATCTTAATTATTCACTATTTTTGACACCACTTCACTTGCCATTCATAACACTATACCCTCACAGACTGTTATATATTATGACTGCATGGTGTTCACCAAGTACAGTATTTGTCCTTGGATTTGGTTGGTCATGAGAAAGAATAAGACAGGCACAAGGAGTATAATCTTAAAGGAGAAGGAAAGGCTAGGAGAACTTGGGGTGCCAAATGTTAGGCACCCCCAAGTGTTTGTATCGTCTTACCCATAACCCTGGGCCGGTGCTCCTATCAGCAGAAAACTGCACTGGATTATACCAGTGAGCATCAAGGAGTGTTCTACTTCTGTTTTCCTCCTTTACTCATGCGCAGTAGAACGAAAAGCCAAACTTTAACTTCAATGTCAGCTATTTCATTCTACTGAGCATGTGATTTCCCTGGGAAGTTTGAAGATGAAAATGATGGAAGTGGCTGGTGTAGTTTTCTGCTGATAGGAGCAAAGGCCCGGGACTACAGGTAAGTTGATACAAACACTTTGAGGTGTGTAACATTTGGCACCCCAAGTGCTCCTAGCCTTTCCTTCTCCTTTAAAAAGAACACAACAAACAGCTGCCATAGTGTTGTTTGGTGCCAGCCAGCTGCAATTCATACTTTTCTTATTGTAGCAGAATGCCTGGTGAAAAGCTATCCAAGTCCCATCTAAGGTTAGTTCCTTCTCCTATACAGGCCATGGAGATAGTTACCAGATGCGTTTAAAGGGGACATATACCATTGTTTTTAACTTTAGCTTAATCAATTCCTTTTGCTATAAA
>CM044433.1:134296275-134329518 GCA_024363595.1 Xenopus borealis | reverse complement strand
TGAAATACAAGAACTGATTGAGTCTGACATAAAGGGGCTTTTGTCTGGAAGCAGTTACCACTGACCCCAGCTCAGCCTACAAGACCATAAGCAGCAGAGCAAGAGCACAGCAACTTTGTACGTGTAGCCTGGAGGCCCATCAGGGACCATTCTACTTTATGCAGAATAACGCCATCACTTAAAGGAAAAAAAATTACATTAAATACTAGGCTCATTTTTTACACTAATAAACTGCTGATCGCATCTCACTGTGAATTATCCCTCTATAGCCAATTAAAGTGACACACTACATGTCATTCTCCACTGCTACTATAATGATCTGTTTGAATAATGTATGCCTCTATGCCGCTGCCAATGAAGGACGCCAGCTGGATGCAGGGCAAAAAGGTGCCCTGAATTCATATTTAAGCAATTGTTTCACTCTTACTTATGGAATTAGCAGATGAGCAGCTTCATTTCTCCTGCTCTCCATTGCTTTACATGGTATTATTATCTAGCAATAACAGCCGGATCATGGGTACACTTAAATCATCCGCTCCAGGAATATCACTGTTGTTGCCAGAAAGTTAAAAATATTGGTATATAGAACAGCTGTTCACCGTCATACACTTCAATAAGGAAAGATGTGGTCGGCTACTTACATGCTTGTCATTTGGCTTCCAGAAGTAAAAAGCTCCAATTGATCCAAAGAGAAGCAGAAGGGCACCAGAGATCAGCACCACAGCTCCAATTCTGAGTAGGCGGCTGTTACTAGAAGGCTTCACTGTCACAGCTGTGTATGCCTGGAGTCAGAGAGGCACAGAACCATAAATATGTAACTTCCAGCACAATGTAAAGAAGCAGTAAAGCTTGTTATTTTCTTGGCCAGAGATGACCCACTAAATCAGGGGTCCCCCACCTTATTTACCGTGAGCCACATTAAAATATGAAAAAGTTTCAGAGCAACACAAGCATGAAAAAAGATCCTGGGGTGCAAAATAAGGGATGTGATTGGTACTTAGTAGACCCTATATGGACTCCCCTCTGTTTGCCAATACACATGGGTTTTATTCAATTAAAACTTGCCTTCAAGTCAGAAACTTATAAACAAGCACCTGCTTTAAGGGCCACTGAGCTCAACATCCAATGGGTTGGTGATCAACATGCTGTTTGTAAGCCACTGGCTGGGGCACTAAATGTTGGTTTTATTTCCTCAAGGAGTGTGATTACCATAAAATTGCAGCCAAATATCCCTTGCAACATGTTCCAAATGTAACTGGGGGAATATACCTTACATATAAGCTATGGCTTAGGTACTGCTTATCATAAGGACATTAACTATCCTAAATAGTGATTCTTGTTTATTAATATATTTGTAGCCATTTACATAAGTTAATGCAGCCATACTGCCTCCTATGCCACAGTATAATAAGATATAGTTCATGGACACCATGTAGATTTTTAGACTGTAAGCTCTTTTGTGCAGGTCCCTCTTCACCATTTACTGATTGCAATGTATATAATTATGTGCATTCTTTCCTTTGTATAAACCCATTTGTTGTTCAGCACTGTGAAATTTGTTTAGAGCCCCCAGTGCCCAAAAATATTAAAATGGCAGCATTCTTGCTTGGATACCAACAATAACTCGTACTATATACAACTCTTGCAGAAAGTCATATATAAAGCATATGCCCCTTTGATGCTCTATATCTGTCTGTGCATCAATAAATACATACACACACGGTACATTATATATACATATATACACAGATTATGAGTGCAGCCATAAACACTGTATTAGTCACGAACTGAGGTTGAACAGGTTAATAGTAAGGCAATAAGATGGAACACCAGGCAAGTGAGATCAGATCTCTCTACTGCTCTACTGTAGTAATCAATATTGCAAGCTCTGTGGGGCACAGTGTACCTACACACACACACACACACACACACACACACACACACACATACACACACACACATATATAAAATATGAAAATATGCTTTTCTTGGACATTAGATTTTCTATAGAGATACAACAAATACAATCCTGCTACAGGCATTTTCCCTTTTAAATCCATTTTTATGTGGGTTGATATGTGAAAGCAAGTTCAAACTTTAATTAATTGCCTCAGCCCTTCTGACTTTATATCCTCTTTCTTCGTTAATCCAAATCCCTTTGAGCTAATCCTTTCTTTCTTCTTTTCTCTGAAAATGTGTGTGCAGTTGTCCCTTTCTCATTGTACAGTCATTTAATAATTGGGAAATAATGCACTTTATCTGTTGTCAGGGTTAGACTGTCCTACTGATCTGGCACATGGTGGAGTTACTCTGTTCTTTATTTATTATTACAATACACTACACAAAAGAACAGACTTGTAAAAATAAACAAATGCAGTTAATATTTACTGCAATAGACATTTATGTTTGCTGACAAAATTTGCCATGTTATGCACACTACTGATAATAAAGAGCTAATTTGCCAATAGTGATTTCAGTGTGCAGCAAACTGTAGTTCTAAGATGCAGCAACTAGTGGCAAATGAATAAGAATCATTTGCTTGAAGGGGAAAGTTCACACTACTATTACTAATACAACTGCAGCTGATGAGGTGATGGAAATATACTGGTTGTATTAACAGATTATTCTGATGTATAAAGTGAAAATAACTCGAAACAATGTATCTCACTAGTGAAAAAAAAAGTTATCCCTAATTCACAGCATTGTACTCAAGGCATAAATGTAGAGGAATCAGGCATGAAACTTGGACCCTCTGCCTCTCTTAAAACCACTACTATATATATATATATATATATATGATAAAGGCTACTGGAGTAGCCAAAACGTTAGTGCTTAAATAAATTGCACCTTAATCCCTTGATAAATCCTGAGAGTGCTCGCCTTTTTTTGAAGATTTATATATATATATATATATATATATATATATATATATATATATATATATAATATATATATATACACACACACACCACGTATGGGATCAGTTATCCAGAAAGTTCCGAATTACAGAAAGCCTGTCTCTCATAGACTCCATTTTAATACAATAATCCAATGTTTTCGTTTTTTTCCTCTGTAATAATAAAACAGTAGATTGTACTTGATCCAAGCTAAGATATAATGAATCCTTATTGGAAGCAAAACTAGCATATTGGGGTTATTTAATGTTTACATGATTTTCTAGTAGACTGTAGTTAGGCAGATCCAAATTACAGAAATATCCATTATTCAGAAAACCCCAGGCCCCATGAATTCTGGATAAAGGGTCTAGTCAACGTGTATGGCAAAGGGCCATGTTTGTAGTGTACTCCCTGGGCTCAAGAGCTGACACTGTAGAGAGAACAGAATGCTGAGGATATTCACAAAGTAAAAGATGTTATAGACAGAAAGCAGGTCAGCTTTGCAATCAAGGGGAATGCCTGTAAGCACTATATAGTGAGGGCAGATGCACATAGAAATAATAGAGATGACCAATACAGCAGGGCTCAGTCTCTCTATACACCTATATCAGCTCTATTGGAGCACCAGGGGCAGGTAGTAGCTCGGCTGAGTACAACTGTTCAGTAGCTAAAGTTCCACACAGGGCAAGAGAAAGTGTTGTATCTGTAGGGGCCGGGGGTGAGGCAGAGAATCGATCTTACTCACAGGAGGTAAACACTGCTCCACGTCCTCGGGACCCGCAAGGGCAATAGGAACTTTCTCCGAAGTATCTGCCATAGTGTGCGCCTGGACCCAGTCTGATCCCACAGCCCAAATTCTGCAATGTGAGCAGGACAGCCACGTGATCCCGCCTGCCCCTCAAACTCTCCCAGCGTACCTGCCTACCTAGCGCCACTGCCCGGACCCCCCTTCCCATGTCAACTCAATGGAATGCCCCCTGCTTTCCTCAGCCTCCTTAATGGCTGCTCCAGGAGGCAGCACAGGGAGGGATGGGGGAAAATCCCACAACACTTTTGTCCTCTCTGTTTTCCCTACAGCTACAGACAGCATCCCCATTCATTCACTATAGCAGATGTCAGCACCATTTGTTTACATTTTCCTGAAGAAATAACAAAATACAGAGTTATGAAACATTTCATATTTAGCAATGCAAACTGGAATTCTGAGTAACCTGTTAATATCCATTACTGCAGTATGTGTCTGATCTGCTGCCTAGGGACAGAAAGCATAGTGTTTTTGCTACCAATTGCATTTACAAATCACTTTAGCACCAACAACATTTGTTTAATTAATGTATATTGGAAAGTTGCTCAGAAATCCAGTCTTTTACTCCTGGGTCTACAAGGATGTATGTAATAGTGCAAACCCAGTGAAATTGTGGTATTCTGTTACAGAATGCAAACAAATTCATTTGGTGGGAATGTGCAAAATTCTTCTATGCCAGAGACAACACAAGCATTCATTCCTTGGGGTCAGCAGTTTCATGTATGGTGCACAAAGCTAAATGTCCCTCAGTCAGTCCATCACAGTTTTGCAAATAAAAAACAAGAATCAGTAAAAGACAAGCAAATGGTAGAAATAAAAAGAAAATAAATGGCTTGATGTATTTTGCTATAGTTTGCCTTTAAAGTTGAGAAAATCGTGGCTCTACTAGCAAGAGCAAGACATGTCAGAGAACCAAGCAACTAAAATGCATGGTCCTTACTGTATGTGCGGTGCCCCTAATGATAAACCTGCAGTGGGCAAAGGGAAAATTGGCCAAAAGAATGCATGATCCACTGTAGTGTGGCGTGTATATATTGCAAATATGATGACCTACACTGTATTGCCAAAGTAATGTAACTATATAATCTCATTGTCCAGCATTTTGGGAGCTGGACTGTTTTGAAGAGTTTCCAGCAATAGATCACATCATGTCATATGGTACAGGGCAGCTTGTTAATATGCCAGGTCTGACCTGGCGAAGCAAAGTCTAGCGCGTGTATGTTCAGTTAAATGGGCATCTTAGTAAATTAGCGTAGTTACATCCCTTCGTCAGTGTGCAACTTCGCCTGGCGTAAGGGTGCAAAGTTGCGTTAGTCTATCTACTTTGCTAGCGAATTTTCACCAGGGACACTGTTAGTAAGTTGGCGAAGTTGCGAAATGACGTCACGCTGGCGAATAAGGGCTAGCGTTAGACGCTTCCCACTTTAGTGAATTTGGCCCATTTGAGTTTGTGCCAGGATGGTTGTATACCAGACTCATTTAATTCTCTTTTGTGAGGAGTTGAGCAGAAACATTGACTCTGGGATGGAACAGCTCATGTGTAGGGCATTATAACAAATCGACTTTGTTAAGGTTCCCTGGACAAGTCTACTTAGTGTAAATGTAATGTATTTGATTTAACTTGTAACATAAAGATGTTGATTCAACTTTAAATTTTCTGCCATTTGCAAATTAGCCTTAGCGCATGATCTCTAACAAATTTATGCTAGCCACAGCTGAACGTTAGTGCATCTTAGCTTTGATTTGCTTGCACTGCAGAAGTAACGCTAGTGAAACTTTGCCAGTGTCCGTCGGCCAGGATAAAAATTTGCATCTCAGTAAATTAGCGTTGTGACAGTGAATCTTTGCCTGGCAAAGTGTTTTGAGGGAAACGAAGCCTTCACTGGTGAATTTTCAGCGGTTAGTAAATTTGCCCCTAGCACATGATCTGTCAGTATAAACACACCTTTTCTGAAAGGCCCCAGAGGCTGCAACACCACTTAACAAGAGGCAGCACACCATGGAGGCTGAGGAGCTCTCCAAACAAGTCAGGGACAAAGTTGTTGAGAAGTACAAGTCAGGGTTGGGTTATAAAAAAATATCCAAATCTTTGATTATCCCCCAGAGCACCATCACATCCATTATCAGAGAGGCAGCACAGAGACCAAAGGTAACCCTGAAGGAGTTGCAGAGTTCCACAGCAGAGTCTGGAGTATCTGTCTATAGGACCACAATAAGCTGTACACGCCATAGAACTGGGCTTTATGGAAGAGTGGCCAGAAAAAAGTCATTACTTAAAGTTAAAAATAAGAAGGCACATTTTGAGTTTGCCAAAAGGCATGTGAGTGACTCCCCAAATGTATGGAGGAAGGTGCTCTGGTCAGATAAAAAACATTAACTCTTTATCTCTAGTAAAATGCTATGTCTTGCTCAAATCCAACACATCCCATCACCCCAAGAACACTATCGCCACAGTGAAACATGGTGGTGGTGGCAGCATCATGCTGTGGGGATGTTTTTCAGCAGCAGAGACTGGGAAAGTGGGAAAGTGAGTTGATGGATGGTGCTAAATACAGGAATTCTTTAGCAAAACCTGTCAGTTTGCCTGTGATTTACACTGGGATGGAGGTTCACCTTCCAGCAGGACAATGACCTGAAGCATACTGCTAAAGCAACACTCGAGTGGTTTAAGGGAAAACATTGGAATTAGAATGGCATAGTCCAGACCTCAATCCAATTGAAAATCTGTGGTCAGACTTGAAGATTGCTGTTCACAAGTGAAAACCATCCAAGATGAAGGAGCTGGAGCAGTTTTGCCTTGAGGAATGGGCAAAAATCCCAGTGGCAAGCTCATAAAGACTTAGCCAAAGCGACTTGCAGCTGTTGCCACACTTGCCTCAAAAGGTGGCTCTACAAAGTACTGATTTTAGGGGAATGAACATGGGAGTTTCAGGGGCTGCTGCCGCCTGAGGCAACAACCCCGATGCCACCCCCCTCCTGCTCCACGCTTCTAACTCGTAGCGTCGGAGGTGGTGGAGGAGGGGCTGCATCGCTAGTGCAGTGAGCGCTATTGCGCTTGCTCCTCTAGAAGAGCCAAATCTCCATTTTAAAAAACAAATTTGGCTCTTAAAGTTACCAGAGTACCTGGTAACTGGCCACTCCGTGCCGCCTGAGGCAAGATTCTCACCTTGCCTCATGGCTGGAGCGGCCCTGGGGATGAACAGTTTATGCACGTTCTGTCATTTTGTCCTATTTGTTGTTAGCTTCACAATAAAAAAAACTTCAAAGTTGTAGGCATGTTCTGTAAATGGAATGGTGCAAACTCTCAAACAATCCTTTTTAATTCCAGATTGTGAGACAACAAAACATGAAAAATGCCAAGGATGCAATATAAGCATTAATATATATATATATATATATATATATATATATGAACACGCAGACATACAGGGTATATAAGTGACGGTTCTCTGTAACCAAGGCTTTGATATCTGTCTTACTGTACTTCCCCCCCACACCTTTCTAGTGATATACGGGACAGAATGTGTATTATTACCTGTTCATTATTTGCCCATTTATTTTCCAGTTTAATACTTTGGTGTCAGTGACACACAGTAAATCTGGCACATGTAATGTATATATTGAAATAAAACAGTAATGCAAATTGCATTGGATGAGCAAATCCTCAGTGGAAATGGGAACTAATCTTTGGTTATCCAGTTATGTTTTTCTTCTCCAAGGAATTCGAGGAAGCATAAGAAGCAGCAGCCAACTATGCTTGAAGGGAACGTACGGTATCGTGGAGCTTTGCCAATGTCAAAAATTCACAAGAGAGAGGCTCTAGCAGTTTGTCATTGTCAGAAGCAAATGGTATGAAAGCCAAGCCCATTACTCTCTTGCACAGCCTCATGTTTTTTATATTATTGAGAACAAGCCTGTGACAGGCGACAGCAAACCTGCAGTTAGAACAGATTTTAGATGTAATAAAACATATTCAGCAGTATTCATACACTCCTTCCAGTTAAATACAATGCATTTGCTTTTGTGCAGCAGCAGCTCCGGTTATCTGAAGTAATGAGGGTTTTTTTGTCTGCAGGTCTTTTTGTTGAAAGAGCCATACATTATGGGCCGAGAAGTCTTCAGTAGAAAGTACAAATGAAAAACTTCTGAATGTGTTTCAACTCCATAAAGTCTTGCTAACCAGTTTTTCAGGGAAAAAAAATGCATGCCAGGTTTTATAATAGCAACGTTTGTCTAAAATGTGATTTTATGTATCTATAATATATCTATATGATGTAATAGGAGGCATACGGGTTTAAGCAAGGGCAAAGGGGTGTGTTTCACCCCCCCCCCCACGTTTGCAGTTAAGTGATAGAGCAGTGGTTGTCAGACCTTGGGGGTCAAACCTTGGACACAGTTCCCCTTGCCTCATAACAAAGTTACAGATATAATTAACATTGCTGTATTAGCCATTCAGTGTTTTAATCCCTTCAGGTTATACTAGATAGTTGATAGAGGCAAAGTCTGTCACTGGAGGGGAGACTTAAAATGATACTGACACAAAAAAATGTATTTTAACATATGAATGTACATTAAGGGGCCGACTTACGAAATTCACGTGAAATGATCGAAGTTCGATCGAATTCGATCGAATAACGATCGTATGATTTTTTCATAAAATCGGATATTCTAATTTGGCCTCTTCGATCATTGAATACCGAATTATCGAATAGATCAAATGATCGGATATTCGATAATTTGATCATTTGATGATCGAAGGAATCAAAATTTTCAAATTGTTCGACTGCCTACTTCGCCAGATTGAACCTACGGAATTGCAATAGAAGCCTATGGGAACCCCCCCATAGGCTTCTGAGACTAAGTCCTGCTCGAATACCATTCGTGCATTCGATCGTTTAAATTGTGAGAATTTTTCGGATGCTAGAAGGAAATTTTACGATTTTTTTCGTGAAATCGAACGATCGGTATCTGATCGTACGAATTCATCAAAAAATCGAATAGCAAGCAAAATGATACCCTAAAACAATTCGATAAGCATTCGATGGTCAAATGCTTATCGAATTTAGAATAGGATCGAACTAATTTTCGGGAATAATAGTAAATTTGCCCCTAAATGTTAACTATATGTCATGTTGATGATTTTTTGCTGAGAGGTTTATTTTTGTATATAATTGTTAGTTTAAAGCCTGACTCTCTGACACTCTGACTTTGCCAACCTGACTGTCCCATCTCACCCTGTTAGTTACAGTTTCTTATGCTAACGGACTCCTACTGCACAAATATGGCAGCCCCCTCATACAGGAACATGGGGATCAGACAGGTAATGTAAAAGCATCATACAAATACTTTATGGCAAAGTTAGAAGTAGCTTTCAAAGCCAATATTACAGTATACTAGATGTAAAAAAGAGTTTAATTTCAGGTGTTGGTATCTCTTTAAGTCTCCAACGTATCCCAATAAAAAAGTTTCTGAAAAAGTCTGGATGTTAGGCAGGCCACTTCAACCATCGAATTTTGAAAATTCGATTGAATCGAATGATTTGAATAAAATTCTATTCGAATATTCGTCAGTAGAATTACTTGCCCTTTAAATTTTTATTCGACTGCCTAGGTCACCAGATTAAACCTACCGAATTGCTATTAAACCCTATGGGAAGCTCCCATAGGGTTTTTTAAGGTTTTTCAGATCGAATAAAAAAATACGATCGAATGGTTAAAATCGTTCGATTCGAACGATTTAATCGTTCTTTCGATCGTTCAGTTGATCGAATTTCAGTAGAAACCTTCAAATTCAATATTCAAATTTGAAGCTTTCAAATTCAACCACAATTCGATTGTAGTAAATCTGCCCCTTCGTGTGTTGGTTGCTAAGACTTTCTTTACAAAAGGATAAGTACTCTTTTTTTGTTTTTGGAAGTGTTACTGTTCAATTGAAAGTTGTCATTCATATGTGATTATTTCAACCATGAATAGTTATTTCAGCTGAGCTCTTGTGATTTAATATGATTTTCCAACTTTCCTATTGCTAAGCTACCCATCTGGCAGAGCAGACCATTTAAGGCCTACAACAGCAACCCAGCATGATCAAATGCAATAAAGATCATTTATACATATCTAGTGAGTTTTCAGCAGATACTTTACATACATATGGCATTCAGATTGACCAGAGAAATTGCAAAACATGTTGATTAGAGAAATGTATTAATGTATTATTCCACCCCCTCAGGTGCAACAATATATATTGCATGTTTTGTATGTTATTTCACTTCTGTATTTGCTGCTCTGAAAGCTTTATGCAATTGCATTAAGCATCAGGTCAGCTCAAAATCAAATTTCCCTATACAATGAATCATAGTTTTCCATAATTTATTACATTACATATGCTGGTTATTTGTATTCCTTCACTTGCTATACCATAGGTTCATGATGTCATATAAGATCAAATTCAGTTTTGTATAGTGGATGTCTGTTCTTTAACTATATAAAATTTCAACTTTATTAAAATATCTTGGCAGTTATAAATGTTGGATACAGTATGATCAAAGCTTGATCTTACAATTTTTATATTTGCCTACAAGGAAAGTCATTATTTCATATATGAGGTACAGGATTGTACCTGATGCATTTTTTAAGACAAATTCTTCAGAATGGTTCCATTTTTAATTGCAAGGGTACAGTTATTCTGTATGGTAATGCTAGGTAAAACAAGGACTTGAAAGGAAATATATATATCTTCAATAATTGGGCTTTAGGGAGGGGCAACTTTGTTTTAGACCTTCAATGGCAAACTTCAGCAAAGTAATGACTGGTGCCTTATAAATTTCCAGCCCAAATACAGCAGTTTCACTGGCCACAACCAAACACAAAGGATCCATAGGTCCTAAATAAATACTGTAGGACCAAGGGGAGAAACAGAAAAGAACTGTTTGATGGAACCATTTCCTAATACCACATACATGGGCATAAGAATATGGGTGGATAAAAAGGTAGTATTAAGGAACTGATTGTCTTTGAAACATAGGAGTCTATGCAGTAAGTGCAGTAAGCAGGGGGTTATACCTACCTGAAGGCGAAATATAATTACATGTGCACTGTTTTCCCCATTCTGGAATACCAAAGCTGGTACCATTTACAGGTCTACACAATTGTAATGGATTGTTGTAACCATTAGAAAAAGAACTGAGCAAGTTAAGACAGCGATAAAACACAATTATGTTCAAGTAATTTATTATGAAAACAATAAATATAGGCTATACTTTAGTAATTAAAGGGCACCTATGGGCCAAAAAAATTCCCCAAACCGAAGGTGCGGGCTGATAGAGCCCACATTCCGGTTTGGGGTTCTAGTAGTTTAAAAAAAAAAAACTTGCCCCCTGAGGGCGCTGGCTTACTCGCCAGGGAGGGAGCTCCCGGTGCAGCCGCCATGTTTTAGGAAGCGCATGCGCAGTATGAAAAGCTGCCCGAAATTGTGGCAACTTTTCATTCGGCTTATGCGCATGACGTCACATGTGCATACTGTGCATGCACTGTCATGGTGGCTCGCACGGGAGCTCCCTCCTGGTGCGAGTAAGCCAGCGCCTGTAGGGGGCAATTTTTTTTTTTTTTTAAACTACTAGAACCCCAAACCGAAATGTGGGCTCTATCAGCCCGCACCTTCGGTTTAGGGAATTTTTTTCGGCCCATAGGTGCCCTTTAAGGCTATTGGAAGGATCCGCCAAATCAGCATTACCGCTGATGTCCAGTAGGGAGCTGCTAGGATAGTTTCAGTTTCAGTTTAAATAAAAAAACATTTTTTTTTTAGATTTATTGTGACCTGAAGTTGCAAATAGTTTGAATCTGAAAATACTCCAACCTAAACCTATCGAGGTCATGTAGTAGTCAATGGCCTTGAAGATATGTGTAGCCTTCATGATGTTTGGGTTTCTTTTGTTGTTTTTTTGCTCGAAAACACAATCAATTCGAGTGATCTGAGTTTTTTTCTCTGTTAACTCAATCAATTTGAGTATTCAAGTCCCCCCCCCCCCAATTGCACTGTTTCAAGTTTTTTACATTCGTGTTTATTTGCGTCATTCGAGGTATAAAAAAACCTCACAAACTCAACCTTTCATAAATAGCCCCCTTAATGTGCACTAATATCATATGAATATATCTTTATGCACAACTTCATTTATAAATAAATTATATCATTCCTGGGTAATGCTTTCTGCCTAGATCATAGAGACTTGCATGAGGAAGATATTTTCTCACACGAACAGTGAAGCTACAGGCAACTTCCATACTCTGAACAAAACACTAAGGTGATAGATCTCCATCCACACACCTTTCTTTTTAACCTAAGCCACAAGATAGATCCAGTAGATAACACCATGGGACACATCATCTTACAGATTAAGGCTGTCATGCCCTCTTTCTCCCATGTCACATTCATTTATATTGATTGTTCAAGTAAATTAATAAATCAACTATTTCTATCATTATTAACCTCAAAGTTACGCCAGGTGCAGTGCTTATTTACATTATAATATGAAATAGAGGTAATTACATTTTCATTGCAATACATTGCACCAAGTTGTTTTACAGTGCTATGGAAGGCTGCAATGTCATTTATCAAAGAGGTAGGCAGGCCTATAACCAGCATTGCCTGGGAAACCAATCAGGTTTGCAGGAAAATGAACTACATGACCAACCTTACAACCTTTGTGAAATCCCTATGTACTGTATATGTTTCCTCCTTTGCAGCAGTGCTTTGCTATGTAGTTCTTTCATACTACGAAATGTTGATAACCTACTGATCAGACAATGTTATGATTTTGGGGTTAACTCATGGTAGACAATAGCTCAGTAACTTTGAAAACCCGCAAGTACACTTTTAGGGGCAGATTTACTAAGGGTCGAATTTGAGGGTTAAAAAACCCTTGAATTCGACCATGTGAATTTTATGGGAATAAAAATCCTTCGAATTCGATCGAACTATAAAATCGTTCGATTCGAACGCTTCGATCTAAAATAATGAAAACCAATTCGGTAGGTTGAAACTGGCGAACTAGGCAGTTGAATAAAAATTTAAAGGGGAAGTTATTCGACTGTTGAATATTCAAATATTCAAACAGAATTTTATTCGAATTATTGTAATCATTCGATTCAATCAAATTTTCAAAACTTAATGGTCGAAGTGGTGTTCAAAAACATTTGAAAATTCAAATTTGAATCTTTTTGAAAATTCGATCGAATTTCGAATAATTCATGTGAATTTAGTAAATCTGCCCCTTAGTCTTTTGTTATAATGATTGACTAAGTAGTTCTACAATACTATGGAATAGCACAGTCCCATTGGTCATATGGGCAGTCATGATCTTAGGGTAAACAGAGGGCAGACTGAAGCTTTGGCCTTTGAAATCTCCTAGATACATGTTATATCATTTGTCACAATGAATTGCAGAGTAGTTCTCCTATACAGGTATGGTATTTATAATACTGAATCCTGTTATCCAGAAAGCTCAAAATTACTGGAAGGCTACCTGCCATTTTATTCAAATAATTAAAATTTTGAAAAATTATTTAATTCTTCTCTGTAATAATAATACAATACTATGGTATAATTAATCCTTAATAGATGCAAAATAATCCTATTGGGGTTATTTAACGTTTAAACAAAATTTTAGTAGGTTTTGGTAAAAGTGTAATAAAATTAGCAAAGAGCAAAACTTTACCAATAAAAGGCTGTCATTGCATTGCAAATCTTAATTGTCCAATGCAAACTTTTAACAGGTGGTCTGAAATTTAGTTAAATATTTTATTGCAAAAAATTGCGAAAATTTTACAACATACACTGTGCACTGTTGCAAACTATAAAATTTGTAATCGTTATCCTACTGTTGCATGAAGTCTTCGCAAAGGCATATCTTTCACCTTGCGGACATTTAATCGAATTGCAAAGAATCTTTGCATTAGTGGCAAATATTACATTCTCCCATTTAAGTACAAAGATCCAAATGATGGAAATACCCAGGTTCTGACATTTTGATTAACAGGTCCCATACATGTACTATGGAATGGCACAATATCATTACACTTATAGGCAGACCTATAATGTTGGGTAAATGGATGTCAGGTTGAAGCATGTCACCTTTGAATACCTCTCTCTCTCTCTATATATATATATATAGCATATTTTTTTCTTTGCCATAATGTGCTTCTAAATAATTCCGACTCAAGGTACAGGTAAACTCAAGGGAAACAGAAGAGTAGGGCATGGACAATAAGAGGGTTATTTACTAAACCTAAATTTTTTCTGCTTGGGGGGAAAACTCAGATTTTTAGAGGGAAAAAAAAACCTCACATATTTTCAAGATTTATTATACCTTAAAGCTGCTAAGTCGGAAAATCCGTCATCTCAAACCTGCCGATGTTATTTGGAAGTCAATGACAGATGTCCCTTTTACAGTTTGAAGATAATCCTAAAAATATGAGTTTTCTGGGAGATAACCCAAAAAATTTAGCGATTAGGGCTACAAATCCAAAATATTTGTAAGATTTTAGTTTTTGCTCAATTTTATTAATAAATAAGTTAAAAATGTAGATGGGAGTTTGGTCAAGCTTGGTTTAATACAAATATGAGATAAGTTTGAGTTCTATTAAATAACCCCTAAGAGTAGGGCATAGACAATAATATATAGAAATACATACCCAAACAAGCGTATGCACAAAGTGAAGAAGACCCAGTTTTTAGAGCTTCTACATAAACGATAACACATTTAAACAAATTTGTCCACTAGATTCTAATAGAGTCTTAAAAGCCATAAATAAGCTTTTTGCTTATATAAAATAAAGTGTTCCTGAAAGATGTAAAAAATCAAGTGAAAGAAACACATTTATGGACCTGGAAGGGTGCTTTATACTCATACATCACAGGAACATGTGACCCTACAGTGCTTTGTTAACATACATTTTGGAGCCACTAGATTAATATGGTTCCAAAAGCCCAAAAGCAAATCCATTCATGTTTGTAATTTCTAAAAAAAATTGCAATGCTCACATTTGCCATTCATTTATTTTCTATCTTCTTACTGATAAATATTATGGCTGCCAGTTATAGTATGTTTGGAATTCTGAAATCCTATAAAGTGGGTTAATATTGACAGAAGGTGGCTCAGCTGCATTCTGTTTGGGATAAAAGGAAAGCTGTTATCTCTCAATTAAATCTTACAATGATTTTTATTTTTATTAGCAAGTGCATTGAATGATTGCTGTTTTTTCCCTTCATAATTGATGCAGTTCTACAGAACCTAGCAATAAAAGCGTCACAAACTCTTTGATCCACAACAATGTGTTTGTTAAGGCAATTATGTTCACTTTTCATTCTAACTGTGTAGCCAGTGCTCGGGCATGAGCAGCAGATGACCCATTCCGATGCTTAAACAAGATTTTGGAAGGATGCAAAGGTTGACTTAATAACAGTGTACACAAAACTGTGCCTGCCTGCTTGATGTGATCGTGAGTTCCAAAACTAAAAGAAACAAGATATCAATAATTGTGAGAGTGCAATTTATATTTCCTGATTAATGTTAAGCTTTTTTGTTCTGTAGCTGCTGAGATAAAGTCCATGGGGCAAGGTGGATATGGTTAGAAATCCTATAATACCCTACACATGAGCCCACCCTAAAACAAATGTGGCATGCCCCTCAAATGGTTGGGAAAGAGTTATTTACACAAAAATCTTTAATAGTTAGGACTTTTGGAGGCAATCCTGCTGTAAAATATGAAAAAAATGCCAGTGTTTTTTAGAACTTTTATGACTTTCCGGCATATAGGATATGATGTCACTGGCATAATATTGAGGAGGATGAAGCTTTATTTTTCTAAGGTGGTGAAGGAAACTCTGGCAAAAGAGATAACATTCTCTAAAATCTGCACTTTAGTGAATTTGCAGAGTAACGATTGTTCGTCTTAGCGAAAATTCGCTTGGAAACAGGATGCAAAACTGTGCTAACGATGGTCTCTTTAATTAGTGAATTGTTGTCTACACCTGTAGTATATAGGCATAGTTCTTGTGGGTGAGATTTCTGGCGGATTTTCTCTGGCACCACTTTGCCTTTTAGTAAATCTGCCCCATGTATCTACTTTTGCTTATTAGCATAATGTATATCATTGGCCCATAGACTGATGGAACTTATAGAATGGCCAATTCTAAGTTATTTTTAAATTGGTGTTCAATATTTGAAATATTTACCATGTTCTTCTGACTATTTCCAGCTTTCAAATGGCTTTCCCTGACCCCATTTACAAATAAAATGCCCTGTAAGGCTACAAATGTATTGCCAATAATGAAACCCAAATGCAAATTGTCTCGGAATATCACTTTCTACATTATACTAAAAGTGAACTCAAAGGTGAACAGCCATTTTTCAGTATAGTGCTGGGCAGAGTCTTGGGTGGGTCTTTCTCATTTGTCTCCCACTCTAAGAGTGAGTAGATGCTGCTGGGAGCCTGGGACTTTGCCCCAGTCAAAGGAAGGGGAAGGCCCCAAGGGTGGTGAGGTCCTTGGTGAAGTCGGGTATATAGGGACCCTGTGAATGAGGTGTAGTCAGGACAGGGAAGTTCAGGGAAGACTTTTTGTCTACAGAATTGCGGTGAGTCTGAGCGGTTTCTCATTACTCACGTATGTGATAAACCTCAAAGGACTGTTAGTATCAAAACCCTGATTCACACTGAAAGAGGATAAAACCTGTTGATGTTTGTTTTGTTCAAGAACCTTCTGGTGTCCAAATTATTTTATTTAATCACACAGCACAAGTGAGGTATGCTTGCATAACACTATTCCTTCACCCTTTCAAATAGCAAAAGCCCATACTGTGGAGTGAGGGTTTCCTAGTTAGACATGGTCTAGAATAGCCTACATAGGGTTACAGTAATAACAGGATTGGTATTATTTATTTAGGTGGCAGGTCCCCTTTAACAGGAAGCAGTGTGGGAGTAAAAGACACATCGCCAGGAGTATAGTTTCCCATTAGGCAAAATCCCTTCTAAGTGTGCAAAGCTGGTAATACCTAACTGAAGCTTTTAGCTCAAAAAGGTGGCACTACAAAGTATTAAATACTGGTGACTGAATACTTAAGCATATATTTCATTTCCTTTTTAGCTGAAGTTTCACTAATACAAAACAATATCACATGAAAATAATAAACTCCTTGAATGTCTCCTTGCTGAATGCTCTACGAATAAAGAACAATAATTATAATATGACCTGTTTGAAAGCAAACAGCTCTTGTTGTTGCAAACATTAAACACAGCAGCAGCAATTTTGCCCTTCTCTGACCAAGAGAACGTTATTAAATAGACTATAAAGTAACACCTACATAAAAGTTATCATCAGCGAATGCCAAGGCTGACCATTTAAAAAACTTGTTTACAGCAAACAGCAAGAATAGAGCCTTTGTCTTTGTGATAACGTCCAGTGACAATAAAGAGACATGGTTGTAGTGCATTTATGTCTTCCCTAAACTGCACCCAGTCACAGTCACACTGGGTCAAGGAATTTATGGAAAAGATTTAAGTAAATATATTAGCACAAAAAGTAAGTTCTTTTGTGATATTTGATATGTAACTGTTACTTTGAGCAGTTTCAGAAGACATTTCATCAGAATTGCTATGAATGCTTCACATACTTCCCAGCTCTCCTGTTTTTCGCAGGGCAGTCCAGATTTTGAGAGCTCAATTGTTAGTGTTACTATTTCTCTGATATTCTGCACAGAACAGCCAGAAAAAAAAATACAAAGTTTCTCAAACTTAAGTGGCTTTTGGCAGAGATCCCTAAATAAGTGGCAGGGGCATTTGGATACTTTTTTAACAATTTAAGAAGCAATTGTAACTTTTAAGATAAGCAGGTCTCTTGGGGAAACTGTGACTTGTAATAACACAGTAAAAGCACAGAAATGTGTTCAAACTTTCATAACCTGCCAAATTTTGTAAAGTGAACATGGTAATTAGGGGCATGGTCAAACTTTTTTTTGCAGCGCCCCGTGCAGCAAATCCTTTCTATTTCCAAAATTTTGGGAGGTATGGCTTCACACAAGGCCTGTTATATTTGTCTTTTTAATTAATACAAACCTTTAACCTGCTGGTGGGGGATGGCTGCAAATAGTGTCATGTGTTAAATAACGTGACCTGGAAACATAGGGCTGCATTCTAAAAGTGGTGGCAAAATAGAATGTTGTTGGTAGGTAAAGGGTTTTAATACACACAGCTCTTTATGAACGTGGTACAGGGTTAAAGAACATGGAAGAGGTAAGTCACTGGAGTAGGGGGGCACTACCCAAATATTATAATTGCTTGCCTTACACAGATCAGATATTAGTTCCAATTTTACTCTACTGCACATAACCCAGTCTCAATGAAAGGAATCCCTGGGATAGACAAGGAGATGGCAGTGCAGTTCTCATTAGAATAGTACCTCGGGCCAATACATTTTTCAGTGAAAATCCCAAGGGTTCCCTTGCAGCTCAGCAGTTCTGGGTTATGCGCAGTGAAGTAAAATCACAACTAAGACATGAAAAGCTGAACTTTTGCTGTATTGCCCATGTGCACAGCCCAGGACTGCATCCAAGAACAGGATGGTGATGCATTGATCACTAGAATCACTAGAATAGAGCAATACGTTTGAGATAATCACTTGGAGGGCCTAACAAATTGTCAGCCCCCCCAGTGATTAACACTGTTATCCGCATATTTAAAGGACAAGGAAAGTCTAAAATAGAATAAGGCTAGAAATGCTGTATTTTGTACACTAAACATAAACTTGAAGTTGGCCACAGGGGGCTGCCAGAAACCAATAAAGCAAGACTGATTAATACTCAGAATGTAATCTAATGTGGATAGTTTTTGTATTGTTTAATAGAAACTTTCTTCAACTCTGCAGAACCAGTGGCTGCAGCAAAATAATCCTCCAAATAGAATCCTAATTTATCTGTTTAAATCTGGCTCCATGATCTTTTTCCCTGCAGCTGGAGTTGGAAACAGTAAAGGGGATGGATGTAAAGGCAAAAATTAAATCTAATACAAATCCCCTACATAGTCTCTGACTGCAAGCTGCTGGAGTTCTGCATGGCTGGGAAGTAAGGCGGGGGCTTCTGACAATTCCTATAAACAACAGTAAATGAAGGAAGAATTTCACTGCATACAATCAGGTTTCTTATAAAAATGGTACTCATTTTTTAATGGGAGTATATAGGAGTATATATTTTTTCATTAAAGAAAGTAAAAATGGGATTACATTTTTTTGCCTTTCCTGGTCCTTTAATAAAAGGCACTGTTAGCCCAGCCCAGAAGCAGTAACCCACAGCAACCAATAAGATGTTGACTTTTAAACAGGTGACAAGTAAATTCTACCTGTTATTGCATAACCCCTATAGAAGTTTATGACTGACTATTGAAGCTGTTGACTGTGGATCAAGGCAAGCAGGATTTGATCCTTCAAATAACTTGAGAGCTCTACTTTTTGCTACATGACATAATTATGTAGGCCCCCTGTGTATAATAGGTGGGAGTTATAATATTAGAAGGCGATTATCTTTGTATTATTGTATAATGGTATGCATTTTATGTTGACCCACTGAGGTGTATCTCTTAGACCTCATTACATTGAGGTAATGTGTATTTAGCTTTTATCATTACTAATGTGTATGGCTGCCATGTTTGTCTGCCCATAAGTAGAACATCGCTTTGATTTAGTTAGATTATCCTGAAGTAGATAGCATCAAAGGGTACACAAATGAGCCCCTCTGCTTTTTTTCTGACTCTTGTGAGATGATCATTCAAGACATTGTTGCTAATGTCTCCTTTTGAGAAAACTATACAGTAAACACAATAAGCAGAGATGACATGCCATGCAAAATAAATCAATATTGCTATATTATATGGCTAAAATTCCATGCAGTCTTTGCTTTTATGCATTAGTGGAATGTACAAATCTGATATCAATCTGAAGCTGTCTGCACTCTTCCTCAGAGGAGTAAAAATAACCTTATTGACTCTTAAAGGTCAATTGGACCAGTCTACATTATACAATACTAGACATTAAGCCCGTTAAATTAACGGGCGCTAGAACATACTGTATGTAGTCAAACATTTATAAAAAACAGAATTGTTCTAGGCGAATTTTCGCCTGCGCTGCGTAAATTCACTAACGTGCGAATTTACGCTCTGGTCGGCGAATGGTAATGTATTTACGTTTTTCAGACTATCATCCACAATGGTAAAACACGCCACAGCGTAAGGGTGTGAAGTTGCGCGTCTATCTACTTCGCTAGCGTAAATTCGCCAGAGGCGGTCCATGGGGCACATCTGCAGTAGCACAATTCCACGCACATAGGGACTGGACGCAGAGACACTTGAACTTTACATTAAGCCCGTTAAATTAACAGGCGCTAGAACATATGTAGTCAAACATTTATAAAAACAGAATTGTTGTAGGCGAATTTTCGCCTGCGCTACGCAGATTCACTAACGTGCGAATTTACACTCTGGTCGGTGAACGGTAACGTATTTACGTTTTACAGACTATCACCCACAATGGTAAAACACGCCACAGCGTAAGGGTACGAAGTTACGCATCTATCTACTTTGCTAGCGTAAATTCGCCAGAGACGGTCCATGCGGCACATGCGCAGTAGCGCAATTCCACGCACACAGGGACTGGACGCAGAGACACTTGAACTTTACATTAAGCCCGTTAAATTAACGGGCGCTAGAACATATGTAGTCAAACATTTATAAAAACAGAATTGTTGTAGGTGAATTTTCGCCTGCGCTACGCAAATTCACTAACGTGCTAATTTACACTCTTGTCGGCGAACGGTAACGTATTTACGTTTTTCAGACTATCACCCACAATGGTAAAACACGCCACAGCGTAAGGGTGTGAAGTTGCACGTCTATCTACTTCGCTAGCGTAAATTCGCCAGAGACGGTCCGTGCGGCACATGCGCAGTAGCGCAATTCCACGCACACAGGGACTGGATGCAGAGACACTTGAACTTTACATTAAGCCCGTTAAATTAACAGGTGCTAGAACATATGTAGTCAAACATTTATAAAAACAGAATTGTTGTAGACGAATTTTCGCCTGCGCTACGCAAATTCACTAACGTGCGAATTTACACTTTGGTTGGCGAACGGTTACGTATTTACGTTTTTCAGACTATCACCCAGAATGCTAAAACACACCACAGCGTAAGGGTGCGAAGTTGCGCGTCTATCTACTTTGCTAGCATAAATTATCACACAATGGGAATTGAACACTAATAGCACTGGTCAGAGGCATTTACCTTATACACTTCACCACAGGCTTCCATTGTCTCTATTCTAAATACTGGTACTGATACCATTAGCTAGTGATTGGCGACCTCTAGTGGCCAAAACTGGTAAGTTCGGTCAGTGCGGCACATGCGCAGTAGCGCAATTCCAGGGACACAGGGACTGGACGCAGAGACACTTCAGCTTTATTATATAGGATGTAATGGCAGTATCTCTGTTGCAAAAAAAATGCATCCTATCCCTTATTGAAGCTATGTAATATATCTACTAATAAAGCTGCTTTAGGGAGAGAATTTGCTAACTTCAGAGCTGTTACTGCCACGGACACCTTTGTGTCTACTGAAAAGATCTACTTGTGAATATTAGACAATGGAGAAATTATTCCAGTTGGACTTGAAAGTTTCTATATTTTTTTATGAATGTGACCTAAAACATCATTTGATTTTCAAACAAGTCCTAAAAGTAGATGAAGAAAACCTAGTTAAAACAGATGAAACAAAAAAAAACAATTGGTCATGTATTTATTGAAAAAACAAATGATCATACAGTATCTGTGTGTGTATTATCTGTATGAATCCTTAGGATTATCATATCATTTGTGGGTGAAATCAGAGTCTGGTGTTTTAGGTCAATGGGAGGACAATCAGGTGTGGGTGAGAGACCCTGTTTTATTTAAAGAACAGGGATCCAGCAAAGCCTAATCAAGCATACAACACATTTGTGGACGTGTATCGTGCTTGAAGAAAGGAGGTGTCTGAGGATCTCATAAAAAGAGTTTTTGATGCCCAGAAAGCTGGAAAAGTTTACAACAAGACTATCACTAAAAGTGTTTTGACAGCAGCACTCCGGAATTTGTGAAAAATTGGTGTTTACTTCAAGTGTTTTACAAGGCAACGTTTCGGGCCCTTCCGACCCTTTCTCAAGCCTGATGGCTTGAGAAAGGGTCGGAAGGGCCCGAAACGTTGCCTTGTAAAACACTTGAAGTAAACACCAATTTTTCACAAATTCCGGAGTGCTGCTGTCTTTTTGGATATTGGTCTAGTTGCCCTGGCAGAGGGCTCGGCGTGCACCTGGGGCTGCAAAGAGCCTGGTTTTGCTTACTCTGGAAGCACACATGAACTGAATTTAAAAGTGTTTTGACTTCACCAATCAACAGTCAAAGAAACTGTGTACAAATGGAGTCAACGCTGTTCTGTATGGATGAATCGGCAAAAATCAACAATGATCAAAAATTACCACAAATGTTTAGTTGTTTAATTGCTGCTCAAGGGGGTCTGAGAGCACAATTCACTTTTGCCACACAATGTTAGTGGATAATTTTTTTCAATAAATATGCAACTAAATATAATACATGACTAAATATAATCCTATTTGTTAATTTGTTTAACTAGGTTTTCTTCATCGACTTTTGAAAAACAGTAACATGGAAGATTTTAAAGGGTTCAAAATTTTTCACGCACAACTTGTAAATTGTCCCCCCCCAATTAATTTATGCATAGTGATGCCCCTTAAAATGTCTTTTCTTCATTATACATATTTCTCACTTGGCCAACTGTTCTTCACAACAGAGATCCTCCAAGTTAAGCTTAGTCGTTTTTTTTGTGCACTCTCTTTGAGTACCAGACATCAGCAAGTATTCCTTGGTTGTCTTCTATAATCCTCCCTATTTATTCTCATTAGGGGTTAAAGTAGCCTGAATATGTTTACAGACTATGTACCTAAAATTACATTAAATATCAAATTTTCATTTGCCGCTTAGCCCTTGAACATATTAAATAATAGAGAACCCAATAAAAACCCTGCACTGCACACACATTTAGAATCCTAGACCAATTGTGGAATGTACCATTGACAACAATACAGTATATATATATATATATATATATATATATATATATATATATATATACATTATCCATAGTGCCCGCACATCTGACTGTACTCTGAGGCAGAGGTGCTGGATCAACCAGAGATTGCATAGAGAAAGAAGGATCCGCACACTCCTCGTTCCAAGTGTTTAACTGTGTTTATTTGCTGAATTCACATCCAACGTTTCGATCCCTCCCGGGGATCTTTTTCAAGGATCCTTGAAAAAGATCCCCGGGAGGGATCGAAACGTTGGATGTGAATTCAGCAAATAAATACAGTTAAACACTTGGAACGAGGAGTGTGCGGATCCTTCTTTCTATATATATATATATATATATATATATATATATATATATATATATATATATATATATATATATATATAATTTTTTTGAATTCTTTGTTTCTTAATTTTTTTATACAGGTCAAAAAGAAAAAGACAAAAAGTTACAAAGAAAAAGAGAAAAAAAAAAGAAAGGGTAATAGACATGCAGGTAGCATCTTTATATATCTCTAATAAGCACTTCATCCAATAAATTTTATATATCCCATCAACTTCACATTGTACCATCAACTTAAATACATAGCTCAATCAAAAAAAAAAAAAAAACATTACAGAGAGAGTTACACAAAAAAAATCGAAGTTCTTATACTTCTTAGTTTATCATGACGCCTATTCCATTTTATCTATAAAGCTGTGCCATGGGGCCCAGATTCCCCAGTAGATTTCTCTAATTGTCTAATTCCTTCAACTGCTCTAATCCAATCATTGTATGAAGGAGGCTCCTCTAATTTTCATTTCTTTGGAATAATCAACAAGAAAGTCTTGTTTGAATCAACAAGAAAGTCAATTGGTCCTCCATCAATTTATGGTTCTCAATATTTACATTCAATAAAATGAGTGCAGAATCATCTGCCCTTATTCTGATTGACGTCATTTTGTATATACTTTCCAATATTCAGGACCAAAATTCTTTCAATACTGGGCATAGTAAGCAGATATGTACATGGGAGCTTAATTTACATCTCCAGCAGAGATTAGAATTTTGTAACAATACAATATTTTAGTCAGATCTATCCATGTACAAATAGCACTATTACAACCAACATACTTTTAGTTTAGAAAGCAAATCGTTATGTGGCAGCAACATCTTAACAGACCACACCTGCTGTACCATCACTCACTGCTTACTATATCATAAATTGTTATTACATTTTCCTAAAACCTAACTTATTACTACTTATCCAGGTCATAATCTTGAATGTATTTTCTTAGCAAAATCTTTTACTGACTTCCGTACTACAGATGTCAAAACTATAGGCCTATTATTGGCAGGATGAAACCTTAAAACCCCTTCCTTAAGCATCTCATCTTCTTAAACCTCTTTCCTAATCTAATTTATCTTCCAGTTTGTCATAAGAACACTGTCTGGTTGTTAGGGTAAATTGGACCATAGCAACCAAATAGTTGTCAAAATGCCAAACTGTAAAGCTGCTGAACAAAAAATAAAATATAATAACCAATGGCAAAGAGGCTCAGACTTATTCTGTCAACAACATACTAAAATTTAATTTAATGGTGAACTACCTCTTAAAACCCATGTTTTTGAAATGTCATCACCATTTCTATACTACATTTGTACCAAATATTACTGGATGTATTCCATCAGCCCCAGCACTTTGTTTAGATTAATGTTGCTTACTGTAAATGTTCAAGTACCTTTTGTGTCAGCAACTGACATGTTACAGTAAAGCCTTCCTTATTTATATATTGAGGAAAAGACATGATTAAGTACACTTGTTCATTGTTAACAAAATATACCCTCAACTCATATATTTTTACTGTTGATATACTTAGAAAAAGGGATGCAATCAATTCTTGTTTTCTATTTTTTGCCTTTATAGCAACTATCATTTTTATAGGTCCTTAAAGACGCACCTGTCTCCTTTGACTTTTAGTTTTTATATACTTGTTTCTTTCTTGCTCTTAACTTCTTTGTATCTAAATTAAGACACAAAAGTTGCACCTAGACGCATTTGTTTTCAAAGGTAATGACTTGAGAACTGTCACAGTGTGATATAACTGTAGAGGACAACAATTTGTTCTGTTTTAATTTAGAAGATGAGCATCAATTATGCCTTAAAACTATCTCAGAGTCCAAAAAAAATAAAAAAAAAATACATAGAATTATATTTTTATATTAAATATATTATTCACTAAGTGGCAAATTTTCTAAGGCTCGAAGTGAAAATTCAAAATAAAATTCGAATTTTAAAAATTCAAATTTTGAAGTAGTTGTGGGCTACTTCAACTATTGAAAAATTCTATTAGAATAGAAAAATGAGAAAATTCGAGTTTTCGAAGTACTGTCTCTTTAAAATCCTTCGAAATCGACTATTCGCCACCTTAAAGCTGCTGAATTGCTAAGTGCGTATATGTTTTTTTTCCCATGGCAAACATTCACAACTGAAGCAGGGGTTGCCACCTTTTTTGGAAAAAAATATAATTTATATAACATATACATTTTCCCTATTAATAATATTAGGGGTACATTAACTAATGGTCAAAGTGAATTTTCCAAAAAAAATTTTAAAATTCAAATTTTAGGCTACTTCGACTATTGAATTCCCAGAAAATTCGATTTGAATTGAAAAAATTTGAAAATTTGAATTTCGAAGTACTGTCTCTTTAAAAATATTTTAATTTGACTCTTTGACAGGTTTAAGGTGCCATTGTAGTAATTGTGTAATTGCCATTGTAGCCAATGTAGCCATTGTAAACTATTCAAATTCTATTGAAAACGGTCTTATTTGATCGAAATAGGTCCATTTTCGATCGAAAATGCCCCCCAAAAATTGTGATGGTCAAATTTCAAAATTTTTTTAATTCAAAATTCAATCAATAGTAAAGCTGCCCCTTAGAGTCAAGCATAATTTTTACTGGCCAGGTAGCAACCATATATGATACAGATCATAGGGGCACATTTACTTACGTGCAAATTTTCACTTCGAAAGCCTCCTCAAGACTTCACGTAACAACGTTAGACATTATTTAGAGACAAATACACATACAGTATTCATCAAAATTCTCAATAACCTTTCGGCAAAAGAATGCTGGAGTACTTTCGTTAGAGATGATTCTTTGGTGCAAAATTTCATAACAAATTTTCTCCAGCATTACTTTGAAACTTTAACTTAGTTATACTTCAGTGGGTATTTCACTAGCAATTCACTAGCAAAGTGTGTTGCTCAACTTTCAGTGATGTCTCTGGGAATTGTCTTTTTAGCAAGAATTCGTAAAAAATACACAATTGCCCTTTTTCACTAAAGCAGTCCATGGCATAACTTCGCTAGCGAAGTAGATGGACTCTTGTGCAACTTCGCACCCTTACATCAGGCAAAGTTGCGCACTGATGAAGGGACGTAACTACGCTAAGTCATTAAGATGAGGATTTTATTGAACGTTACCTCTTGAGCAAGACTTGACTTCGCCACCTCAGACCAGGCGAAGTCCAATAGAGTAGATAGGAGTTTCTTAAAAAAATACTGGTGTCTTAAGGTGGCCATACACAGAGAGATCCGCTTGTTTGGCGATCCGCTCCTTGGGCGTTATTGGGCTGATCCGATTGTGGGCCCTAGGGCTCAACGATTGGATCATAACGATCGGCAACGGGCCGTTGGAATGGGATTTTTAGTCCCGTCTGATCGACATCTGCCTGACTTTCGGCCAGATATCGATAGGGGAAGCCCATCGGAGGGCGCCATACATGGCCAATAAGCTGCCGACTCTGTCTGTCGGCAGCTTTTATCGGGCCGTGTATGGCCAGCATTACTTATTTAAGTGTGATAGGCTGAAAAGATCGTACATTTTTTTGGGGTACCCTCCTTCCCCCCAACATTTCCTAACATATGGCAACTCAACTATACAGTGGGCACATGTGTAGGGCAATAGGACAACTTTATTTTATTTATTAAAGGTGTGTTGTGTAATGTAGTGGATGCAGCATAAATGTCCATTATACTTTAACTTGGCACCGTATGCAAATTGGGGATTGCTAGCATAACTTCGCTTTACCTGACAAAGTAACAGTAGCACAACTTCGCTACCGTTCACCTCAACTTCGCATTTTAGTGAATTTGAGTAAAGCTAGCAAAACTACGCAACTTTGGATCTTAGTGAGTATCAGTGCTTGTTTCAGTATATTCAGCATACCCATAGGAAATCTACAAGAATAACACAAGGTTGAATGAGACATAATTTTTTCACGTATTACATACCTCCCAACATTTAATTTGGCAGATTATGAAAGTTTGAAAATATTTCTCCTGTTACAATTACTTATTTTCTTAGCTCAAAAGTGTTACAAAGTATCTTATTTGCACCTGTTAGCTGTTCTGGGCTCTCTGCCAAAAAAGTTAGAAACTTTCTTTCTTTTTCTGGATGTTCAGTGTAGAGAAAAGAGGGACTTTCCAGTAAAAAGGGCTTTCCCTCCAAAAAGGGGACAGTTGGGAGATATAATATTCCTTTCACATTTGAAATACAATTTGGATTATTAGAGATCACTAGAGCCAGTATAGCATTGTATCTTGGAATTGCCAAGCAGCAACTTTGAAAACTTGGTTCATTAAGGAGCATATTTATTATGCTGTATTAAAATGAAATTCGCTGAAGAAACAGTGTAAAAAGCTGTACAAAATAAATTGTGATTTTCAGTGGCGTAACTACCAGGGGTGCAGAGGGTGCAATTGCACCAGGGCCCCCACCCCCTTGGGGCCCATTGGAGCCAAGAAAATGATTATGGCAGGTGGTTATCAAGAGGGAGATTTTACAGCACACATGCCATCAACAATCCAGCATGCGATTTATAGAGGTAAGGACCCATCCTGTACCGGGACCCACCAGGGAGTAGTTACGCCATTGGTGAATTTATCAAGGTATGTGTCATTTTACACCATGTTATTTAACATTGCTTCAGACAGAAGTCACGCTAAGAAAAAGTGTGTAACAATTTTATGTCGTTTCTGACACTGGGAAGTCTGGCGATTTGTGGCGTATTCTCTACTCCTCTCTTTTACACAGCATAGTAAATATACCCCTAAACGTGATGACAGGACCGGAACTAGGGGCAGACAGAGTAGGTGTCCGCCTAGGGTACAATCATGGGGGCAGACTTTTATAATAATAATAATAATAAAAAATAATTTTATAAATAACTGCTCCACCCCCTCTTGCCTGTGATTTGTACTGCGGGCAGATTTACTACCCACCTCCCTCTTGGCAACTGCTGGCACAGATACATATTTGGGGGCAGTATGATGGATTTTTGGCTCCTGCTGGCACAGATACATACTTGGGGGCAATATAATGAATTTGTTGCTGCAGCTGGCACAGGTGGCAAAATATCTTGGCCCGGCCATGCATGTTGATATTATCATTATCCCATTCGAGTATTTTAAATTTCAGGAGCTAAGCTTCTTCCTCTAAACTTCCATGAGAGGGTCTATAACAGTCTTCTGTGATTAACTGGCCTGGTTCCTTACACTGTTTACATATAAAGCATTAGCCCACAACAATATGTCCCTTTATTCTGAGGCTTAAATAGGTCTGATAATATAGACCTACCTTTCCGACAGTGTAGCCTTTTGTATTACCTGCCCATCACGTGACTATGGACTATAATTTAGCAATGCCAGTGATATAATATTGCTAATAGAAATATGCATAATGGAAAGCTATGGCGTAGAACACACACAACTCATAAGTAGATAACCCCAGACAGTCCAGTTTGGTGTCACAGTTATCAGAGATGTATGCTGTTGTAAACAATGATTTAAATCAATTAAAAAGGTGCCCAAAAGGTAGATCGGGATCTACCAGTAGACCTTTAGCTGGTGATCAGTAGATCTCAAGACACTGTCAACAAACAGCTTGTCTAAATTCTCCTCCTGTTTCATTAGTTTCATTCATATATTCATTATGTCAAGGTTACATTAGAAATAGTTGTCTATTAAATATACCAATATAAATTCTCTCATAAATCAATATAATATTTAAGTAATATTTTCCATGGAGCAGAATGCTAACAATGACTTTATGGATGTAGATCATAATGGGACATCACCACAAGTAGACCTCGCATTAGTAAAGTATGGGCACACCTGATTTAAATGGTAAAAACATTATCTATGACAGATGCTAGAACTGCTATGTGGGGGGGGGGGATTTGCATGTTCTCCCCTAGAGAACTGTGGTGGTTAGAACTCTGCTTGTGCCAGAGCACTAAAAGGAAAGCATGCTGTATAATGCCTGCAGCAGTTGCATTTGGTAACATAATTCAACCTCAGTTGGAAGATATAATACAGAAGAAAACAATTTTTATCTCTAATCATTATATATTTAAATTATGTCAAATAAGATGCATTCAGTGATGATGTAGTTCATTATAACTTTGACTGAGATCCAAAGTACCTGGGGCACACTTACAAATGCCAAATGTGATTTAGAGATTGGCTAAAAAAGGGTGAAACTGCATCCAATGCCGGGCATTAAATTCCAAATTGGTTTGCTTGTTCTTTACAATCTTCAACCAGCTGGTCACCTAATGAATAAAGAAATATATGGCTATTATCATTGTAATGGATAAAATCTGCTTTACCAAACACTTTTCATTCCAAAGAGAGTTCACTTACCATGTATTTATTATAACTGGCTTTCAGTGTACTTTAATTAATAGAGGAATACCTATTACAATGTGGCAATTAATAGACTGGGCTTAATTGCCTTGGAGACTGAGTTATAGCTGTGAAGGCTAGATTAAAATGTGCCAGAAAAATATTGTCCAAAGAAATACAATAAGGAAGCATAAAGCTCATTTATATGGAAGGGACTACCATAGTATTCTGGGATTCTTCGATGCTGAGACAAAACATTTATTAATGCCATTAGTGATTCTTTATGTCCAGTGGGGGAAATATAACTGAGAAAACAGTAAAGTAAGAGAATGAGTTCATATTCAAAAAATATATGCAAAATGTTGTTCCAAGCCAGGGTATAATACATTTAATTAATAATATTGAGCAGTGTTTTGATAAACATACAAAGTTCTTAGGGCAGTTGCGCTGTTTCTAGAGCATAGGCCCATTTAATGCTCATATAGTGAGTACTGAATCTAGCTGCATCAAGTCAAGCTTTTACTATAATTGCTTAGTTTTGCTTGTCATTTATGTCCCCTCCATGGTTTGCATTTGTGGGTGTCTAACACTTCTACAACAAATAATTTTATGTACAAACTTTTCAAAAAATGAAATAAAAATGATGGAGGAAAGAAATGTTGTTATTGCGTCAGGACGCAGAAACATTTTTCCTACTGCATTCCTTAGTCTCCATGAAAGACTGCTGATTATATACTGGAACTATCCAAAGGGGTGGTTCACCTTCAAATTAACTTTTAGTATGTTGTAGAAGGGCCAATTCTAAGAAACTTTTCAATTGGTCTTCATTATTTATTTTTCATTGTTTTTTAATGATTTGCCATTTTCTTCTGTTTCTTTGCAGCTTTCAAATGGGGGTCACTGACACCATCTAAAAACAAATGCTCTGTAAGGCTACAAATGTATTGTTATTGCCACTTTTTATTACTTATCATTCTATTCAGTCCATCTCCTATTCATATTCCAGTCTCTTATTCAAATCAATGCAGGGTTGCTAGGGTAATTTGTACCCTAGATACCAAATTGCTGACGCTGCAAACTAGAGAGCTGCTGAATAAAAAGCTAAATAACTATAAAACCAAAAAAAAAAAAAAATGAAAACCAATTGCAAATTATCTCAGAATATCACTCTCTATATTATACTAAAGGTTAACTCAAAGGTGAACAACCCCTTTAACTAGCAACAGATCATGATCTAATGAGACTGGCTACACAGAAATGAAAAGAAGTAGAGACTAAGAGAACGGTGATGACTATGCCATGCAGAAAATTAGGGATGTTGTAGATATTTGCTGCATAATTATGCATGTTCTGCATAAAGTGCCCCTGTACTGTTAATGATTGAATATTACACTCTCTTGTATAGGGCGGATTGCAAGACCATGTTCCTCTGTCTATGCCTATATACTGTAACTAATGACAAAGAATTTTAATGTATGTAAAAAAAAAACAATTTTGATCTTTACAATTACATTTAATTTAAATTATTTTTCAAACTGTGAGGCCAGTCTCACTTTTGAACCTTATTTGCAATACTGGTGATGCCCAACTGGACTCTTGACATGTTTTAAAGAATTTCATCCTTAAGATGAAAGTGCTAACCCCAATTGGATAAAACGCTGCATTACAACTGTTCTACTTACAACTATTAGTTGCAATTTACTTATGTATATACCAATGACACCTGCAGAGTCTTTAAACCTGGGACTGATTTACAAACATAGATGCTAAACTACACAAGTGCATTTGCCAATGGCAGCTAGTCAGCAGTTAATTATATATGGTTTACAATAAGGATACCATTGCTTGAAATAGGTGTTCGTAAATTAGCTCTCCTAAATGTTAGTTTGGTCTGACTGTGATTGTTTTTGAAAATTCCATTGAAATTCTCCTTGCAGGCCCAAGCGTTGGTTTGGTGCTCCCCCGTAGCCCTAACAAGGTTAAAGATATAGAAAAATATCACTATTTAGACAATGCAGTAATTTGTAGGACAGAAATATGTTTCCCCCAATATTCATCCAAACTGGCCTTCAAACTGGGCTTTCAGATGTATCTAGGAAAGATACATCTAAACTGACTGCAATATATTTTGATTGTAGTGCCAACATTGAAAAAATATTTCTAATAGGATGTCCAAAAATGATTTACTGAGATACAGTGAACTTCTAACATGAAACATAGTGCATGCATGGGCACATAGATAATGCTGTAAATATAATTTGACCAGAAACACATAATTTACTATCTGCTGCTTCCTGTACTAGGGTCTCATTTTCCAATGTCAGGCATAAAGTCCAGCTAAATGCTGAAATGACAATAAATGAAATATTTGGAAAACATTGCTTTGTAGTACAATGTGTGCCTATATACCAGCTCCACACAGTTTGTTAAATAGTTCAATTTAATAAATGCATTTCCCCCCCCCCCCATTCCTCCCACCTCTGTATGAAAAATGAGTTCTCTCGATGCAATAGCTGTAGTATTCGTCATAATGGAAAAGAGAAAATGTACATTTATCATAAATAAAATTGATTCAATTTTCTAAAATGGAGGTCAGCACGGTGCAGGAGAGTTTAAGATTAAAATTTAATTCATTGAAATAGAGAACGCTTGCCGAGCAAAGCCAACATAATCTAATGATAGTTCTGCTTGTATTGCTATTAGATTGTAAATTCATAACAAGTAATTAAAAGGATGTTTTGGGGACCAGCAGAATTATTTTGCAGATCCATAATGTAAAAAAAAAATTAAAAAATATCATGCTATGTTTAATACTTCAGTCCCTGGGGACTATAGATGTCCCAAAACACTCAGTTCCTCTTCCATTTTTTGAAAAAAAGCAAAGATTACAGAGATGTATGTTAATCATGAACTGCTCTGAAATAGTTAAAACTATAGTTTGTTGCTTTTATTAAAGAATACTGAGTGGAAGAGATTTTTGTAAATAAAATATATTTTAAATGAAATTGAAATTTTAATGAAAAAGTAAATCCGGAACTTTCATGGCATTCAATAAAACCAATAAGAAGGCTTCAAAATATAAATGTGGAGTGAGCTATCAGGAACATGGGTAGAAATAATTCACTTATAAGTACAGGTATGGGATCCCTTATCCGGAAACCCGCTATCCAAAAAGCTCCGAATTACGGAATGGCCGTCTGCCATTATAATCAAATAATCCAAATGATTTCCTTTTTCTCTGTAATAATAAAACAGTAGTTTGTACTTGATCCCAACTAAGATGTAATTAATCCGTATCGGAAGCAAAACCAGCCTATTGGGTTTATTTCATGTTAATATGATTTTCTAGTAGTCTTAAGGTATGAAGATCCAAATTATAGAAAGATCCATTATCTGGCAAACCCCCAGGTCCCGAGCATTCTGGATAATAGGTCCCATACCTGTATTTTGTTTAAAGCCCTTTCAAATCTACACTGGGATTGCACTGGGATAGTATTATCTAAGACAGTACAGTGCAACTTGATGGTAGAGCTGATAATGGAAGCCAGTGTTGAACACCCCCCCCTTTTTAAACCACACCCATGTTACCACAAAACCTTTTTAGACCATGTCCACATTAATGGTGGTAGCATATTATTATTATTATTATTTATTATTAACATGTATTTCTATAGCGCCAACTTGTTGCGTA
>CM044433.1:134249744-134281214 GCA_024363595.1 Xenopus borealis | reverse complement strand
TTGATTTGAATAAGAGACTGGAATATGAATAGAAGAGTGCTTAAATAGAAAGATGAGTAATAAGGTGGCAATAACAATAAATGTGTAGCCTTACAGAGCATCTGTTTTTTAGATGGAAAGCTGGAAAGAGTCAGAAGGAGGAATAGAAGTAAAATACTATAAAGAAATGCAGACCAATTGAAATGTTGCATTTTATCCTATCAGAGGGTAATCAAAACAGCAAGTGGATCAGATGCATGTGGATGTGCATGCTTATTGGGGTTTTCAGTCTGATTGACTCACAAGACACTTTTCTCCTTGTCTGCAGGCTATAACTAATCCTTATTGGAAGCAAAAGCAGCCTATTGGATTTGTTTAATGGTTATATGATTTTCTATTAGTCTTAAGGTAAGATCCAAATTATGGAAAGACCAGTTATCTGGGACCCCCCCAGGTCCCAAGCATTCTGGATAATAGGTCCCATACCTGTACTAATAAAACAGTAGCTTGTACTTTTATTTCAAGCGATACTCTCATGGGAAAACGTTTTTTTCAAAATGCATCAGTTAATAGTGCTGCTCCAGTAGACTTCTGCACTGAAATCCATTTCTCAAAAGAGCAAACAGATGTTTTTTATATTCAGTTTTGAAATCTGACATGGGGCTAGACATTTTGTCAATTTCCCAACAGCCCCTGGTCATGTGACTTGTGCCAGCAGTTTAGGAGGGAACTGCTTTCTGGCAGGCTGTTGTTTTTCCTTCTCAATGTAACTGAATGGAACGCAATGGGATATGGGTTTTACTATTGAGCACTTAGATCTACCAGGCAGCTGTTATCTTCCGTTAGGGAATTTTGTTTATTAAGAAAATACTAGTAATTAACAAAATCTTATTACATAACACCCAACTTAAAAACAGTGCAATATACAATCTTCTTTACAAGGAACAAAAAAATGTAATATATACAAACCAAACATTTAATAAACAAATTTTCTCCCTGAAAAACTTTCCCTTACATCTATATCTGTAACCGAAAGGTCCCTCTCCTTTCTCATGAACTCTCTTTTTTACATTAAACTGTATTTAATTAATTGCCCCTTTAGGTTTCATTGCAGATTTTGGGGCCTTTGGGGATTTAACAAAATCTTCCTCCAATCCTTCCCCAAATCTCTTGACCTGAATTCCCTTTACTCCTTGGGAATCACCTTCTTCCTCCAGAAACACCAGCCCCCTTCCCTCTGAAACTCTCTGCCCCTTCCTTTCATTTTCTTCCCCTGATCCTCTGTGATGGACTCCTTCCCCACATGCTGCTCTTGCAGAAAAACAGGGGATTCACCTGCAACCTCCCTTTCTCTTTCCCTTTCTGTTCCTCACTGCCTTCCTCTTGACTGTCACCTTCTGACTTATTACTCTGCCTTTTCTTTTTCTTCTCATCTGTAACCTTCCTTTCTTCCCCTTCTCTCTCTATCCTTCTCAAATCCTCCTTCTCCTCCTCTGCTAGGGTCCAAATTACCCTAGCAACCATGCATTGATTTGAATAAGAGACTGGACTATAAATAGAAGAGTGCTTAAATAGAAAGATGAGTAATACGGTGGCAATAACAATAAATGTGTAGCCTTACAGAGCATCTGTTTTTTAGATGGAAAGCTGGAAAGAGTCAGAAGGAGGAATAGAAGTAAAATACTATAAAAAAATGCAGACCAATTGAAATGTTGCATTTTATCCTATCAGAGGGTAATCAAAACAGCAAGTGGATCAGATGCATGTGGATGTGCATGCTTATTGGGGTTTTCAGTCTGATTGACTCACAAGACACTTTTCTCCTTGCCTGCAGGCTATAATTAATCCTTATTGGAAGCAAAAGCCAGCTCTTCCGGTCTGGCAGGAAGTACTTGTTTGAGGTGGGTATGTCAGTAGCAAGTACCAGTTTCCCTGACTTCTTTCTTGATTTCCCCACTACTCTCCAGTCTTCCTTCTCCTCCCTCAAACCTTGTACTGGGGAACTTCTCTCCTGACTCCCTGAACTTCCTGCTTCACTTTCCCCATCTGTCCTCTCCATTCTGCCTTCTGCTGCCTCCATAACATTCCCTTCTGGCCTCCCCTTCTCTTCTACCTCCATCCTCCCTTCTTGCTCTGTCACTTCATCTTGCCCAAAGAGCTCCCTCTCCACCCTGGGACAAGCCTTGACAATATTGTGCCAAGCATCTGGGCACTGGCGGTGTGTGTGGCCCAAGGATGAACACAAGTTACAGCGGATCTTGCTGCACTCCTTACTGATGTGACCCCGGGCCCCACGCAGTGAACACACCTTATTGTCACAGTTACTGGCCAGATGGCGCCTTGAACCACACCTGAAACACTGACGCGGCTGCCCCGGATAGAAACAGGAGCCTCTCTCTTTGCCTATAAAGAAGGAGTTGGGGAGATGTTTAGGGACATTGTTCTGTACCTGTAGCCTGACCTGCACCCTCCATCCTGCCACCCAGAAACCCTCCTCATTATAAATCGGCTGAAGGGGGGACAGCACTGTGCACTGCCTTTGTAGCCACACAAGAACATCATTGGGTGGAATGGACTCATTCTTAAACAATATGGTGACTGCTTTGGTTTCAGGCTTAGACATGGGGGTTGCTGTAAACCCCTCCCACTCTAGGGAACTCTCCTTGTGCTCATACAGAGTCCTGAATCTCTCCAGGCCTTGGGACAGCTTAAAGCTGATGTCAAATTCCACCTCAGAGACACAGATAAAGGCATATACATCACTAGGGGTAAAACCCATATAGATTGTTGGCTACAAACCTCTCCCCAGGGGCCTTCTCCTTCTCTCCCTCCCACTTGATCCTCACTACATTCCTTCTCTTGAACACATGTCCCTCAAAATACTCATTCTTCTGTGTCTGCCTGGCAAAGAGTCTCCTGTTCTCCCCGATATTGGGTTTTGCTGGTTCTGGGGCCTTTTCCTGTGACCCAGTACTGTGATATGCATCTGTCCCCCCCCTGTCCCCACGTGCTCACCCAGCACCTTACAGCCACACTGTGTGGGTACCCCTGCATTATCACTTGTACCCCCAGTTACAGCACTGGCACACTCCACTTGATGCCCCCCTCCATCCTCACTCACCACTTTCGCTCCATTCACACTGTCTGTGTCCATAGCATTCTGCACAGGATCAGGATTTTGCTGCTCACTCACAGGCAGAAAGTCCTTTAAATCGGCCAGTAAATTCTGCACAGCCTCACAAGGCAACTCCCTGCAATCCTCTGTCTCCTTACACTGGGGCCTGTTTGTATAGAAATCTTCCCAGGGTTTGATTAAACTCATTGTCTATGTGATTTCTTGCTCCACATCCTCCAGCTCCTTGTTCCGTAGTGTGGTCCTTCTGATGGATTGGGCCCTCGCTTCTCCCTCAGCCTGGGACATTACACTGATTTCAGTCAGTATGGCAGCTTCCAGCTCCACTTTCCTGCACTGCAGAGTTTCCATAGCTTGCATGGCTGCCATGAAACACAGTTTCATTGGGGGGATACAGGGCCCAGTTTGCGACAGTCAGTACTAACACAGTCAATATTTGCCCCCTGGAGCCCATTAGCAGCAGAAGGAATATGAGGGAAAGGTATTACCTGCTCTGTAGTGGCCCCAGCACTGCTCCTCTCCAGAGCCTTCTCTGCCTCACTCACTGCCAGATTCTTCTCACACACCGGCACCATCTTAGATTCTCCTCTGATTGACCAGCACATGGGACTCACTTCTCCTGCTGCTGCTTGACCTTCCTCCCAGCATCCTTCTGGATTCCCCTGGGAGTTTCCAGGTACAGCCACTGCCTCCTGCCCTGCACTGCTGCTGCTCTGTCTCTCCTCCAAGGAGTCTGTGACCCCAGGGGAGTTCTGTTCAGGTTCCTTCCAAGGGGATTCTCTTTGTGACTCTGAAAAGTTTATCCTCTCAGCGGGAGCACAATCCATCTCCACACAGCCTAACGGGCCAGGGGAGTCACACTCCAAAGCAACAGAACCAGAAGATTTACCAGGGATTTCTTTCAGGTGTTTGACCTCATTCCCTTTTCTTCCATTAACTTTCCTCCCAGCAGCAGAAACAGCCTTGATTTTCCCATGCAATGCTCTGCGTTCACTGGGTTTCTTGGCTTCCACAGTCGCAGCACAAACTCTGGTTTGTGGGGGTGATATCACTCCAACTTGCAGTACAGCAGTAAAGAGTGATTGAAGTTTATCAGCGCACAAGTCACATGACTTGGGGCAGCTGGGAAATTGACAAAATGTCTAGCCCCATGCCAGATTTCAAAATGAAATATAAAAAAATCTGTTTGTTCTTTTGAGAAATGGATTTCAATGCAGAATTCTGCTGGAGCAGCACTATTAACTGATGCATTTTGAAAAAACCAATGACAGAATCCCTTTAATGTTTACTTAATTTTATAGAAGACTTAAGGTATAAAGATCCAGATTCTGGAAAAATCCGCTACCTGGAAAACCAAGGATCCTGAGCACTCCAGATAAAAGGCCCCATACCTTTACCAAAACAGAAATCCATGTGTGCCAGTATTCTGGGAATTCTTCTGCTTTTGGCCCATATGTAATAGTACCGACTTTTTAAAACCATAAAAAATAAGTGGTGGTATTGAGTGTCTTGTGTGTATAAATGAGATTATATGCCAATTTTATTTAAAGGAAAAAATATCACAGACTATGGGGACTGATATTTCTTACAGAAAACGGGTCAGTTTTAAGTACTAGCAGCATTGTGTGTATACTAGTGATATTTTCTGGTACAAGCAAAGGTAGTTCCCCTTGGAACATCACTGATGCACACATAGCATTTAAATCTGTCTATTAAATCTGACAAACACACACAATTCACTACACACAATTCAATATTGTCCAACAGGCAGTTCCTCTGCTGTTGCCTTTTGATATTATTGCTTTATATCCTCATATTTGCACAATTATCAGAAATCCCTTACTATATGTGAAAAGAAAAAAACATTGCTGCAAAGTCCTTTTCCAATTCTCTGATCAAACAAATATATATATTTTCCTTAATTGACATGTACACAGGAGTTGAAGGTGAATATAAATCCCAGGGTTTTTACATCATGAGCAATGGCTTTTATTACTAATTAAAACTTTTAGTTGGTGCAGGGTCCGACTGGCCCCACCCCTTCTGGCCCGGTGCTTTCGGCGGCGCTGCTCTGTGCATGAGCTCTGGCGCCATCCTCACATACAGATGCCAGCATGGGCATTGCATTAGGGTATGCCACATTAGGGGGGGTGGCCAAAAGCAGCTTTGGATAGCAGTCCTGGTGTGCACACCACCAGGAGTGTGTATGATGTAAAACAAGGAAGTACAACAGTCACAGTAGCATTTTTGGGGGTCGGCAACCCCCCTAATGGGGGCCCATGATGAAAGGGCCCCCTCTGCAAAGAGATCCATCTGAGGTGAATATCTCATTATCTGCACATTTTTTAAACATTTATATGGCAAAGCTTGTTATTTTCACATGAACTGTTACATTTTTGTATGTTATATGAAGGTGAACAACCCCTTTAAGTCATATTTTTGTGTAGCAGTGGTCTAATTTATTTATTATGTCATTTTAGATCATTCTCCCACTTTCTATTCCTCAGCCCAGACCTGCAGGTAACCCTTGCTATTCTGGCTATTCTCTCTTGTGATCGTAAATGTACGATCTGCAGAATACATGTGGAAAAAATACTGTACAAGTGCAAAAGTTGACTTTCTCCATCATAAATTTCTCATGTCTTGCCCCAGTTCTGCACTCAACCAAGCCAACAATTAATACTGTTCTAGGCTCATAAACAATAACAAATCCAATTCAGCACTTGCTTTCCATCCAGCTCCTTCTACTTTCAATTAAACATTTTTCTACAACCTCTCCTGAGATCTGTCAAGTTCTTCAAAAAATAAAGAAGTCTGCTTCCACAGATTTTTGTCTTTACATGTATCAGCCCTCACCCAATATCAATATCTCACCCTTCATAGGCATGCTCCCTCCAATTTGAGTCTGAAATGTTTTAGCTTGTCTTGTTCACTTACAACACACTGAGTTTTTGCTTTCATTATTACTTAAACCTTCTATGCACGTGATGCATGATATATTTAGACAATCCTTTAGTGACCACTGATATTTAGACCCAGATCTATAAATACTGTACCTTTGAGCTGCCTCCTTATGAATAAATCAATAACTTAGAGGTCAATTTACAAACATTTGTGTTCACAAACTGTATTTTTAGAGCTATAAAACATGGATTATTCTAATTACTCCAAACCATGAGAAAAGTGTATTTATTCAATGAAAAAAAACCCAGAAAACACTAATACAAAATGTAGAGGTCAATTTGTCCTTTGCCAAGTGTAAAATCTTTTTTTAATTCCAATTTTAGCGGTTTGGGTTTTTTGCAGGAAAAATTTGTAGGACAAATTAGGATTTTTATGTTTTTGTTTTAGTATTCAGATTAGTTCCGCATTTTTATATGTTTGTTCTTTTTATATTAGGCTGTTTTAATAAATTACTTGGCATTCATGGTTTTAGAGAAAATGTGTTTTTGTCATGGTTTCTAAAACCACTAGAATTTTTATAAATGGACCTCCCTGGGGCAGATTTATTAAATTAAATTTATTAGGAGTTATTAATGGGTGAAAATTAGTGGAAAAGTGCAAATGTATTTGGTCAGTGGTTTGGTTCTCACTATGACCTTTTTTAAGACCAACAGACTAGGAGGCCAAAATGCCCTTTTTTAAAAAAAAATTGGGTCAAAGCTACTTTTAATGGTTTCAGGCAGGCTTTTTTTAGACTTATTTCTAAAGATCCTTCAGTGAATGAAAGCAAAGCTAAGCTTTGCTGTAAATTGATAATGGAGAGATGTTTGTTCAGTCCATTTGAGATGTCAGTATAATATATAAATAATCATGGGTACAATAATGGGTGCTATGCAATTTTATTTAGACCTTTGTGGAAATTTAAATGTATCTGATTTTTGTCCATCTTGTATAGCACAAACTACCTGTAGTTTAAATATATATTTGTATTTCTTAACTAGCTTTACAAGGTTTTCAAGATTTCTTTCTCTAAACCATGTCATATATATGCTCTGGCACAGAGTTATTCACCAGGGGAATAAATTCTGCCTGGAAAGATAATGCTCCTGTTCTTTCACTGATGAATGTGAGCGAAATGTAGATACATAGCTGAGATTAAACAAAACCTACAGCAAGGTAGAATGTTCAGACATAAAAACATTTCACAATGGATATAAAGCGGAGACCCATCTGCAGCTTAGCAGTTTCCATCAAAAGTGTCCTGTTACTGATCTAAATTGCTATCCTAAAACCGGAATTCAACAGCATACAGGAAGAGAAGACTGAAAAGTTTCAAGAGATTTGATAGAAGTTGAAAAAGGCTCTATATTTAGAATGATTCAAACCATTAACTTCTTGCTTTCCTACTTCTTTTTCCAGGATTTGCTTGAAATAATTCCTGTTCTTTCTTTCACTACCAGATAGCAACCTACAGGTAAGTGGACAAGCTAATAGCTGGCTTGAGAAACCACCTAAAGCTATACCTTCCTGTATGTCTCAATTTTGTTTTCAGCCATTGTAGATGTTCTTGTATAATTTATTATATATAAAACTGACTTAGGGCTGAATAACTGGCTAAATAATTTTTACGCAGTATAAACTGTGCTGGAGTTAGAAAAAAAATGGCCGCATCGTGAAAGTTAGAAAAAAATGGCACAACATTTTCCACTTGCCATTCATAACCGCCATCGACAGTTACAGGGAGATGAAGATCTATAGCAGGGGTCCCCAACCTTTTTTGCTTGTGAGCCACATTTAAATTTAAAAAAGAGTTGGAGAGCAACACAAGCATGAAAAAGTCCATGGGGATGTCAAATAAGAGCTCTGATTGGCTTTTTAGTAGCCCCTATATGGACTGGCAGCCTACAGGAGAGAATGTTTGGCAGGACATCTGGTTTTTATACAACCAAAACTTGCCTCTAAGCCATTAATTCAAAAGTAAGCCCCTGCTTTGAGGCCACTGAGAGCAACATCCAAGGGGTTGGAGAGCAACATGTTGCTCGCGAGCTACTGGTTGGGGATCACTGATCTATAGGATCAGGAGGGCTGCTGTCTGGAAATCCCTGACCTACACATACAAACTAATATGATAATTATTATACAATAAAAATCACATAATTTGCACATTTTGTTGTTCTTTTCTTTGAATTAAAATACCCTATGTTTATGGCAAGTTTGAAGTCTTCTTGGTGACAATTAGAACCTGTGTTCCCAAAAGATAAGGGTTTTCTTCATATGGATACAAAACACAAACAATAACAAAGTTAAGGAATACACTCAAACAAAACCCAATTTCTCTACTTAACTTATTCTTTCAAAAAACTCTGAATGTAAGCACCTTAGATGCAATAATAACAGATTTTGCTTGCTCTTAAAATATTAAAATTTATATTTTTAAAAATCACATATATTGCTCCTCTGCAATTGCAAAGGTAATTTAGATGTTTGCTACAACATTCACATGAGTATTTGTTGACAATGCTAGCATGTTGTCCTAATTATCTTGCATATCTCAAAGTGATTATTTGTTCAAATGGCAACCAATTACAGGGATCCTTCTTGGAGGCCAGCTGAGACATTCCTGTGATCCCATGGCTCCTCCCAGACTGCTTAAAGGTGCAATGCTCGCATAACGTGCTCACTGCTGAACTGAGTGGATACTGTTCCATAAAGTTATATTAACTAAAGTAACATGTTGTTAAAACTGGTCATAATTAAATAGTAGACAGAGCTACCATCTGAAACAGACAGTGGCGTAACTTGGTAGTGGTGATTCCCCCGCCTAAAAATCTAATGATGGGCCCTGGTGCAAACAATTCTTTCCCTTGACCTCCCCTCCCAAACCGCTCATGTTGCACAGGTTTTTTTTTCACTTGTAACTGCATGAGGATTTCAAGGTTTTTGTATTATTATTCTGATTTTGGGATTTTTATATTAGGGCACTTTAATAGATTACTTGGCATTCATGGTTTAAGAGAAGATGAGTTTTTTTTGTAGTTTCGATTGCCTCTGAAACTACTAATATTAGAATGTTGATACATGCACCTCCCTGGGTCTATTGTGAATTGATAAATTGTAATATCATTTTTCTGAGCCCCAGAAATCACTGATCCCTGTAATCTTCAACATTTTGATGGCTGATGGCATTAAAATAGCATATTGTCTTTCTCTCTTGAGCTTACAATAATTCCTGATGCAATTATTACATAGACCAAAGTTAAAGAAAATAAAACAAGTCAATATCATTATTTAAATTGTGGCAATTAAAAAGTCTTTTGTTAACCTATAAATATATATATATATATAAGAGTATCTGTATCTTTATAAAAAGATAAGCAAAATAAATACAATCTAGGCACCAGACTTTTTGTTTGCCGGGAATAGCTGACCTTTGCAGACCAAAGCGTTTAATATTGCATTTCTGGCAAGAGAGAAACAGATACTAAATGCAAATGTGTAAAGAAAGAAAAAATTTAAAACAATTCTGAATTATCTCAGGACACAACTATTGTACAGAAAGTTCAATGTAAGGTGAGCTGACCCTTTAAGTTTGTGTCGGCTTCCTTACTTCTAGTTAATTTAAGGGTATTTGTAGTTTGTTTTATTCTTCATCAAGTGCAACGTGATTCCATATAATAGAATAAATACCTGTATTATGTATATTTTCTTTATTAATGATAAAATATTTCACAGCAATTTAGCCGTTAAAAGGATACTTCAATATATCATCAAACTAAATTAAGCTTTAGGTTACAGTTAAGTTGATGTCTCTTGAAGGAGAAAGAATAATAAAAGGAAGAAAGAAAGAGGTTCAAAGTGAAGAACAAGAAAGAAGATATCTTATTAGCGTAAAACAGAGAAATTTAAGAAAACTTTTGCTCTGCTGGGGGGGGGGGGCATTTTTCATATCAGTGGGTCTATATAAACACAATAAGCTATGTCAGCATTTAAAATGTAATTGTGTTATTAGCTTTTGTTTCTTTGCAGCCTTCTCAAATTTTATCAAAGTTCTCCGGTGAATTGTCTTTTGATGCTGCCATTTTTTCCATAATATTTCTGTAGTCAATTTGATGAATTGCAGACTGAGAGAGACTGCATTCTTACAATTACTGGCAATGAAAGTCACTGTACAAATATGTCAAAAAAAGCAGCCTTTGAGTTTCTTTGGGAATGGTTTTAGGATAAAGCAGTGCTATTTAAGGTTTCTAAGACATATATTAAAGACACACACACACACACAAACATATATATACATATATATGGGTAGAAAAAAAGTGAAGAGCCTGTTCTTGTTGGCCACATTGTCTCTAATGAGTATTCAAATATGTATTGGTCACTTCACTATTTCATTAGTGATGAGGTATGGACATTGGATCTCTTATCTGGAAACCCATTATCCAGAAAGCACATTTTGTTGTTCTTTTCTTTGAATTAAAATACCCCATGTTTATGGCAAGTTGGAAGTCTTCTTGGTGACAATTAGAACCTGTGTTCCCAATAGATAAGGGTTTTCTTCTTATGGATACAAAACACAAACAATAACAAAGTTAAGGAATGCACTCAAACAAAACCCAATTTCTCTACTTAATTTGTTCTCTCAAAAAACTCTGGATGTAAGCATCTTAGATACAAAAATACAAGCAATAATAACAGATTTTGCTTGCTCTTAAAATATTGAAATATATATTTTTAAAAATCACACGTATTGCTCCTCTGAAATTGCAAAGGGAATTTAGATGTTTGCTACAACATTCACATATGAGTATTTGTTGACAATGCTAGCATGTTGTCCTAATTATCTTGCATATCTCAAAGTGATTATTTGTTCAAATGGCAACCAATTACAGGGATACTTCTTGGAGGACAGCTGAGACATTCCTGTGATCCCTTGACTCCTCCCAGACTGCTTAAAGGTGCAATGCTTGCATAACAAGCTCCGGTGAATTGTCTGCCATTATAAGAAGGCCTTCTCGTATAAAGTATAAAGTCCATTTTAAGCCATTTTGCTTTTTCTTATGTTTTCTTTGCTTTTTCTACTTTATGTATGGCATATACAGGTATGTGACCTATTTTCCAGAATGCTAGGGACCTGAGGTTTTCCAGATAATGGGTGTTCCTGTAGTTTAGATCTCCATGCCTTACATCTACTTAAAAGTAATTTGAAAATGTATTAAAACCAATAGGATTGTTTTTCTTCCAATTAGAATTTAATATATCTTACTTGGGATGAAGTACAAGGTACCGTTTTATTACTACAGAGAAAATTTTAATTATTTGATTATAATGGAATCTATGGGAGAAGGCTTTCTGTAATCAGTAACATTCTGAATAACGGATTTCCAGAAAATCGATCCTATACTTTTACACATATTACATTTTTTAGCAGTAGGGAGAATATATTTAATATGATTGCATGCATAGCTTATTTTTATGACCACATCTTCAGTATGTTTTGTATAGTATTGTTATTTGATGTACAAGCATATTTGTCTGCCTTTCTGCATAACACAACTAAAAGGTAAAATACTTACATCATTTTGACCCATATGTCTATTTCTCTATTTCAGTTAGAATGTTTAAAAGAAATGTGATTGATTACTGTAGCACCACATAAACCTGAAAGTGGGGAATATATTTATTATGTCTGGGCTCATTTGTACAGTAGTGTGGCATATGTTTTGTAAACTTTAATACAAGATTTCATCTGAATTGAAGACTATAACATCTTTATTGCTACAAGCTGTCAAGTGAAGAGAATGAAGCTTAGCTACTTTTACAAATGGAAGAGCTTTCACAACTAGGTCATTAGGGGAGGCGTCAATTATCCAGACATTGAGTGGACTATTGGGGTAGGCAAGTAAAAAAATAAATTAGTAAGTAAGAACTTACTTGGAAAGATGTTCTTTTGGATCTGGTAATAACCAGTAATACTAGATTTATCTCCAACATTTGTGCGGGTGAGCATTTAGGGAACAGTGATCATAACATGGTCTCCTTTGAGGTTATTTTGCAGAGACAACTCTATAAGAGAATAACTAAGAACCTGGTAATGCCTTTTTTAATAGACCCAGTTCTAATTATATACCTATTGATGTATAGATGAAAATCCAAAAGAGATCATCCCTGTGTGATTACCAAACCTCTTTACTTAATTTTTCAGGATTCTTTGATGTCTAGTATGGTGCCAAGAGATTAGCAAATTGTTGACATTATTCAATAAGAGATCCTGCTATAGTCCTCTTAATTTGACAGTGGAGAGGGTAAAAAAGAATAAAATACTTGAATACATTGCAAATCACAATACAGATACGACCTGTTTTCCAGTATACTATGGACCTGGGGTTTTCTGGATAATGGATCTTTCCGTAAATCTTCATATCTTACATTTACTAGAAAATCATGTAAACATTAAATAAACCCAATAGACTGGGTTTTCTTCCAATAAGGATTCATTATATCTTAATTTGGGTGAAGTACAAGGTACTGTTTTATTATTACAGAGAAAAAGGAAATAATTTAAAAACATTTTGGATTATATGGATAAAATGGAGTCTATGGGCAATGGCTGGCTTTCTTGTAATTTGGAACTTTCTGGATAACAAAATTAGAACTCACTTACTTTGTCTTCATTCCTATTGGATTTGTATAAGAGTATTTATCATATGGTAAATTTTGCCCAATCTCAAATGAGGTTAAAAAATGCAAATTGTACACTTTGGGAGAAATAACATAAATGTGAGTTAAAGGGAAACTGTCATGGGAAAAACATGTTTTTTTTTAAAATGCATCAGTTAATAGTGCTGCTCCAATAGACTTCTGTACTGAAATCCATTTCTCATAAGAGCAAACAGATTTTTTTATATTCAGTTTTGAAATCTGACATGGGGCTAGCCATTTTGTCAATTTCCCAGCTGCCCCAGTCATGTGACTTGTGCCAGCACTTCAGGAGGGAACTGCTTTCTGGCAGGCTGTTGTTTTTCCTTCTAAATGTAACTAAATAGTACGCAGTGCGACATGGGTTTTACTATTGAGTGCTGTTGTTAGATCTACCAGGCAGCTGTTATCTTGTGTTAGGGAGGTGTTATGTGTTTACCTTCCCATTGTTCTTTTGTTAGGCTGCTGGGTGGGGGAAAGGGAGGGGGTGATTTCACTCCAACTTGCAGTACAGCAGTAAAGAGTGATTAAAGTTTATCAGAGCACAAGTCACATGACTTGGGGCAGCTGGGAAATTGACAATATGTCTAGCCCCATGTCAGATTTCAAAATGAAATATAAAAAAATCTGTTTGCTCTTTTGAGAAATGGATTTCAATGCAGAATTCTTCTGGAACAGCACAATTAACTGATACATTTTGAAAAAAATGTTTTCCCATGTCAGGATCCCTTCAAGAAATATATTAATAAACTATGAAGCTTCTGAGTTGTGCAACTAGATTTGTAAACAGAATGGAAATATGAGGTAAGACTCTCAAAGTTGGGTATTGGTTGTGTGAAGATAAGGCCCTTGTGAGAGGACAGGATTACTGTTTACAAGGACATTAGAAGACATTATAGACAGATGGGTTTTTTTTTCATAGAAAACATCAAATAACCAGAAGCCACCACTTTAAAAACTGAACTTTTGATTTAAAGTAGCAAAAGGGATTCATCATGATGAGGACAGTAAGATTGTGGAATGCCCTGCTAGGTGATGTTGTGATGGCAGACTCTATTAATGCCTTTAAGAGTGGCTTGGATGATTTCTTGAACAAACATAATATCCAAGGCTATGATGCATCATCATATATTGTTATATTGTATAGATGCAAGTATATAGCCAGGTCTGTATACATTATGCCCATGTATATATATATATGTATGTATGAAAAAGACTTTTGTCGAAACATCAGTCTCCAATTAAAACTTTGTTGATTTTTGCTGTAAGACATGTGACGTGTGGATTAGGGATGTCGCGGACTGTTCGCCGGCGAACTTGTTCGCGCGAACATTGGCTGTTCGCGCTCGCCGAATGTTCGCGAACGTTGCGCGACGTTCGCCAATTTGGGTTCACCTTAGCTGGCGCTTTTTTTTTGCCATTTCTCCCCCAGACCAGCAGATACATGGCAGCCAATCAGGAAGCTCTCCCTCCTGGACCACACCCCCTGGACCACTCCCCTTCCATATATAAACTGAAGCCCTGCAGCGTTTTTTCATTCTGCCTGTGTGTGCTTGGAAGAGCTAGTGTAGGGAGAGAGCTGTTAGTGATTTGAGGGACAGTTGATAGTAAGTTTGCTGGCTAGTAATCTACTGTTCTTCAAACAACTGCCATCTAGCTGTGTGAGCTTGTTCACATTCTGTCTAAATATAAATAATATTACCGTCTCCATAAACACCATCCTGAGTGACGTTTTTCAAGCAGAAATAATATTTTCCGTAATCCGTATCCACTGCTGTAGTAGTGTATACGTTGACCTTGTAGGCATTGTTTGCCCAGTCTTTAACCAAGTGCCACGTAGCTGTGTGAGCTTTTTCACATTCCGTGTCCAGAAACATCACCTGAGTGACGTAGTGGGATTTCTGCCCTTTACAGCACAAAACGCAGCGCTGTGTCAACAATGTATTTTTTAGAAACATTTTTGCCCTTGATCCCCCTCTGGCATGCCACTGTCCAGGTCGTTGCACCCTTTAAACAACTTTAAAATCATTTTTCTGGCCAGAAATGTCTTTTCTAGCTTTTAAAATTTGCCTTCCCATTGAAGTCTATGGTGTTCGCGAAGTTCGCGAACCGTTCGCATTTTTGTCCGGAAGTTCGCGAACATTTTTTCCGACGTTCGCTACATCCCTAGTGTGGATTACTGCTTCAGCGTTTATTAATATTCCTTAATGAACTGCACCCTGGAGCATTTATCATTTATAAGTGAGCAACACCTAATTAAGTATGTAACCATATATTGTACCACTCCTATATATTTTATTACATAATTATGTTCTCACAGTTTTATTACTAATTGTGTATTGTACGTTGTGTTTAGTATTTCTACAATGGCTGGCTCTTGCCTGGCTCGTAATTGCTACAGAGTACCTAAATAAAAAAAAATAGTAATTGATCCCTCCATTCTGGTGAATAGAAAAGGGACTTTCAAAGATTTATATTATGCCTACTATATTATGATGCCAGGGCTCTGTGACATGGAAAGCCAGCTTTGACAGAATTGTTGATATATTTTCTTTTCTTTCAGTAAGAAATACATTAACTGAGACATAATTCATGTAACACCACACAGTTCTAATAAGTCAATAAATTTATTCCTCTTCAAAACGGAATGTTAGAGTCAACGTTAACATGTGGAGTTCAAAAGAATAATAACAGCTGCTCGCTAGCTTTGTAAGTTACATCAAACTGCAACCTAAATCTGTAGGGATATATGTGAGACAGGAAAGATCTAAATGGCATATTCACTTTACATCCATCTTACAATGAGGTGCTTGATAACCTTCACAGTTTACATGGCCTCTGTCTCTTTATTTAGATGAACTGTTAAATTCAACTTTGCTAGACAGTTATAAAGGCAGGAAGAGACCTTTATGCACTAAGTTAATGGACTAGTTCTTTTGTCACCTTATTCAGTTAGGTAACAAAAATAAATGAAAAAATGTCAATTTAAAAAGAGAGAAAGGCTAAATAGAAAGAGGCTTAGGGAAAAAAAAGCTATTCTGAAGTGAAAGTTTGACCCTTGGGGATTTGGAGGATTAGTAGTTAGATACGATAAAATAAATAAATGTTTTGGTTTAATTAAGAGGTGGTTTAACATGTCCTCATTGTCCTGTTTTTACATTGATTAACAGTTTCTCCAACAAATTAACCTCTAGTTTTTTATAATTGCTCTATTCCAAACTACTATATTATCTATAATGTCTATATTATTTAATTTTAATGACATTAGAATTATTTATATCCTTATCTGCCTCTCTTAAGATTGTCTTGCTCCAGGGTTGATGGGCTGATGCCACATCCACCTACTCAGAATGAGCTTTGGCAGAACACTTAGTTTGGAGATCACCACTGTCATCCAATTATATTGTATGATGTTTTTTTTTCAAAAGTTTTAATGCAATTCCTCCGAAATTTGATAGTTTTCTAGACAGAATAGTTTCAGGATGGATTTAGAAGCTTATTTACCAGAATTTATCTATTTGAATAAACAATCAAGGAAAAAGCAGTGTTGTACACTTGTATTTATTAAATTCTTGTGGACCACTACAAGGTACTGGAACCTTGTAGTCATTTCATACAATTTCATGTATTGGAGAAGAAACAAGAGGGCAATTCTTATGTTAGGAAATTTATATTTGGTAATTTAAGGTTGGTGAAATCTGCAATACGAGCTTCATTATTGGCTACCTTTAAGAGCAACATCCAACAATCGTGATGATGTCATTTCTCACTTAAAAAGCCTTAACCCTCAGAGGTACCAAACTACAGACACATCACTTTTGTATTTAGCGTTTTTTGTTGTAATATGTAATTTGTTGTTGTGTATGTCATTTAAAATGTTTGAATTAATAGGAAACTGCACTGGACTGAAGGAAGACTCCTGGGGCTCAATATACGACTTTAGCTTCCGCTGTCTCATTTTGTTACAATTCTACATCATCTGGTGGCCCATAGGCCAAAACTCTGAACATCTCATCCGGTTTAAGTAAATGAAATAACACACTAATACAATATAATAATAATGGCAGCATGGAATTCTTTACATAGATTTATAAGACTACATTTTTTATGTCGTTGAATACACATTTGCATATTTCAATGACAAACAATTCCCTTAAAGCATATTCATTGGTTACAGATCAAGATTTTATTTCTGGCCTGTACAGAAATGTTGTTTTCTTCTGCCTTAGTCATATGGGAGTGAGCCTCTGACCTTTCAAAGCCTTCAGCAATCAGCAAGCACAATGTACAAAAGTACCTATCAAAGAGGAAAATGAGGATGTTCTTCATGTTTCCTATTGATCTGCTTTGAGAGGGCAGAGCAGACAGAATTCAGAAAAAAGTACTTTTAAGGTTGTCATTTCTAACCTGATGGGACTTGCATGACAGAATAATAAGGGTTGGCTCTTCTTTGCTTCATTACTTATTTATGTAATCTAACAAGAGCTTGGCAATGGTGGATAACAATATGATGGTCCCAAAACACTAGCGTCAGTGATTGATTCTAATGTTAGACTATAGTCTAATTATTCCAGCAGAGTACAATATTCTCTTGGACAGGGGTGCCAACATTTTATGAATAGGGTGTGTAAATGATTCTGTTTGTGTCTAATCTGCAGACTTTTCCTCAAGTGCAGCCTGCAATTTTACTTCCTATCACCCAATGAGGTATTCCTCTAAGGCAGGGATCCCCAATCTTTATTACCCATGAGACAAATTTAAATATAAAAATAGTTGGGGAGCAACATGTAAGTGAAAAAAGTTCCTGGGGTGCCAAATATGGGTTGTGTCTGTGTATACTGGCAGCCTACAGGAGGCCAGAGCTGTATTTACATTTAACAGATCCCCCAGGGTTGCTTCCGTTCATCGCCCCCATCTCCTCCCCTTCCTTTGGGCACATACACAGATTTTCAGCATTGAGTCTGGAGAACTGGGCATTGGTAAACAGAAAATTTTAAAAACTCTATCTCCTGCAAATCCCCAGTGCTTCTGAAGCAATGCATGTGTAGTCAGGTGGCATGCCGCCCCTCTAAAATTCTGCCATCCTAGGCCTTTGTGGCCTTTCCACAAATCTAGGCCTGCAGGAGGCTCTATTTGGCAGAATACCATTTTTAATGCAACCAAAGCTTGCTACATGTCATTCACAAGCTGCTGGTTGGGGATCACTGCTCTAAGGTATGCTGTAGCAGCATTTTATGCTACATGTCACTTGTGAGTGACATGTAGCAAGTTTTGGTTGTATGAAAAAAAAGCCGCCTCTGGTAACTTTAAGAGCCGAATTTCCATTTTTTAAAACGTAAATTCGCTCTTCTGATGCAGTCCCTCCTCAACCCGCTCCAACGCTAAAATTTAGAAGCGCCGAGCGGGAGGCGGTGGCAGCAGCCCCTCGGACGTCCCTGAATATGAATCATCCTTTGTCATTTGATTTCAGTGTTAAAAAACTGTAGACATGATTGTAGTCACTCCAGGGGAATATTCTGAAACAGAGATAGGTCCAACCCAGCTAGGGGTTCTTTAGGGATAAAACCTTGCATACAGTGAAGTACATGTCTAAAGAAAAAAAATGCATGTGACGACCTGCTTCTCTTTGGCAGTTGTTTTCGCCCGCATGCCATAGTTGATAAGAGGGCTACCTTAATCTACTAGGGATTGTGCAAGTTTCTCTATAGGCTTGGACATTAGATGGAGACGGTTAAGTGTTCTGTCCAACAAGAAGCACACATGCCCATCATCCCTTCTATTAAGTTTCTATTTATTAGGCCAGCAAATGGATTCACATTAAACTGGGTGGCAGGTCTGATACCAAGTTAGTTTCCAATAGGTCATAGCATTCACATTGAAAAATATCAAAGTACATTTGTTTAACAAGGCAGTGCAAATTATAGTACAATGTACTACAGAACTGTCTTGTTCAGTAAACATGCATCTTTCTGACCCATCTTCAAAATATACCTCATTATGATCTTAATTGATTTCTGTTTATGTTGATGTAGCTACACTCAGCATACAAAACATAATCTTTAGTTACAAGATTGACCAAAATATAGAACAAACAAGGAGACAAGGTAATTGATGTAGTAAGGGGTATAAACACAATGGAGTGTTCACTTACAACCAAGTTCAAAATATACCTTAACACAAAGTGGAACTTAACCTCCACTAGTGGTACCCCTGAGTGTAACAAGATCATTAATACTACAAACAATATTTCTAAGGGCTAGTCCACATGGGAAGATTCAGGGAGATTAGTCGCCAGGTGACTAATTGCCACTTCTTTGGGGAGCCTAATCTCCCTGAATCGCTTACCCATGTCTCGCGCCCGCTAAAATTTAAAGTTGCCTGCGCCTATTCACACGCAGCACTGCGTTTTCTTAAGTCACTGAAAATTGCCTCCTGAGACAATTTCGAGTGACTTAGAAAAACGCAGTGCCGCGTGTGAATAGGCGCAGGCAACTTTAAATTTTAGCGGGCGCGAGACATGGGTAAGCGATTCAGGGAGATTAGTCGCCTGCCGACTAATCTCCCTGAATCTTCCCATGTGGACTAGCCCTAAAAGGCAATTTGTATTCACAACCATTTGTGAGTTTGAGATTGTGGTTGTCACACAGAAATAAAATACTGCAATACTTATGTATTGCTGATGTTACTATTCCGTATGACAGTGGCTAGAAAACACTGCATTCTTAAAATGTTATTCACTCAAATGTGGCACTTTCAGTAAGAACTGACTGCAGTGCTGTACCATGCATTTCATTCCTCCAGTAAGCACAGATATGTACAAGGGATGTGCAGAAACCTTTTGTTCAGAAACAGAACCAGGCGCTCAAGGACAATGATTGTTCTAAATTATTACTTTGATCTGCAGTCATGGTTACAGCCTAGGAAAGCAGCAGTTTGGGATCTATCCATATTAACACAATAACAAAAAAAGCTTTTCCATTAAGAACTGAGCAAATATGATCCCATTTGCATTCATAAAAGCTTGTTTTTTATTCACTTTTCTTCTGCTCATTCGCATCACAGTGAAAGGTCTAAGGGTAGGTTTGTTGTTTTGCCCCAGCTTTAAAATAAAATTCACAAATAATGCCCCTGTTTTTTTTTCCATGTAACACTGCTTATCTGGGCATATTGTAACCTTGCACCAATAATATGCTGCACCAGTAGTCTTTCAATCACAAATCTTCTTGTTATGTTTAGTTCAGTGAGATGGTGCTCTGCCAGGGAAGTCTTCTGCACAATGGCCTGCCCCCATCTTCTAACACATCCATTAAGTATTTGTTAGACATTCAGACTTGTGGAAAGACAGTGGCTTGTCCTGCTAAAAGTACCCTAGGGCAGTATTTCAAAGAAAAGAGTTGTTTGGGGTTAAGAGCAAAGCAATTTGAATGACTGGGGGTGCCTAACAAATTGGCACCCACCCACTAAGGATTTCCTTGTAGGGGTAGTTCACCTTTGAATTAACTTTTAGTAAGATGTAGACTGATATTGAGAGACCTTTTACAACTGGTCTTTATTTTTTATTTCTTTAGTTTTTTTAAATCATTCAGCTTATTGTCCAAGCAGCTCTCCGGTTTGGTGGTGATTGCTAGCTCTAATTTATCCTAGCAGCAAGGCAGTGTTATAAATAACAAAATGGAATATGAATAGGAGAGGACTGAACTGAGTCTGTTGATGCTTTTAAATGGGGCTTGGATGATTTTTTGGACAGACATAATATCAAAGGCTATTTTGATATTAAACTCTACAGTTAGTATAGTATGTGGTATATATGGTTTTTGTGAAAGAGTTGGTGTGTGTATGAGCTGGGTTTAATTTGGAGGGGTTGAACTTGATGGACTTTGTCTTTTTTCAACCCAATTTAACTATGTAACTATGTAACAAAAACATAAGTAACAAAAAGTAAGAAAAATAAAACTGTAACCTCAGAGAGCAATAGTTTTTGGCTGTTAGGGTTAGTGGCCCCCCATTTGAAGGCTGGGAAGTGGCAGAAGAGGAAGGTAAATAATTCAAAAACTATAAAGAATAAACCATAAATAAATAATAAAATAATGAAAATCAGTTGCAAAGTTTCTAGGAATCGGATATTCTATAACATACTAAAAGTCAACTTAAAGGCGAACAACCCCTTTAACAAAGGAAACTGTGGAAGAGGGTGCTTAAAGGAATTGTTCAGTATAAAAATAAAAGCTGGGTTCCTGTGTTGTTTGCTATTTAGATCATTAGGTCTCCTACAGACAGTGATGTGCATGGTAACTAGTTCTACCAAAGGACCAGGCTTTACAATTCACTTTAATCAAAATATAAAATCTTAATCTTTCCTGATTATTATTAGTAGATATTCATCAGAGTTATAATTCTTTATTTCATTACTCTTTCTAAAGTCATAACAATTAATTACATGATTTGTTTATTGCTGGATTATTGTTAAATTCAATGAAAAGAAAGAAAGAAAATACAAAATCTCTCAAATCAACATGGTTCTGTCTTTTGTTTCCACACTTCTTCCTGTTACAGAGTTATAGTATTTCTTTTCAGGTGATCTCTGAGGCAGCACACAGATCATCATAAAATGGTGGTTCAAGGCAAGAGATGTAAAGGGCAATATTTACTCAAATGGATACTCCAGTAAGGTGAGATACATTAATATGCCGCCTAATATAATATAAACGTTTGGGGTTTTTCCTTTAAGAGATAACAGTAGCCTGCATAGATCTGCTGTACCAGACACCTTTTGTCTACAGCTTTTGTAGTGCTATAATAGGAGCACAGGTGCGTTACCTGATAATTTAATTTCTACAGCAAGAGGGAAACTAAATATTTATTAGCATTTATAGACATTGCACCTCTGCACTCCAAGTCCAAATCTCAATCCCAGGTTTGCTCCAATAACAGCAGATAAGTACCCTGTGAATAAACACAGCTACAAGGGCAACCATCAAATTGCTGTAAACAGGGACCCCAGCATGCAAAGCAGTTGCTAACAGAGACACATCTAGCTTTTTCCCCCAACAGGCTTTAGACTTAAAGGAAAACTATACCCCGAAAATGAATTTTTGAGCAACAGATAGCTTATATCAAATCAAGTGACATATTAAAGAATCTTATCAAACTGGAATATATATTTATGTAAATATTGCCCTTTTACATCTCTTGCCTTGAACCACCATTTCATGATGGTCTGTGTGCTGCCTCAGAGATCACCTGACCAGAAATATTTCAACTCTAACTGTAACAGGAAGAAGTGTGGAAGCAAAAGACACAAATCTGTCTGTTAATTGGCTCATGTGACCTAACTTTATAGTTTGTTTGGTATGTTTGTGTGCACCGTTGGATCCTAGGATCCCAGGAGGCTGTGCTTATTTTTTAAAATGGCTATTTTCTATTTATGATTACCCAATGGCACATGCTACTAAAAAAGTGTATTATTATGAAAATGGTTTATTTACATGAAGCAGGGTTTTACATATGAGTTGTTTTATGCAATATCTGTTTATAGAGACCTACATTGCTCGGGGGGTATAGTTTTCCTTTAAGCATTTGCTTTCCATGTCACATTTCTCATTCTAAAATGTGCAATTGCCTAATGAATATTTGGGAAACATTTAATTATGTCACATTCTGAGTTTTCTGTAAACATCTGAGTCCTAATGACACAATGTCTGTTTTATTTCTTTTTGTAGAGAGCTGTGTGTTTAATTAGAATGTAAATAAGGCAGTATATATTACAGATGCCTAGATAATTGGGGACCTATTTATCAAACTGTCGTCTCGGCAGAAATAGGACAAACCCACTATGAGAAAAGTAATTGAACATTTTTCTTTGATAAATGCTCGCCGGGTTTTCCTGTCGTTGTAATTAAATGACTTCTGCAAAATTCTAACTACGCTTTGTGTTGTTATATAAAAAATTATTTATGTTTTTCATGCGTATTTGTAGAGTAGATTTGTGGCCAGATTTATGATTCAAACATCAAAGGGATAACTCGTTACCTTTAGATATTTATATCTTCATAATGAGGCTATCAAATTCTGTATCATTAGGTGAGAAGTTTTTTCCAGTACACGATATCTTCTCTATTTAATCTTTCATCTCTCTCTCACTCTCTCTCTCTACTTTTCTACCTAAATGGATTGAAAGCCCAAATATAACATTTTGTATAATTCTGCATGAGGGATAGTCATCTCTGACAGACTCCATTTAATCGAAATAAACCAAATTTTTAAGAATTAGTTTCTTGTTCTCTGTAATAATTAAACAGTATCTTGTACTTGATCCAAACGAATATTATATACTATATATATATATAGACAAATACAAGAGAGCCTCTGCACTCAACTCATTATCAATATATTAAGGACATTGAAAGCTGTTTTATGCCTTAAGCTACTAAAAATGCCATCCCTTTTAAACAAAACAGGGATTGTTTGTCCATATATTGCAATGTATTTAAAGGGATACTGTCATGGAAAAAAAAATTAAAAACACACCAGTTAATAGTGCTGATCCAGCAGAATTCTGAACTGAAATCCATTTCTCAAAAGAGCAAACAGTATTTTTTTTATTTCATTTTGAAATCTGACATGGAGATAGACATATTGTCAATTTCCCAGCTGCCCCAAGTTATGTGACTTGTGCTCTGATAAACTTCAATCACTCTTTACTGCTGTACTGCAAGTTCGAGTGATATCACCCTCCCCCCCCATCAGCCTAACAACAGAACAATGGGAAGGTAACCAGATAACAGCTCCCTAACACAAGATAACAGCTGCCTGGTAGATCCAAGAACAGCACTCAATAGTAAAAACCCATGTCCCACTGCGTTCCATTCAGTTACATTGAGAAGGAAAAACAACAACCTGCCAGAAAGCAGTTCCCTCCTAAAGTGCTGGCACAAGTCAAATGACCGGGGCAGCTGGGAAATTGACAATATGTCTAGCCCCATGTCAGATTTCAAAATTGAATATACAAAAATAGTTTTTTTTTAAACAACATGTTTTTTAAACAACATATTTTCCCATGACAGTATCCCTTTAAGCTGGTCAACTATGGCATGAATATGGAATGAACCATTCCTGGACCGGCACTTCCCCTTGTGAAATCAATGTCTTTTATTCAAATACACATTATTAGGACCTTATAATAATAAGGACCGAAACGTTGGAACACTACAAAATGTTTATTTGAATAAAAGACACTGAGTTCACAAAGGGAAGTCCAGGGATGATTCAAAGGCCCCAATGTGGGCTGAAACGTTGGACATGTGAGTGTTATTGAAATAAATCACTTTGATTGGAAATAATTGGAGTGCTGGTCCATTTTATGAAGCTATACATTTGGATTTGACCAAGCATCCAGACTTCAGCAGTAAAAGGAGTGCAGGTACCTTTTGAACAATATATATATATATATATATATATATATATATAAAACATTTTTTATTTTTCCAAGAAGTCCCTTGAGTGCAACAGCTTTTTCTCTATGTAAGTACACAATTTCTGTTGGCACCAGGGCAGTGTCTCAAATTGAAGTGTATATATATATATACTGCATATAGAGTATGAATTGGATGCTTTGTGTGGTGAGCGTATCGCTGCATGCTAAAACAAGCCCTCACACAACTATTTCCCCTGTTTTCTTCTTCTCTCATTTTCTCTATAATCCTCTCTGACGCCTCCAACTTCTTTATCTTTTAAATACTTCTCTATCTTTTCTACTTCACTCCCAGCAATCTTTTCTATCCTTTTATACTCAATGCATTTAACTATATTATATTTTACCTCTGCATTTTATTTGCATGCAGAAGTGGAGAGGAGCAAAAGACAGTTCCAAGAGTTCAAAACTAACTTTTGCATTCTACATTGCAATTATGTGATTGAAAATTGACCCCAGAGACGCTTAAAGGATTTTGGAAGCAAAACCACCCTATTGGGTTTATTTAATGTTTAATTTATTTTCTAGTACACTTAAGGTATGAAGATCCAAATTACAGAAAGATCCATTATCAGAAAAACCCCAAACATTCTGGATAACAGGTCCCATCAGGCCCAGATTTGTGGCGAGGCCACAAAGGCCTGGGCCTAAGGCAACCAAAAAATAGGGGCGGCATGCCACCCAGCAGCATTATGGGGACCTGTGCATCCAGGTTCAATGGCACCCTTCGCCAGCGCTTATGCACGCATACACTCGCGCCGGGAGGGGGAATTTTGGCCCGGCACTAGGACCATGCAGCCGCCTGATCGCACTGTGCGGCCTAGTTATTCAGTTATTTTAGAAACTATTTATAAAGGTAATTGCTATTGGAACCAGTATCTGGTTGTCTCTTGCTATTCCTGCACTGCTGGTTCAGACTACATGTACCATTGAAGCAATGTTGCAGTAGTCTGCTCCAGCCAAAACTCCATTTCCCACAATGCCTTGTAGATGTCATTGCGACATTGTGTTATTGTGGGTATGGGGATCGGTGTGTAACACACAGAACATCACTGATTGGTGGCTAAAGTTATACAATGTAAAAGGGCAATATATACTGCTTTGAATATGTCAATATTCTTTGACAGGTCACATTCTAGGATATATTATCGGAAGTTAAGGTTATGTTCTGAAAGTACAGTTTTTTTTAAAGATACATTTTTATCTGTACTACTTTGTAATAAACTGTAAAAAGCCAACATAAAAGCATCCCTTCTAGATAATCTCACAGATGGATAAATCCTGATAGTATTTACCATGACATGTCAGTACATGAAAGGAGACTCTGGTAACATGATTTCACAGGACTATGAATTACCGCAGCTTGCTCTAAATCTTAACAGATGGCTTTGGGTCATGTAGAATAATTCTTCCGGATCTCCCTTTGCCCTTAAGAAGTAAAGGATTACAAACCTCTGAAGTTAAAGCTGGAAGTTCTCGTTTGTCCTTGGTGATACAACAGTCTAGTGCAGTAAAGCCAACTAGTTTTAGGGTGCTGCTCTGCAGGATTTACTTTTGATGTAAGATGCCACAAGTACATTCAAATTTGCTGCTGACTCAGTTGTTAGGGAGAATAATAATCTCCAAGGCAACATAGATTTTTAATCCAAAGCAAAAGAGGCTTCCAGCCGTGTAGCAGTCAAGTTATGCTCTACCATCGTTGCTTGTTTTAATGGAGTGAAAAAGAATCCAAGCATATTAGTGTCACTTGTATACACAGACTTAAAGACCATGGGTCCCTATTTGAATATCAATTAAAAAGAGAAACATCAATTCTTGTTTTTATACCTGCTAACAACTAATAAAATAGAATATTTATCAGTGTGAATACTTTTGATTTGGGCTTATGCTTTATATGTCAAGGATCTGAACGTTCTTCACTATAATGAGCCGCTAGAAAAAAAAAAAAAATACCCCATGTCATAAAAAGCTGTTTTTCTTTAATGTATGAATAATTTATCCTGACAGTCATTGCAAAGGATAAATAGTTATTAGCGTGATATATGTGAGAGCAGCTGAGCCTTTCCATTCTGGGTATAACACTGATTGCAATTAGGTGTGCCATGCTTTGCTTTTATGTGAGGAATCAAGAGACTGGAGAACTGAGAAGAGAGAACTACATAAGAGAGAGATGTCAGTGTTTAATTGCTAGGAATTGAAAAATAAATATAACTTGGTGAATAATGGAAGAGCAGCCTCTCATGAGGAGCTCACTTAAACAAGTCTCCCAAAGACAAGCTCCAGTGTAAACTTCAGAGACTTGAGCGCATACATTCCTAAACAGACAAACTTATACTGTACCTTCCTTGAACAAGACATCAGCTGGTCACAGAGCAGGAGATGTCTAACCACACACAGAAAGAAACAATCAGTATTCTTTGACAAAGACTTACAATAGTAAGTAAAGTAAAATAACATAAATCAACCAGAGACAGAGAAAGAGAGAGCATTCGCCTTAGACAGACATATCCAGAGAAAAATCCCTGTAGAGACTGAGCCCTCTCCTGGGAAGAGCAAAATCCACTGAAAATTCTATTTGTAAAGATAACAACAAGGAGCCTACAAATCACTAAAATCTCTCAAAGACAAACGACTCAGTTAACTCAATATGCATTTGGTTCAGAGCACAAGCAACCAATATTCAACTGATACCACAACTGCAACGTAGAGTTTGTTGTTTTGTTTTTCCTTTTTATATCTTTCTCTCTTTTTTTCTCTTATTCTTAAATGGAGTCGACGCTCTGGCTTTATACACAAGCAACATTGTGATTTTGTATCCCTTGAATAAAAACTATGTTCAATAAATCACTCTGAGGCAAGATCATCAAATCAAAGTGATCCACATCGGAGATCTTGCAGAAGGCCCAGCTAAACATGGCAACCCGCTGACAGTAATAACTACAGGGAAATATCCCCTAAGAGACATATGCAAATGAATACTGTCCCAGAAAGACACACACAGATTATGCTCACTAAGAACTGTGCACACAAGGCACATCTTACAAAGAGAGAAGACCTAGAACATAAACACACATAACAGGCACTTAAGTAGAGTGTCCACAGAGACATCATCTCCAACAAATACGGACAAAAGCCTAACAGAATACTTTAAGAAAATGTGTTGCCAGAGAATGCTTCTATAGAGCACTCCTTACATCCCACCTGTCTTGTTTTTTTCTCAGGACAGTCCCAATTTTGACAACTCAGCCCGCAGTCCTAGCTTTGTTACTGAAATGTTCTGACTTTCTCTTTGATCTTCTGCACTGAACAACCAAAAAAAGATACAAAGTTTAGCGGATAGTCCAGTCCAGTAGATAGTTTTGTAACAATATAATATAACCAGGTCTCTTGGGGAAACTGAGATTCACATCTTAACAATACACCATCATTAGTAAACTTGTAATAAGACATAAAAACCACAGAAATGTGTTCAGACTTTCACAATCTGCTAAATTTTGTAAAATCAGCATGGTAATTAGGGGCTGTGGTAAAAAATGTCACCACGCTACACGCGGCAAAACTTTTTGTTCCTCTTTCTAGTTCCAAAATGTTTGAAGCTATGCTTAAAGGAAAATCAAAGCTTAACTAAAGAATGAAGGCTACAAATATTGTACATTATGTTTTGGGGTTCTGTACCAAGCCCAACACAATTATAGATAATTAGCAGTAAAGATCTGTGCCTCCAAAGATGATCCAGTAGCTCCCCATCTTCTTTTCTGCTGATTCACTGATTCACATGCTCTGTGCTGCTGTCACTTACTGAGTTTAGGGACCCACTCACAATATACAGGACACATAGAATAGAAATGTCACGCTATAAGGCTGATTAAGAATTAATACAGATAATTACTAAGTGGCAACGCAGAAAACAGTGCACCACTGCTTGATAATTAGTGACAACCCCTAAACTTAGATTCTCAACAGCTTCTCAGAGCCCACTGAGCATGTGAGTGTCACAGACACTTTACCATATAGTGACCCCCTGTGACAAGTTTGAAGTCCTGGATCATTGCTGCTATTAACAAGCTGAAACTTTAGGCTGGTGCAATAAGATCATTATATAAATATGCCATTTTTAGCCAAATTAATTTTTAGGGGTTTAGTTCTCCTTTAAGACAGAGACCAGTGTGGGAAATCAGTCACATTTGTATTATCTACAAGAGTGAGTTCTCCTTGAAATAGAGGGATATCAATAGACAACTGATGCGGCAAAGGCTAAACAACAAAATAATAATACCAGACAGTCTCCAAAAGAGTGTAGCCATCCGTAGGGAGCTCAGTCCAAGAGAAAAATGCATCACCCACAGACAGGGAATGAAATCAAACACTGTCAAAGATAATGTAAAACTAGTCACCCTCAAAATAAACTTAAAAACAAAAAGCTCTAGATGGAGAAGCACAGCACCTGCACATCTAAATAAAAGCCAGCATATAAGAAGGTCAGATATGGCTAGAACAAAAAAAAAATCTAGTAAAGTTATTTAAGGCCTTCACAGTAAATAGAATATATTATATAGTGAATAAAGTACCCCCTCTTGTACAATATAAGGATATTATAAGTTACCGAGGAGTTTCATGACCATGTTTTTATACAGGTCATGGAACTCCGAGGTAACTTCTAATATCCTCATATTTTGCAACTGGGGGTACTTTATTTATTATAATACACAAGTTTCAGGGAGTCATGTGACAGAAATTACATCAGAAATCACCGTTTATAACTGATGACATCAGAACTCATCATTTATAAGGATATAATTTACAAGATATTTACGGCTTTTGTGTATCATAAACATATATAAATGGGTAGCAACATATATGGTCTCTTCTGTGTCTGCACCCAGATCCATTGTTTTGGGCCAGGGGGGATTTGCAGCTGGGGCAGGGGGCCGTGGGGTTGGTCGAGGGATGGCCCACAACACCAGGTCCAATATTGCCAGCCAAGCTACCAGCCTAAAAATCTTCATATTCCAACACAGAAAATGGCAAATCCAGCTAATTAAAGGTTTACACAAAGGCTGATTTATGATCAATAAACTAAACTATGGGGCAATGTGGTATAACATTGGTCCAAGAAAAAGTTGTTCCAAGTGAGCTTCAAGGTTTACAGATTACAGAAAGTTAAGTCATGTAAATTGAGCAGGAGGCACTGTCTGCAAGGAGTCTGTATGTTCTGGCAGTGTAAGTTTCCTCTGGGTGCACCAGTTTCTCACATAAGCAGGCAGGTTAATTGACTTCTGATAAAATTGCCCATAGTACATACAGGGTCGGACTGGCCCGGCGGGACACTGGGAAAAAACCCCCACTGGCCCAGACTCCCTCTTGCATCTCCTTCAAATCCCGCTCCAATCAGACTTTTGGAGCTACAAATCTGCCCTGCGCTCCTAAAACACCAGCCTTTCCCAAGCCAAACAAACATACTTTACTTCACTCATTAAAGGGGTTGTCCACCTTCAAACAACTAGTTGTTTTCAGATGGATCACCAGAAATAATGACTTTTTCCAATTACTGTCTATTTTATATTTGTAACTGTTTTTCTAATATTGAAGTGTAAAGTGCAATTTTTCACCTTCTAAAGTAGCTCTGGGAGTGGGGGGGTCACCGACCCCCCAACTGTTCTAAACTGATACATTTAATGGATACATTTCATATCTTTGTCCCTGCTGAGCAGAATCTCTGGGTTTCATTACAGGCAGCTGTTAGAATTGAAACAATAGTTGCTAATACTCCAGAGATGCTGCTGTGAAATGTATCAATTAAATGTTGCAAAATTGTATCAGTTTAGAGTCTACACCTGAATTACTAAGCTGCCAGACAAACACAAGAGACACCAACATTCAACTTTAAACTTAGATTTTGGAAAAACAGTAAAAGATAAATAATGGGAAGTAATTGAAAAAAGTCTTTATTTATGGAGAACAATTTGAAAACAACTGAACAGAAAAAAGTTTTTGGAAGGTGAACAACCCCTTTAACTCCCTTTCCAAAAAACCGGCACAAATATTCTCCACCTTTAACACTCTCCTTTCCCCTTCTCCACCCCCTCCATGCACATCTATCTCTGCTCAAGACATTGCTAAGCACTTCAAAAACAAAATTGACACTATCAGAAGGGACGTTACATTACTCAACCCCCCTAAGCTTCCACCACCCTCCCTCCACACTCCCCAGTCTCTCCTGTGCTCCTTCACCCCTGTTACTGATAAGGAAGTCTCAAAAGTTTTGGCCTCTTCTCACCTTACCACCTGCCCGCTTGATCATATTCCTTCAAAACTTCTCCGCAATACCAACCTTTGTCTAATCAAAGCCTTAACTCATCTATTTAATCTATCGCTCTCAACTGGACTATTTCTATCTCAACTAAAACATGCTCTTGTCACCCCCCATTCTGAAAAAACCCTCTCTTGACCCCTCCAATCTTGACAACCTCTGAACTATCTCTCTGCTACCTTTCATCTCTAAACTACTAGAACGCCTAGTCTACAACCTATTAACCTCATTCCTCTCTGACAATAACCTGCTGGACCCCTTACAATCTGGTTTTAAACCACAACACTCCACTGAAACTGCTCTGACCCGTTATGACCTTTTAACAGCTAAAGCCAACAAAAATATCTCACACTAATACTGCTTGATCTCTCAGCTGCATTTGACACTGTAGATCACCCTCTCCTCCTCCAGTCCCTCCATTCGCTTGGCCTTCATGACACAGCCCTGTCCTGGTTCTCTTCTTACCTCATCAATCGTTCCTTCAGTGTCTCTTACAACAGAGTAGCATCTTCCCCCCACCTCTCTCTGTCGGGGTTCCTCAAGGCTCTGTCCTGGGACCCTTATTATTTTCTCTATATACTTCCTCCCTCGACAAATTAATCAGCTTGTATGGTTTCCACTACCACCTCTATGCTGACGGTACTCAGATCTATCTCTCCTCTCCTGATCTCAACCCAGGACTCTTAACTCGTGTCTCCTCCTGCCTGTCTGCTATCTCTACTTGGATGTCACAACGTTACCTTAAATTAAACCTCTCCAAAATAGAAATGGTTCTTTTTCCTCCAACTAACACCAGTAACATCCTAGAAGTGTCCATTATAGTTAACAATTCCACTATTACCCCGTCTGCCCAGGCCCGGTGCCTTGGGGTTATCCTAGATGCTGCCCTGACATTCACTCCTCATATCCAGTCACTTGTTAAATCATGTCACTTCCACCTAA
>CM044433.1:134213943-134246638 GCA_024363595.1 Xenopus borealis | reverse complement strand
CACACACACACACACACACACACCTTTATTTGAAGATCCCTCACATGGTTAGGGGCTGTTGCATAACTCCCAACTATTTGGAATTAAAAAGAGGGGAAAAAAGTTGCTGCACACAGTGCATTGAAAATTTTTAGACCACGCCTATTTTGTGGCTGTACCCCCTAATTACCATGTTCATTTTACAACATTTGGCAGGTTATAAAAGTGTGACCATATTTCTGTGCTTTTTTTCCCAGTTATTGCTAATGAAGGTGAATTGCCCTTTAAGCTGTGAGTGTAACTTTTCCCAAGGGACCTATTATCTTATATTTTTACAATTTCTTATTTGCTTACCTCAAAATTGTTACAAAAGTCTTTTCTGCTGCTGTGGCTGTTCTGGGCTCTCTACCAATTAAGTTATAAACTTTGTTTCTTTCTCTGCCTGTTCAGTGCAGAGAAAACGGGACTTTCCAGTACAAACAAGGAACAGCGGGTTGCGCTGTAAAAAAAGCAACTGTCCCTCTAAAAACAGGACAGTTGGGAGGTATGTTGTCACTCCCATATCCACTCTCCTGTCCATAACTGTGTGTCTGTATCTTTGATTCTGCCTAAAGAGAGAGTAGTTATTCTTCCTGTTGCCTGTGGCTCTTCTTCCTCTGGCCACTTTCCCACCCTCCTCCAGCCTCGCTGCTTCTCTCCATACATGACATTCATTGCTGAACCACTCAAGACATATGAAGGATGAAGCAAGCAAAGGTAACCATAGTACCTAGGATACTCTAAGATACTCTTTGACCTGCTGTAGAATGGTGCCCTCTACTGTGAGCAGTATAGCAATGATCACAAACAAAGCATAATAAACATGTTCTTAAAGGACTGTTGCCAAACCAAACATCACAAAGAGGCCCCCACCAGCCCAATAAATAGTGACTGTCTATGGCAACTTACATCAGCCCCTTTGGGATTTGCCAAAACCCACAGATTGCCAGTCCAGGCCTGATTCAAAAGAAACCCAAGCAGTGTAAAAAATAAATAAATGAAAAAGAAATGTTTACTCACACAATATGTACAACTTAACATTGATCAATAGCCCATTGCACAGCATGATGAAAAGCAATACTTACTAAAGGCAGACCATTTCATTTCTTAGCAGTCTCTAATAGCGAAAAACAGACCTCCAATCTTCATCATGGAGAGAAATACCCCAACAAAACTCACAAGCTGACAGGTGAAGTATGATTCTCGATGGAGCCAAATAGTAGTTTCAATTTGAACACAAATGAACCAACTGAATACCTACTTGGTATTAAATTTTAAGCCAGAGGTGGTCACAAACCAGTCTTAAACATGGTAGTTTCTTACCTAAAAAAGCTGGGGTGTGCAAATGCAGCCTATAGGCGAAGAAATTTCTGTTAATTGGCTCATTGTTTCACCAGTAGACTAGATGGACATCAGGCATATGTGTAACGTTCACAGGAGGGTTCTGGGAGCTGTAGTTCAGCAAGAGGGCCATAGGTCACCTATCTTGCCATGGCTTTTCATAATATTCAATATTGTTGATATCATGCCTGAGTTAGCATGTATAGCTAGGTAAAAGTATTTTGCTTTTAAAATCTCTTTAAATATAAAAAATAATAAAAATGACTGGAAAGAAAAAACAAAAGGCATAGTGCCCCTTTAACTTTTGCTAAATTGCGTTTGTTTGTGAATTCACAGAATGCAGTATGAATGTAGATGTAGTTTCTCTTTCAAGGCTGTGTCTGAACAATAGTATGTCGACAATACTGTGATTTTCTTTTTCTTTTATTTGTACAGACAATTTCAAGACAGAGGATATGCAGATAAATAATGACTTGGAATTACATTTATTTAGCAAATTACTTCTTGCATTTACATACTTTTTTATTAACAAGTCTCTGAGGAACCAACTTGTCATCCTTTTAGCTGCCAACTATACAGTATGTGATAGGGTTTTTTTCTGTGACGAACAATGATTTGAAAAACAAAACCCCATTGTTACATACCGTAATGAAACACCAGGAACTAGAAATGGTTAAAATGGCAACAGCATTTATTCACATTTTATCAAATAAATAGGACCTTGCCAGCCTCACCCCAAGGCAATATTCAAAGCCAGAATTCCATAAGAGATCACTACTATGCTCTGCCGCTCCTCACTTGAGATCAGCACTATGTCATTATATCCACCACTGAGTGTTATGCTGCCTCTACCTACAGAGAGGATGGTCCCAACTCTGCTACCAGCAGGAGCTGCATCTCCCACCATGAGAGAAGATCAGCAGCCCTGCTGTCAGTCCAGAATCTGCAGTGTGTTGATGATAGGAAATCCAAGCAGGTTGTCACCTAGCACAAGCAGTAGTAGCGTCTGTATCAATCAGCCCATTTTGCAGTCACAGGAGAGAACCTCCTTTCTATCTCTTCTAAATTTACCTGTGCAGTACTCTGGCAAGGTCCTACCGCCACCAAGAGGCATAGCCAGCTACTCTCGTGGATGTATAACTGTTGGACAGGTTATTGCAAGGTGAAGTTCCTTCTAGGTTGCCTGATATATCAACCCAAATAGTTCCCTGCTAAAGAACTGAATGAACACCAGAACCACTACAACATTCCATTGGCCAGGCAAATTGACCTACAAAATCATGGCATTATTATGCTACAAATTACCATTTACTCTGCCCATGTGGTGGACTATGACACTAACATGCTAGGCAATTTGATTCCATCCCAGATATCAAACTTACATTTCTTTAAATAAGAATGGTGTGCAGGTCATCCTACCCATCTGCTGTGGTGGCCCTCTGCTGCCCCTGACCCAACTCCAAGGGTAAGGTGAACAACCACTTACAATGTTTCTTCCATAGCAGAGCATCCACCCTGTAAAGACCCCTCTCCAGCCGTTTTTTTGCCTGGCTCAGAGGGTAAGGTCAACCAACCACTAACCATGCTGGTCCTATAGCTGCCCATCAACACTTTGAAGATCTGCTCCAAAAGTCCAACTCTAACTTTGCTGTGGAGACCAGCTCTGACAGCCTAACCACACTGTGGACACCTGTGTTCCGACAGCCCAACCACACTGTGGAGAGTGGAGACCTGTGCTCCGGCAGCCCAACCACACTGTGAGACCTGTGCTCCAGCAGCCCAACCACACTGTGAGACCTGTGCTCCAGCAGCCCAACCACGCTGTGGAGACCTGTGCCCAAGCCCAACCGCGCTGTGGAGACCTGTGCTCCAACAGCCCCAACTTGCTGTGGAGACTTGTGCTCTGACAGCCCTTCCACACCGTGGAGACTTGTGCTACGACAGGCCAAATACACTGTGGAGACCTGTCCAAACATGCTGTGGAGCGTGAGCTCCAGCAGCTTTTCCACTCTGTGGAGCCCGCGCTCCGGCAGCCCAAACACACTGTGGAGCCCCGCGCTCCAACAGCCCTCCCATGCTGTGGAGACTGCTCTCTGGCAGCCCTTCCACGCTGTGGAGCCCTGCCCTCTGGCAGCCCAAACACACTGTGGAGCCCACACTCCAGCAGCCCTTTCACGCTGTGGAGCCCCGCACTCTGGCAGCCCAAACACAGTGTGGAGCCCTTGCTCCAGCAGCCCTTACATTCTGTGGAGCCCGTGCTCCAGCAGCCCTTCCATGCTGTGGAGACTGCTCTCTGACAGCCCTTCCATGCTGTGGAGCCCCGCGCTCTGGCAGAACAAACACACTGTGGAGCCCTTGCTTGGGCAGGCCTTACATGTTGTGGAACCCGCACTCCGGCTGCCCTTCCATGCTGTGGAACCCCGTGATCCAGCATCCCAAACACACTGTGGAGCCCTTCCACGCTGTGGAGCCCGTGGTCTGGCAGCCCTTCCATGCTGTGGAGCCTCACGCTCCGGCAGCCCAAACACACTGTGAAACACTTCCATGCTGTGGAGCCCACGCTCCGGCAGCCCAAACACACTCTGAAACACTTCCATGCTGTGGAGCCCACGCTCCGGTAGCTCTTCCATGCTGTAGAAGTAGAACCCTGCTTTCCAACTGCTTTCTACCAAGACCATCAAAACTAGGCTCCATGAAAATAAAGGCTAGCACTGTAAGTAATCAGCTTAAGTATAGTAAACCTACTTCTCTCTCCAGCTGAAAAAGGGAAGCTGACATAGCAGGCCTGTATGAGATAATATTGGGGGCTGTTAATTCTATATACTTGCCCAGATACACTGAAATTGATTTAAACCCCCAATGGTTATGCTAGCTGATTGGTGTGAATGGTAGTATTATTATTATTCATTTTGTTTATGCAAACTTAAAGCATGAAGTGAAATTATCCCTTTTCCCAGAGAGAATGCTTGCCATGCCAATATCAAAACCATCCACCTTCCTGAACTACCTGACATGCCGGCCACCCAACCGTTAGGAGTCAGGTGGGCAAGTGTAACCAGGCAGCTACTTGTCACTCTACTCCTGCACAGCCCCTGCCCATCAAGAGCCTGTCTCATTACTGTTGGCTACTCAGTCCAATCAACTCTGGGTATAGCCCCCAGAAAAAATACTGTATTCAGCTTTTGTCCTATTCCTGACCCAACCCCATTCCTGTATACTACAACTACAGCTCTCTGTATCCTCTAATTATTTGCAGTAGCAGCAGCTAAGTGTCCCAACCAGAATTTCTATATAATACAGAGTACCCTTTTTGGGCCCAGGCTGACTTCCACGCTGCCTGAGTTACTACAGTGTGATTGACTGCTGTAAAACCGCAAATACACAGAAAGGGACTAACACTCCCAAAGCTAGCAGTATAGTGAGGAGTGAAAGTGTATTTACTGCAGCTAATAACCTTATGTAAAAGAGCTCTGCCACATGTTCCATGATAAACTCACAGGGGGAACTGTCTTAACATATTAGAACTACTTTGCCCTATGCACACAGTGTGCAACCTCTATAGGGTATGATGACAGGGCAGCTGGAATGTTGTTCAAATAATAGTGTCTTAATAAATTAATAGTTAGTGTAACTAAAAAAGAATTTAAGGCCAATTGAAAAGTTGCTTAGAATTACCTATTCTATATAATGAATTAACTAGATTTTACTGGGCCCCACAGCAAATAATTTTTCAGGCCCCCAAAATGTCTAAAGGTTGACCTGTTTTACCAGTACTTATTGAAATTTTATATAAATTATGGCCTCATAGGGCCCTTATAACATAGTAGTTAGTCAGTTAGGCTGAAAAAATGCACACGTCCATCAAGTTCAACCTTTAAACTTATTTTTTGAACTGCCTAACTGCTAGTTGATCCAGCCTGTATCAGCCTGTAAAACCGATTTAGAGAATTCCACATCTTCACTGCTCTCATTGTAAAAAAACTCCTTCCGAATATTTAGGCGGAACCTCTTTTCTTCTAAACTGAATGGGTGACCTTGTGTCAGCTGGAAAGACCTACTGGTGAATAAAGCATTAGAGAGATTATTATATGACCCCCTTATATTTATACATAGTTATCATATCACCCCTTAAGCGCCTCTTCTCCAGCGTGAACATCCCCAATTTGGCCAGTCTTTCCTCATAGCTAAGATTTTCCATACCTTTTACCAGCTTAGTTGCCCTTCTCTGTACCCTCTCTAATACAATAATGTCCTGTTTGAGTGAGGGAGACCAAAACTGTACGGCATATTCTAGATGTGGCCTTACAAGTGCTCTATAAAGTGGAAGAATGACCCCCTCCTCCTGTGACTGCTTTCCAGGGCCCCCCTTGGACCCCCTGCTGCCCCTAGTATGGTACCCGTGCTTGCCCTGGCGCACATACACTGACGTTTTAGCGTGCATGCGCAAAGTAGTGCTGGTCCCTTTTTTTTAATAGGAAAAGGGGGGTCTGGCCTACTGGGTGTTTTCCCGTTGTCCCACCTGCATACACAGTACTTCTATACAGCTTAAAGTGTTAGAGTTGAAATTACTGTAAGTATAATGGCTGCATGAACCTGCTTTATAGAGCACTGTTATACTCTGCTCGTCCATTAATCCATCCCCATTAATCTGAATATTTGTACAAGACCTAACAAAGCCAACATAAATAGGAAGTATTTATTTCCTGTCAAATAAACAAAACAATACAATGAAAGGTCCCCTTTCCCATCACCTTGCTGTTTTAGCAGCATACTGATGTCAGAAGGCAGGGAAATAGGATCATGGGGTAATGCAACAACAGGGTTAAAATGTGTCCCTCTGTACAGAACTGTATTTAGGTCCGTTGCTGCCTAGGCATCGAAGCTAAATGAGCCCCTACGCATGGTGTGTGATGTCAATGTGCCGGGCAAAAAGCCAGCCCTCTGCCTCTCACCCCCCAGCACTTCCACCAGATTTCCTAAAGAAATCCATGGAAGTTGTTAGGCGATTTTTTTTTTTAAATTAAAAATACATCTATAGGAACCCGAGGGCCGCCTCCCCGAAACCTGCCGTCCTAGGCACAGGCCTTTGGGTGCCTTAATATAAATATGGCCATGCCTCTTTAGCAACCATGTTAACCAACTGGAAGTTTGCAGTCAATATTCAATTAGTGCTGAATCATTAAAATAAAATGGAAATCGTTTCCATTTTTAATGGATCAGAAAAAGCATTTGCTGGTCTTATTACAGAATCTCCTAAATCCCTTTTCACCCCTCCTATATCAATGCGTTACATCAGAGGAGAATGGGAAAATGCAGGGGAAACTTTGCAGCCATCGCAACACTTCACCTGGCTAAAATTCACTCAGACAACGCTAATTCACTAAAGTGTAAAGTTGTATCCAGGGCCCCGAATGCTGGCGAACTTTCTATAGCGTTTCTTCGGCAGAGCGAGCAAATCAAAGAGAAGCTGTGCTATTTTTTCAGTTCTGCCTAGCACACTGGGAAATTTAAAATGGAATGGAGCTATTTATGTTGCAAGTCTGAAGGCAAGTCTGGTGAAAGAGGTAATGTTCAGTAAAATCCCCATATTAGCGAATTCACCAGACTGAAAATTCGCCTGGGGTTAGAGTGCGAAGCAACGCTAATGTACATCTCCTTCGCTAGTTAAGGCGCGCCTGCACTCGTTATTAAATCGTTGAAGTAACGAAATGACGTCACGCTGGCGAATTTTCTCTAACGTTAGTGAATCTGCCTCGTAGAGAGAACATTGTTAGTTGCAGTCTACAGCTCCCTCATCATTCCTCCTAATGGATTTTGCGTTCCTGCTCTGAAACAAAGGTTATGTGTGATAGTATTAACATTCAAAACTACCCATTTAAAGGTTTAGCTGCAAGCCTATATCCCTTTAACGCAATGACATCACGGCTCAGTGGTCACACATTGACAGATACAATGTCAGTGATGTCTTCTGAGCATTTAGAAAGCCATCACAAGCAGACAGGATTATCCTTTGGGAGCTAGTTATGACCTTGGCCATTAGCAGTTGCTCTCGCTGCTTCCCCTTGTGTTACTTCTTCAACCTTCCGCCACCATTTATCTCCCAGCAGTTCCTAGACCTGCCGCCTGGATTATGAGTTGGAAGCAATCTATAATTTGCAGGAGTAATTACACCTGTAATCGACATTGACAAATACTTTAATCTACCAACCTGTTTCAGTTGCTCTTGTGCTAAAAATCATTTCCTCCCCTTTCCATCAAAATAACCCTGTTATCACTTTTGTTTTTACTTGAAATTACAAATGTTTATGCACACGGGGCAGATTTATTGCATGCAGATTTATACCATAAAGGCCGTACTGGGAATAGTGAATAACAGCTGCCATCCTGGTTTTTTAATTAATTGCGTCCCAGTGAAATAGTTCCAGTGTGCTTGCGGCACAGTTGTAGCTTTGATAAGGTAAGCATTTGATTCAAAATAGGCTTGGCACAGGGGACTTAATCCATACTAATATAGCCCTGATAGCATTTTCAGCAGCTGCTTGTTGTATGGTATACATGGGGAGAATGCCACAGAGAGATTATTGATTTGCACTGAAAGATATTTGTAATCTCTTCTCATATTGTCTTCGCTCATAGTTATGAGAAAGCTCAGAAAATGCTGTATTCCACTTTCTTATTCCTAGAAATTGTTATTTGCTGGCCACTGGAAGCATGTACTTCAGTGAGACTTCTGAGTACAGCAGTAACACAAGCCCAGTTTAACACATTCATGCATTGCTAGCACTTTGTTGTTTTTGCCCTTGCTGCTTGGAGAAAATCATACACTGTTCTCTGCCTTCCACAATAGGACTGATTTAATTGCTACTTGCCACTATTTACCAGACTGATTTTTCTTATTAATCTCACATAATGAATCAGCTTAATTATTAAAATTGTTAGCAAGCCTCAAATACATTTCAGCTATTTCCCCCCCCCTCTATTTTTGGATGTCTTGAGTGGGTCCAGAGTATATAATTGATAGGGAAAAAGATGGTTGACCTTGACTTGTTCTCTTGTCTTTTGCCTTGAATTAGTAGGTTGACTTAATTGTTTCTGAAATCTAGAGGTTTGCTAATTATGTCGCCGTTTCATTACTGTGGGTTAATGAACCAAGGGAAGAGCTACTTGAGCAGGTTTTTTGTTACCAAAATTTTCTGTTTTATTTAAACTCGTTTCCTTAAAGGGCAACATAAATTGGATTAACTCCTCATAAAATCTTATTTTTATTTTTTTTACCCTTTCATTTTTGTGTGTATGTGTTTGCACGCATGCATTGTGCCCAATACCTCATATCTTTATTCTACATTATTAGGAGTTAAGTGATAAAAAATATAAATTGCATTTACATACAAAACGGTCTGATAATTTCAGGGGGGGGGGGTTCCACCAATCAGCACAAAGCATGTTCAAAGAGAAGCCCCATAAACATTAAAGCAATATAACAAATAAACATGTCTTTACTTTGTTACGATATATAATTATCTGTCGGTATTGGGGACTGACGCAGTGACAGTTGTGAGACCTTCCCTTGTAGGTGTTACCCTCAGGCGGCACAGAGCAGCCAGTTACCAGGACAGGCAAAAAGCCGCCTTTGGTAACTTTAAGAGCCGAATTTCCGTTTTATAAAATGTAAATTCTCTTCTAGGCACCTCCTCAACCCGTTCCAATGCTTAAAGTTAGAAGCGTGGAGGGGGAGGGGGGGCAGCATCAGGGCTGTTTTACACTGGCATCAGATTACAGCAAGCCAGTAGAATAGAGAGTATTTCTCTCAAGGAAAGTGTAATATTTTACTTGTTTATGTGCTTGGTAAATTATTTCTTGCATTGGAGCAAAGAAGGTCACTGAAGGGTGTTTTCAGACTGGATTTGTAGGTAGGCCTGAAAGATCCGGGCTTAGGGTTGCCACCTGGCCGGTATTTTTCCGGCCTGGCCAGTATTTTTGATGGTTGATCCCAATGTTATTAATAGGAAAAAAAGATAAACATACAGGAAGGCCGGTATTTTTTTCTAAAAAAGGTGGCAACCCTACCCTTGGCCTAGGGTGGTATGAGCACTGGACGTATGTGGGCGATTTGCTAGCTCTTTAAAGAAGAACTAAAGCTTAACTAAAGAAGTAGCTAAAAATATTGCACAATTAGTTTTGGGACTCTGTATCAGCCCAAGACAACCACAACCCTTTGACAGTAAAGATTTGTGCCTCTAAAGATGCCCCAGTAGCTCCCCACCTTATTTTCTACTGATTCACTGATTCACAAGCTCTGTGCTGCTGTCACTTACTGAGCTTAGGGACCCACTCACAATATACAGTACACATAGAATAGAAATACCAAAATATATTATTATTGATTTTTCATTATTATTATGATTATTCATTAATGCAGATACTTACTACATGTCAGCTCAGTGCAACTATCATTAGAATTTAATAATCAGTCCTGTAGCATCAGCTTATATTACAGGGGAACCTTATTTTCTGCTTGATAATTTGCAACAACCTCGAAGCTGCTCGGAGCCCACTGAGCATGTGAGTGTCACAGACACTTTCCAAGATGGTGACCACCTGTGACAAGTTTGAAGTCCTGGATCATTGCTGCTATTGTGAAACTGAAACTTTAGGCTGGTGCTATAAGTTCAGTATGCACAATATGGCAATTTTAACTACAGTTGTGCTCATAAGTTTATATACCCTGGCAGAATTTATGATTTCTTAACCATTTTTCAGAGAATATGAATGATAACACAAAAACTTTTCTTTTACTCAAGGTTAGTGGTTGGCTGAAGCCATTTATTTTCAAACAACTGTGTTTACTCTTTTTAAATCATAAATTAAACTAAACTAACTGTAGATCACAATAGCCTTGTATATTATGCTTGTCCCTCTTTAAAGAATTAAGAGAATCAACCATCACAACATTATCCGGCAGTGCATTCCACAACGTTACTGTGAAGAACCATCTATGCTGCTTCAAATATAAGTTCTTTTACTCAAGTCTAAAGCCATGGCCTCTGGTTCTTTGATCTTTTCTATCTGTCTATAATGTCTGCTAAGTATTAATAATGGAAATACTGGTTTTGGAGGCCTTAACACTGCTAGAACACTGGGCTACAATTGCAGATGTGGCAAGAGAGGGACTCTGCTCAGAGAACAGGTAAGTAGCTGCAACTTGAACTGTGACTGTAATGCAGCCAGAAATGATGCTGAACTGAAAATTTATTCCATACAGATGCAACAGAGAAAGGGCATACAAACAGGATCCAAAAGCAAGAAACAAGGGTTTACACGATCAAGAACTCAGGTCACAGGAGTGCACATTATTTAAAACTAAACCCTAAAAATGAATGTGGCTAAAAATGCCATATTTTATGCACTGAACTTATTGCACCAGCCTAAAGTTTCAGCTTGCCAATAGCGGCAATGATCCAGGACTTCAAACTTGTCACAGGGGGTCACCATATGAGAAAGTGTCTGTGACACTCACATGCTCAGTGGACTCTGAGCAGCTGTTGAGAAGCTAAGCTTATTGGTTGTCACTAATTATGCAGCAGGCTGGTCTGTAATATAAGCTTCTGCTACAGGGCTGATTATTAAATTCTGATGCTAATTGCACTGGTTTCTGAACTGCAGTAATGGAACTAGGTGGAGGTGGGCCCTGGTGCAGGCCGTGCTGCCAGGCGCCGCCCTCTGTGCCGGTTTTCTCAACAGCTGCAGCTGTCTGCAGCTGGCTACAGCGGGGCATGTTCTGCCGGGGGGCCCTGCAGGGGTGAGGACCCTGGTCCAATGGCACCCCCTGCTCCCCCAGTAGTTATACCACTGCTGAGCTGCCATGTATTAATTATCTTCTTAATTACTAATCAGCCTTATATTGTGATATTTCTATTCTATGTGTACTGTATATTGTGAGTGGGTCCCTAAGCTCAGTAAGTGACAGCAGCACAGAGCATGTAAGTAAGTAAGTAAGTAAATATTTATTTATATAGCACCTTTCAAAGCAATGCTACAAGGTGCTGTACAACAGGCTTAAAACAAAAAAAAAAAATACAGTAACAATAACATTTCATATACATTACAGTTAAAACTGCTTAAAAGCCAGGGTATACAAATACGTCTTTAAACCTCTTTTAAAAGTATCCACAGAGCTAGCAAGTCTAATATCCACAGGCAGATTATTATGTGAATCAGTGAATCAGCAGAAAAGAAGATGGGGAGCTACTGGGACAGTTTTGGAGACACAGATCTTTACTGCTAAAGGGCTGTGGTTGCCTTGGCCTGGTACAGAAGCACAAAACATAATGTACAACATTTCTAGCTACTTCTTTAGTTAAACTTTTATTCTCCTTTAATGAAATAACCATGCCAAGCCCAAGAATCTGGGTGGGCCATTCCAATACTCATATTGATATTTTATTATTTAATTTTTTCTCCAGTTGAGAAAAACACCAGCTAAATGTTTACTAAGATTCCGCCCTAGTGTAAAAGTGTGATTCCTTGGACGATCACTAAGGAGGCACCTTCTATTGCCTCATATTGGAGTATTTGATTTGTGTCATTGCTGTAACCAAAGGGCCGCTGTGTATCGTTCTGCAAACTCATACTTGATTCTACTATGGCACCTTAAGTGATGAACTGAAGGCTCATCCTTGAGTGTAGGGGGTCTAGACTGTAACACATGTAGGTGATCATAAAGTTTGTTTGCAAGCCAACTGAATTCTATCAAAATCTTTGTTGACATTACAACTTTTTCAGTCTGTGATCTGGCCCTGTGCAGCATTTGAAAACATGGAAAGTTACATGGACTCCTTTGCTATGTGCAGGTCAGTGTCATTTTGTCTTCCATTGTCTTCCATTCAGCAGAGTAGTAGGGTGATTGATTTGAAACAGCCTCTATTTTCGGCCAGTTTTAGGGGCATGTGTAGTGGTAGAGATCACCACAGTCTTGCGTGAAATTCATATTTGTGTGAAAGGCATATTTATCAAATGGTGAACTTTCACACATTGAAAAATATTCTTTATAGAAATGAACAGAGAGTGGCGGAATTTCGGACTAGTGGACTGTGGTGATGTCTAACTTCAAGGGTTGATCTAACCAATTTTATTTCCATATCTAATCTTCTCCACTGGCCTGAAAAAGACTATCTTTGTTACAGTAGACATCATTCCTGACCATCTTAGAAGCTCACTTTCAACGTAGAACCAAATATTCTGTTAAAGAGGTTGTTCACCTTTCAGTTAATTTTTCATATGGGGTAGAGATTGGTATTCTGAGACAATTTGCAATTGGTTTTTATTCTTTATTTGTGTTTTTTCAGTTATTTATTTTTTATCTATTCAGCAGCTCTGCAGTTTGCAATTTCAGCAATCTGGTTGCAAGGGTCCAAATTACGCTAGCAACCATGGATTGACTTAAATGGGAGACTGGAATATGAATAGGAGAGGACCTAAATAGAAAGAAAAAGAAACATTACAGAGCATTTGTTTTTAAATTGGAAAGAGACAGAGAAAGGAAAATAGTTAATAAACTATATATAAAGAATTATGAAGAGAAATTGCTTAGAATTAGTAATTCTATATAAAACTAAAAGTTAACTTAAAGGTGAACCACCCATTTAAAATGACATGAGTGTTCTGATAGCACAAGAAATATCTAACCATTTGCAACATTTGCTGCAAGTTTATGTGATATACACCTTCGTTAACATCTCAGATCTAAAAATGTTGTGTATTAAAGGGCACCTATCGCTTAAAAAAGTTACCGCCAACCAAAGGTGCGGGCTGATAGAGCCCGCATTCCGTTTGGGGGTACCAGTACTTTTCTTTAAAAGAAAATGCCCCCTGCCAGCCCAGGCAAACACGCACTGTGACATCACACGCAGGTGCATTAAGAAAAGCGCTTTTGTTAATGCGCTTGCGCGTGATGACACATGCACATAAATGCGCATGCGCGTCCACTGTCATGGCGCTGGCGGGGGGCATGTTTTTTTTAAAGAAGTACTGGTACCCCCAACCGGACTGCGGGCTCTATCAGCCTGCACCTTTGGTTGGGGGTAACTTTTTTAAGCTATAGGTGCCCTTTAAGCAAGAATAGCGTGTGCTTTGATAGTATTGCAGAAAAAGAAAAATCCACCGGCACAACAGGGATGCTGCTAGCATGCTTGACAAAGGGGGTTACGCCCCGAAACGTTGCATCCGTAATAAACGAGCAAGGGCTTGCCCTGCTAGCAGCATCCCTGTTGTGCCGGTGGATTTTTCTTTTTCTACAGTTTGTAAGGGCTGCCAAACCCTGTTTCTACTGAGCACCGGGGTATCCCATTACTTGGACGGCCAGGGTGTGCGAGGGTAATCTCTTTTCTCCTTTGATAGTATTGCACCAGGGTAAACTCTGAACCTTCTTTTATATATACAGCGAAACCTCAATTTTAAATTCCCCGATTTTAAGTTTTCCCTGATTTTACATTGTTGTTGTGTGGTCCAACCTATATATTATGCATAAAGCATTTCACTGACTTTACAATTTCTTGGATTTTACACCACTTTTTTCTGGTCCCCCAAAAAAACATAAAATGGAGGTTCTACTGTAGTAGATAGGTTGTCAGCTGCACCTGTGCAGTTTTTTTTATTTTACCTTTTTACAGACATGCCAAAACTCTTGCGTATATTGGTTGCTATTGGCAACTGCACTGATCCAATCTAGCACCTGGGTTGGCAAATCAGTACACAGCCTTACTTATAAGGACAGATCCCTGCTGATTTCTCTGTGCTGTCCTTTGCTTGCCTAACTCTTTAATTGTGGTTCTGAAGTGTATTTGAAATTGGTTCAAAATATTCAGAAGTTGTTTTTCAAGCCACAAAGCGGGTGGGTAAAAAACAGCTTTGCACCTGTTTATGTACTTTGCATTTTGCTCTCACATTTAAATCCTTAATATTTAGTTTTGACACATTTAAGTGTTAAAATTGTTTAGAGAAACTCCAAAAACACTCATGCTGCAAGGTACTGTACATAAATCTACAGCCCGAGTGTGCAGATTATACACACATGATTGCATCCAGTAATTGGCAAAGTTTCTCTTTATTTTTAAATTTCTCTGTGTAATTAATCCATCTCCCTGTAATACCTTTCCCCGAGACGTTTCTCTAATGATCTGCCAATCTCAGCCTTTCATTCTATATGCATTAGTGCTTAACAGGACTAGTACAGCTATTAGCTGGTATCCATGACTGTACATTGAGGTTTACAAATAACTTTTAAACCATTTAAAATGTATAATTAATGAGTACTGCAACATTGCTTAAAATGACATTTTCTGTCATTATGCAAAATATTGTTTTTGGGTAGGGGTCTGCCTAAAAAAAAAGAATTATTGATGGGCAGCTTTGCAGCCATTATCATTGGAGTTGTTGTGTAGCCTGAGGCAATAAAATACTGTAGTTCATAACTATGTAATGCAAGTAGTGATGGCGAATTTGCGGCGAATTCTCTCGATTCGCCGCTGGCGAACAAATTCACGAAACGGCAGCAAAAATTCGCCAGAGAAAATTCGCCAAAAAAAAAAAAGAGTCATGCGTCAGTTTCGACACGCGTCGAAAATGATGCGACGGAAACGACGCGACACGCGATGGAAACGACTCGACTCGTTTCGCGAATTTTTTCGACAATTCGCGAATTTCGCTGGAAATTCGCAAATTTTTCGGCGAAGCGAAACGGGTGAGATTCGCCCATCACTAACCAAGTAATTTTTTTGGTAAAGTTTTGGTGCTCTTATATATGCCTGCAACCCCTCTGCTGAATGCAGCCATGGTAGGAATGTTAATTTTAAATAGTATTTTAAGTTTTATTCTTCATTTCTAATTAAAAAGCTGTGCTTGTCTATATGGATTGGGCTTGCATAGGTAGTAGCCTGGTTGTGTATAAACTAGGGATGCACCTAATATTGGATTCTGTTCAGGAGTCAACAAAATCTAAGGGCTGAACTCCGATGGATCTGTTCCCTGTGACAAAATGCCAAATATTATGGGAGTGATATAAAAATCGCAGGTGCAAAGTACACACTACACGACTATCAGATGAACACGCAACATGCGGCATTCACATCCGACAGCAATGTTGTGTTGGATACATGTAGTTAGTACCTGGGATTTACAGATACCGTCAGATCACGCTATGTGGATCACTGAGGTTTTTTATTGTCCTCTGGAGGTAAATAATGATGCTTAAGTAACCCCTCTTTGCCAATCACCACTCTGCATGTGACCATAAATGGAATAAAATGAAGAAATTTAGCCATGTGCACTCAAACATAGCCACCAATCTGAAACAGGCAAAGTCTCTCCCTACTGATATGTGATTACACATTACAGGTATGGGATCTGTTATCCAAAAACCCATTATCCAGAAAACTCAGAATTATGGGAAATTAATCTCCCATAGAATCTATTTTAATTATATAATTCACAATTTTAAAAATGATTTCTTATTTTTCTGTAATAATAAAACAGTACCTTATACTTGATCCCAACTAAGATAAAGGAATCCTTATTGGAGGCAAAACCATGAGATTCGGTTTAATATATTGTAGCGATTTCAGACTTTTGCATGCACTTCCAGATACTCCAGAGATGCAGACAGTTCAATTGAGTGCCACTGGTCTTTGGTCAGTTAATTGGAGGCTTTTACCAAATAGACAAAAAACAAAATACAGCAAACAACAAAACTGAAGCCTGTCCGGCTGTAACTTATACAGGTATTGGTTCTTTTATCCAGTATGTTCAGGACCTTGGGCTTTCTGGATAATGGATCTTTCCATAATTTGGATCTTCATACTAGAAAATCATGTAAACATTAAATAAACCCAATAGACTGGTTCTGCTTCCAATAAGAATTAATTATATCTCAGTTTGCATTATTTGTATAAAATGGAGTCTATAGTGCAAAGTCACTAAAGCACGAAGCGTCTAACACTAGCTAATTCGCCAGCGTGACGTCAATTCGCAACTTTGCTGATTCACTAACAATGTCCCTGGCTACCGTTCGCCGACCTGAGCGCAAATTTGCATCTTAGTGAATTTGCGTAGCACTGGTGAAAATTCGCCTGGCGAAGTGCAACACTAGCGCATTTTCGCTCTTTAGTGCATTTGCCCCTATGGGAGCCTTTCTGTAACGGATCCCATACCTGTACACATTTAATTTCTTTACTGTGTCATCATCAGAAGGAGAATTTTTGTGACTTTCGGCGCATGCGCAGTAGTCGTGAAACAGAAAATTGTTCCTACTGAGCATGTGCCACCACACCGCTCTCATTCCGAAGATTACCAAAGTGGCTGAAGATTGGCGCCTGGGAAGTCTGATGCCTGAATTTGCACCCAGGGCTAAGTAAAACGTTAGGGGCATTTGTCTGGGTAACACATTTAGGCTGGGGAGGAGGGTCTTGGTGTGGATGTGGGGTAGGTTTTTTTTTAAATCTAGGGTTGAATTCTCCTTTATGAGGAACAAGAGTAAAATTAAACACTATTTTTCCCATTGCAAAACTGACATTTTGCTGGTTACCACATATTTGACAGGAATCTGGGGGAAACATACCTTGCAGCAACCTGTTTCCCAGCGCTTCTCTTACAATATGATTAAATTATTTTTTTAGAAGACATAAGTTATGGAGATCCAAATTATGGAAAGAACCCTTATCAGAATACCCCAGGCCCCAATCATTCTGCATAACAGGTCCCATGCCTGTAGTAAACTTTTCACTTCATTACATGCACACCACAGTGTGGATAGTGCAATTTCAGATTCCGTTTGCCAGTTACCCCAGTTCCATTGCTATTGTGGCAATGTGTCATTTTGTGCAGAATTTACTTCCAAATGCATTAAAACGTATGAAATTGTGCTTGCATATTTTCACAAACTGGACGCAGTTAAGCTCAAAATTCAGTGACGATTTTGTTAAATGATATTTGCATGTGATTCTTTGGACACGTGTTTGCTGTGGCTATTGGCACAGGCCACAGTGAGAAGCCAGCAATTGCCTCCACATTCTGAGTGGCATTGACAATAGGGGCAAATACGTGTGATTTGTTAGAACAGATTGGATGGGCACCATGACCGTTAATGGAAAAGTGTCTGTGTTTAGATGCAAGTGACATTAATTGAACAACCCCTATAATATATTTTTACCTTTTAGTAAACATAATTAAAAAACAAAATCCTTCCTTAGGTTCAGAATTCATAAATAACATGGTGATTATTATGCTTTCACTGGCAGTAGCACTTCCCATTATGGGAGAAGCACCATTGGTAACAAAGTCTTAAGTAGTTCCCAATCATCTTGTAGACCTGAGCCCTCTATTAAAATGCTTGTCTGCCCTACACACCTCCAAAGCACTTAAGGAAGGGCCGACAGGACATCCACAAGGCAACTTCTATGTCACAGTGTGCTGTAGCTGATAATTATTTCTGGCTTGCTAATGGTTTTTACATCCACACTCTATTCTGTTAACTGTGTGTTTGTTAGCTAGCTATTGCAAACAAAAAAGAAATGTACTGAACAATATGCAGTGACAATATTCTGTGATATTCTATGACACTGGATTCTTCTGTAGAGGAGATTATTAGCTTCCAGCAGTGTTCTTATTGCTGTTTGTATGCGTGGCTCTAAAAATACACCTGATTAGAAGTATTGTAGCATTTTTCTTTTATATGAGCTTTGCATTTCCAAATTTACCAAGCTGTTTATTTTAATTAAAAGCAGCACAATTCTCACTGACATTAAGGCCATTCCTCTGCTAGTTATTGCTCGTCAATTTAGCTCTCTGTCAAATTAGTGTCTTGTTGACTTACTGGTTTGTCGACTTGATGTTCCGCACCCTCCAGGATCTTATCTACACATTTTAATATGGGCTGATAATTTTCCCCTACATTTGCTTGTCATTTACACTACATTCACTTCACAGTTTCTAAATTACAGATTTTCTGCATTCCATATTTCTTTGTGCGTGACAGCATCTATTACGGAAAAAAAAAATTCTGTTTTACAAAATGGAACTCTGCATTGCTATGAAAAATGTAATTAATCAGTAAGGCAATTGCGAGCATGTGTAACTCAATATCATAACTGCGGCTATACTGCAGCAACTTTGTAATTACTGTATATAGTGGGGTATATAGCTCTGCTGTAATTTATATAGATATTGGAAGCCACTAAATGGGTTTGATGACTACATAAAAGGATGTATTTTGGATTTATATAGCCCTTGGACAAATATGTTCCCCTCATATACAGTACATTATAGCAGGGATTATATTATACAGTATATGAAAACACACACATTTTGGACACACACTTACTTACAGCTCTAATTGGGGAGGACCTGGGGGATGTTCAGGGGTTTGCTCTCAGGGTTTCATGTGGGGAGTGGGTGTGGGCTGGCATGCCCTATTGCTAGGTCAATTTCGCTCAGGCGAATTCACTAAATTGCTAATTTTACAGAGTTAACTCTTCCGCTTGACTTTCCTGAAACACCTTAGACCTGGTGAACTGATAAGATGAAGCTACATCTTCATCAATCTTATGTCAATTACATCATATCCTGTATGCCGAAAAATCATAAATGTTCTAAAAAAATGCTGGTGTTTTTTTCCTATTTTAGAGTGGGATTGCCTTCAAAAGTCCAAGCTATTAAAGATTAACATTTTTTTTCCAACCATTTGAGGGGCAAGCCACATTTGTTTTAGGGCGGGCTCATGGCTAGGGCAATTGAGGATCTCTTTTGTCTTTATTATGGCTCCTTGGAAAATTGTAATAATAAGTGCCCACCTCAAGCATTTATACCAAAGACGTCTATACAACATATATGTACCTGCCATATTCAAATTTACCGAAGCGTAAGAACTAAAGAATTCCTTTTGCTAGGCAGAAATGAAAGTACAGAAAATTTGATATGAAATGCTTGCGCTGAAGAATTAACGGTAGTGAAGCTTCTCCAGCATACGGCTACAGAGACGCAAATTCGCATTTTAGTGAATTAGCTTAGTGGTAACGAATTTACGTGAATTTGCCTTTAGTAAATTTGCCACAAAGTATTTAATACACAGTAATATACAGTAAACATATGTTTATATAAGCCTAGGCAATGTGCATTATATTATTTTTTATTTGCATATGCAAAGTACTTTCACCCACTATCTACTGCCCCAATATCTCCAATTCCTGAAACATTTGAGGTTACATTTATCAGTGGATGTGATTTCCCATGAGCCCGATTGCGACAGAACATAAAAACACTTTCTGCAGATCGAGAAATTTAGCTTTTTATGATATTGTTTCAAAAGCTCAAACAAAAAAGCTCAACAAAAAGATCAAACAAATTGAAAAAAATGCTCAGTCATCTTCAAAACTGACAGAGAAATGTGAAATATGAAACTGAATAACACATTTTGACTTGAGAAAAATGTAAATGTTTTTCTCTGTTATAATTCTGGGTGTCTGGTATTTTCATTCTCATGTATTGCCCATTTATAAAATATTAAATTTAGATCTTAACATAAAAGTAATATTGCGCATACTTTTTTAGGCTTGTGTTAGTATGCCAAGCACTGAGTAGCCTAGATAATAATGATACACCTACTCAAATAATTACACACTCTATATGCACCTATTCCTTCAAAAATATACATGTGGTCTTATTTGCTTTCCATACTTTTATGAAGCATTTTCTGTAATGCTGAATATACTTAGGAAAGTAACATGCTATAAAGTGTGCTTGCAACTATTATAAAGGCATTGTGCATACATATTTGCATACATAGGCCCTAAATTTCCAAGTGCAACAAACAGCAACCTATCTGCAGTCAGTTACAAAATAGTCTACCCGAGCAGCTTTACTCTCTTTAAAACTAGAATATATTTGACGAATAAACTTTGTAGCAATTACATCTGATTTCTGTAGACTATGGGATGAGATCATAGAGAAATGGAATAATGTTAGAATTTGGTCCTACTATTGTAAATAATAATATATTTTAATACATATAAAATAATATATATATTTTTTTAAAAGAACTGATATTTAATTAAATAAAGATAATTTGCTATTTAAATGATTTATATTTAATATTGTATTAAAAACTATAAATACATTTATAATTATATTATTATAATGGATTACCTTATTATTTATTTCATACATATATATATATATATATATATATATATATATATATATGTCATATTGATTTTATGCTTGTATGCTCAATGCCAATTCTAAGTTATTTATGTATGCAGCTTTATGCTTTCAAAGCAACTCCAAAATCCAGAGAATGGTTTGAGTACATTGAAGTGAGTGATGTCAGAGTTAGTGATTTCATATTACCTTTGTGAATTTTGTCAAAAAACAGAAACTTATGCTTAGGCATTACCTTTATGAATTACGCTTTAACTAACTAATTAATTATTTAATTAGGATTTTATTAACATTATTACACTTAATTTGTACCTGTATATGATTTTTCTTTCATATAGTAAATGCAATATATTCAAAGCTGGCAAAGTTCTGAGAAAAAAAAAATATATAAATAAGTTTACCAAATATTAGCTTAATGCAAATAGCTTACTTCTTGTTCTTAAATATGGACATGCAATGACATTTAATATTGAGCTTATGTTAATGTACATTAACATCTGTTAAATATGTACTTGCAATGTCAGATGTCCATGCATCTTTTGTGTCTGCAAAGCTACTGAAAAATCTAAAAAGTTATACACCAGCAGTTTTTTTGTGGTTCGGGCTCTTCTTTTAGGCCAAGACCAGACGGGGAGATCTGGGGGCATTTTGTCGCCTGGCGACTTCTCGCCGCGACTTGTAGCCCCCAAACCTCCCCGAATAGCCAAGTCCTGGGGCGCACCGGCGTTGCTTGAAAACGCCGGCGCCTATTCACACGGAGCGGCGCGCTTTTTTAAATCGCTCCAAATTGACTCGCGAGGGAGGTCCGGGGGCTACAAGTCGCGGCGAGAAGTCGCCAGGCGACAAAATGCCCCCGAATCTCCCCATCTGCCCTAGCCCTTAGTATTCAAAATTTGTTAAAACCCCTTAGATCATAGCTAGGTAACATATATATGCTAGAGAGATTCATTATCAGTTGTTTTATAATATTTAGGACAGCAGATAATTGATGTCATCAGTTCAATTTGGTGCTTTGCAATTTAATTGGTATCATAACATTTACTGACACTTGTGTATTAAAACAAATAATCTACCCTTTATTGTAAAATATGAAGATATTCAAAGTCACCTAGGCGTTTCATGACCTGCATAAATACGTCTTGATACTACTTGATACTCATAGAAGACATAATATCCTTACAAAACACAAAACCCCTGAATATCCTGTAAATTATTTCCTTATAAAAAGTGCTCAGTGATGCCATTATTTATATATCATTGCTTAGTTATGTGATTTCTGTCACATGATTCACTGACACTTTTGTATTATATTAAATAACATACTGCCCTCAAAGTTTTATGACATATAAAAGCATTTGGTCTTTGGCCTCATTCCTTTATATCCTCATGTAACTCCTCAGTGACTTATAATATCATTATACTTTACATTAGGGGAATAATTATTCACTTTTTATCGTACAATAAGGGAATCATTCCATATATAGTCAGATGAAGGAGGGGCAAAAGATGGGACACTTGACCTTGACTTGACATTTTACAAGTTGTGGCAAATAGTTGTACGAGTAAGAATTCTCCATAAATCCTATTTAGCAAAGGCATGTTTGGAGAACAATGGAGCTTTTAAAATCAGTTGTGTTTTCATATAAATAGAAATAACACATTTACATATTATCATGTGTCACCTATTACAAGTAACAAGACAAAGAAGTGTTATTCCACATAGGAATGTTTATGTTGCTTATCTAACCAGCTATTAACAAGAGTGAAGTTCTGTGTGTCACTGCTTGCACCACTACACAATGCGTAGGGGCTCAAGGTTTATTTGTCCTTTATTGAGGCAGTCCCCTAAGATTTTGGCCAGCTAAGTGGGTCCTAATACACAGTTGGGAGTAGAAGCTGTTTCAGTTTCTTGAGTTAGAATATTCTCTTGGTAGTCCTGTAGCTTGCCAGTAGTTGCCAAAGCCATCATTTTTAAAAAGGGAAGCCAATGTTTGCTTGGTATCTTTGGATCCCACCTGTTGGAGGAGGGGCTGATAGGAGATATGTAAGTATAGTTCTGTAAAAACTCAGTACAAGAGTGAGAGTTTGGATTTGGTTAGGTAGTGAACAGCCTCAGGATCCACCAATGAGTTTATGATGATTTGATTCCCTGGGTGTACCACCTGCCTACCTAGGGGTGGAGGTGTTACCAGTTAAGTTCCACTTGGAGGGCCTTTATTTGGGATTGGACACTTCCAAGTTGACTCAATCCACACATTGATTATGGACCCGTGATAAAATGCTTCTGGAAGCTTTGTGAGTGAGTAAATGCTGAATAACTGTACTGCATCCGTCATTGTCCTCAGGGCCGCCATCAAGGGGTCCTGGCAGTGCTGCACTTTTTCGAAAAGAGCCGGGCCCCCCTCGACCACTCCGAAGCCTTGCCTCACGAAGTCGTGAAGAGGCAGAATGCGGAACTGCCAAACATACAAAGTCCTGAAATGACGGAAAGGCCCGAAGTCACGAAAGGAGCCGACACAGAAGTCCTGAAGCCACAAGTTCAATTCTACCTACACCAATGTGGGTTTTTTTTTTTAAATCCCCTGGCCACCAATGTTTTATTTTAATACTCTATAGGCCCCTGCCACCAAGGGGGGCCCTGGTGCCAATGTTTTTTTGAAAAATTATTTTTGGGGCCCCAACTTATTTTAACTTGTAAGGGGGGCCCTGGCACCAACGTTTTTTTTAACTTATAGGAGGGCCCTGACCATCAATATGTGTGTGGTGTTATTTTTGTAGCTCTGATGTGTGTGGTCTTTTAACTGTGATGTTGAGTGGGCGGGATCAGGGGTGTTGCTTGTGCACCAGGTTGTTGGGCCACGTGATTTCTAATGGCGGCCCTGACTATCCTGCAAGTGATTGTTCCGTATTCCTGAGAATAAGAAGTTATGATTTGTCTTAAGAACTACCTACGCCCAACTGATTTAAGGAAAATTTCTACAACACCCTTCCTATAAATCTGTGAGGGCCCATCCCAGAGATTAAGAACTACATGTTTATTTGTACTGTGGATAGTACTGGGATACAACACTTTATTATGTCAGTTTACATATGTGATAAAACGTCTTACTGTAAGTCATTCTTTTCAAAAACCTTTTGCAAAAACATACCCCCAAACTCCATGTAGTTCTTAAAATTTGAAATGTAATAACTCTCATGAACAAAATTATACTGCAAAAATGAGAAATTGTTTCTCTTGAATATAATGGTTTTAGGCTGTATTTCTTACTGTTGTTATGTAGGCACAAATTGGGGGAACTCAAGTCCTCTGGTGATTACAAAATGACCTAATGGAAGACTTGACATTTTGGAAAAATGTGCAACATTTAATTACTGCAGCTTATATAAGCTTGTGAAAAACAAATGGTCAGCATAGAATAGTAGTGCCATTATTAGGGCAAGTATCTTACCTTTATATAGCTACATTCCTGGGCCTGGGCCTAGGGCCGCTGGATTTTAGGGGGCGGCATGCTGCCCAGCCACACCCACATTGGTCTAGAAACACTGAGGATACTCAGGAGATACAATAGTTTTTTACATTTCCCATGTGCCAATACCCATTGCTCTGGTCTTGATGATGAAAATCTGCGAATAAAGGGCAGAGTATGGGGGGACAAACGTCAGTGGGCCTAGGGGTGCCCGCAATGTAAATCCAATATATATAATACTCTAAACCAAAGGATCCAACTTGTAACAATATCTAAACAGAAATGTAATTTATCACCACAATTGTGAGAAACCCCATGTACAACAGAAAGCATTATAATAAACAGCAAACAGGAGTGTAAAAGAGTCATCTTTTAGTTGTCAGGGGTCTGGCTACACAATACAATAAGTAGTTACGATCATTCCCACTAAAAGCTCATGATACAGGTTGAATCAATTATAATATATAGGAGAACCTTTGTGTTTGTTGGACTGTAGTTTCTCTAGATGACTTATCTGCTTAGGTAATGTGTTTAGCTAATTAAATAAGAGTATAAGAGTATCACACAGGTTTCCAAGCAAAGAAACAGGCAATTTAGGTAAGTAGGTATTGAATGGCATGTTCAAAGAAAGAAAATTACAGGTACAGACACATATCCCTGGCTTCTATCAGGAATAATAACTATGTGGATATTAATGGCGAGAATGCGGCACACTGTGCATGTAATGTATGTTGCAAGGTCAAGAACATCTTTTAATCCTTTCATTTGGTGCCCAAGGATTGTGTCTGTTGTGCACTGTATCCATCACGCATCATCAAATGCAAACTGTAATAGTTGTGTTAACATAATTGCTTTTATAAATGACAATGAAGGAAGATAAACATCTTAATAAAAGTAAGTAATGTGCGCACTGCAGTCTTTTGTAATGCCATTATGAGTGGTGGGAAGAGAGAGAGGGATACATATTTAACATACTTTTTACCATTGTTGAAAGCATTATATTACTAAAAAAAAGCATGAGAACTAAATGAAAATATAATATGTTTGAGCTCTCAATATACAGATTTAAAATCCGTTATATGTAAACCCTTTCTCCAGAAAGCTCCGAATTACAAAAAAAGCCATCTCTCATAGACTGCATTTTATCCCAATTTCTTAATTATGATTAAATTTTCTCTGTAATAATAAAACAGTATCTTGTACTTGGTCCAAACTAGGATATAATTAATCCTTATTGAAGTGAAACCAGCCTATTGGGTTTAATTAATGTTAAATGATTTTGTAGTAGACTTAAGGTATGAAGATCCAAATTATGGAAAGATCCATTATCCAGAAAACCCCAGGTCCTGAAAATTCTGCATAACAGGTCCCACAGGTCCCACGCCTGTATAATGAAGTGCTTTGCGATTATAAGGTGTCCCTCCAATGAAAAAGGCCTGCTGCATTTAATTGACTCCCAGAGAGGTTAGAGGTTCCTCTAAAAATAATCTTTGTGTTTACAATGTATAGGATCCATTATCTGTAAATACATTATGCAGAAAGCTCCAAAATATGGTTTTACCCATTCATATAGCAATATTGGTAAGTGTATAGTGGTTTGCCGATCCAAACTGCTATTTATGTGCTATGGATATTGGTTGATCTGGGAATCGGACAACTTTGAAAATAATCTGTCGTATTCTGGTACATCAGCAGTTAAAGAAATGAAGAGGAGCTGCATCTTCTCTTCACTGCCCACTTTTCCAATTAGGCAGCTTAAATTGATAGCAAAACCAGCTTGTTGGGTTTTTAAATGTTTGTTATTTTAAATATTCTCAGTGCATGCTACTCTAAATTTGGGAAAGATCCCTTATCCAGAAAATACCAGGTATCCAGAAACCTGTTATCCACAATGCTCTGAATTACGGATGCCATCTCCCATAGACTCTATTTTATCCAAATAATCAAATTTTTTTAAACGTTTCCCTTTTCTCTGTAGTATTAAAACAGTACTGTGTACTTGATCCAATTCCAAACCAACATATAATTAATCCTTATTGGAAGCAAAATCAGACTATTGGGTTTATATAATGTTTACATGATTTACTAGAAGACTTCGGGGCAGATTTACTAAGGGTCGAATTGGAGGGTTGAAAAACCCGAATTCGAATATCGAATTAGAAGGATTTTAACATTTTTAAATATTCGATCGATAAAACTGATCACATTTTTTTATTTCATTGATCAAAAACAATGAAAGTCAATTCGGTAGCTTTGATCTGGCGAACTAGGCAGTTGAATACAAATTAAAAGGGGAAGTAATTCGACTGTTGAATAGTCGAATATTCAAATAGATTTTTTATTCGATTCGATCGAATTTTGAAGTGGTCTTCAAAAACATTCGAAAATTCGAATCTTTTTGAAAATTTGATCAAACTTTGAATCCTTCATGAGAATTTAGTAAATCTGCCCCTTAATGTATGAGGATACAAATTATGGAAAGATCCGTTATCATACCAGGTCCCATACAGGTCCCATACCTGCACCAGTATGTAAATATTCTACAATTTCCTATTAATTCTTGGATGGTGCTCACATATTATTTATGCAATGGAGGGACAACTTAGAGTTGCAGATGTTCTTTTAAGGGCTGCTTTACTATGGAATGCTATATAAGGAGTAAATTTGAAGTGTTGGCCATTGGCTCAGCTCTGGGTCAATATCTGGTCATCAAGTTCTGCTTGTAGGGAGACTTTGTCCAACAAGCAGATTTTATGACCAGGTGAAAAATATATAAAAAATTGTATTTTTGATGTTTCTCTGAGTACATTTGAGATGTTACTTCTTTAAAGGACAATGGAATCATAGTATTGGTTTCTGTAATGTTGATATACAGTTTATCTAGCAAAAGCACTTTAACACGGTGTGTGCCAGAAAATGTAGAATTGATGGCATTAAAGTATCATTGTGGCAATGTAGCGGATTCAGCATCTCTGGGTTTTGTTTTGATCAATGCAGTGCCTTAGCACTGTTTAATGACTAACACATGAGGGGAACAGATCAGAAAGTGTTGGATGGGTTAATGGTCATTCAAAATATAACCATAATCAAAAGGACCTTAGAGACCACTGCATTCTGTCTGATTTCCAGCAGGTGGTGCTGCTAGAAGAGCATCCATTCATGCACCTTTCCTGAAAGAGGCCTTCCTTTATTACTGTTTCTTTTTTATTTTGTGCACCAAGTCACTGGAGGAGCTGAGCTAGTTAAGTTCTAAAAGACTTCATAAATTCTGCTTTTACACCTTTCCTCAATGCATCTCTTTGTTGGTCTTGCCTCCCTTATAGCTTATTTTTATCCACTCATTCTACTGGCATTTTTCCTTGTCTTTAGGTTCAGATGTCTCCTCTACTTTTCTCTCCTAAATACCATATTCTATGCTTGTTGCAGACACGGTATGGTCTGTATCTTTCACATTATAACAAAAGGAAGAAATATTGTTTTTTTTGTGCTGAATTCCAAAGGACAGGCAGCTCTCAGTAGTGTACAATCCTCTATTGTATTGATATACACCAACCATTGAATCTTACAAAGAAAAAGAGAGTGCACAAGGGGAAACTCCCGTAGTGTATCAACAAGTCATTAAATGATTCCAAGTTAGATGTTACCAATTAGCAGGGAACATGAGTAAAATTTTGCAAGTAAGGGTCTACCGCTGGGCTTCCCCTCTCACCTATATACTCACAGATACAATGTTAAAAATCACTCATCAACAACCAGCTTGTTTCCACTGCAATTCCACCTTTTCTTTCACTCAAGTGGTGCAAAGGAAAAAAGCATAAAGGTTTTGTCATGCATTAATCCTTTTATTGTTACATAAATAGTTAAAAACAGATGTTTAATCACAAATATAGAGACAATACACTCAGTGAGAATATGAATAATTTATATTGTGAGCATTTAGGGAACAGTGATCATAATTGCTTTGAGATTCTGTTGCAGAGGCAATTCTATAAGGGAGTAATTAAAACACAACATTTTAAACATACAAACTTTGACAGTTTAAACACAGAACAAAATGGGAAGTCTTTAAAATACTGCTTAATAAATATGCATGTCTGTATATGTCCCTTGTAAGCAAGGAACGTCATTGAAAAGCAAAGCCTTTTTGGTTGAATAGAAGTGTTGGTGTTAAGGTGGGTCAGAAAAGATGTGCTTTTAAGGCTTTCAAGTTAGCTGGGACAGACGAATCAGTTATAAGGTACAAGGAGGCAAATAAATCATGCAAAAAAGGCAAGGTAAAATCGACATGGAAAGTGGTATTGCAGCAAGCAATAAAAAAAATACAAAATCATTTTTTAAATATGTAACTAGTAAAAAAATGAAGCAGGAAGGGATGGGACCCTTAATATCAGAGGGGGGTCAGTTGGTTGATGAGAACAATTCTTTCTACACAAATGAGGAACCATTTAATGAAGGTTTCCTTCTTAATAGTTCTAATTCGAATAATACAATGAATTGTGCATGGTTTGCACAAGAGGAAATTCAAAAATTACTGGAACATGTTAAGATAAACAAAGGTCCCGAGCCGGATGATATTCATCCCAGGTTACTTTGCGAGCTTAGCTCTATGATTGCCAAACCTCTTTACTTAAAGGGATCCTGTCATGGGAAAAAATGCATCAGTTAATAGTGCTGTTCCAGAAGAATTCTGCACTGAAATCCATTTCTCAAAAGAGCAAACAATTTTTTTTATATTTCATTTTGAAATCTGACATGGGGATGGAAATATTGTCAATTTCCCAGCTGCCCCAATTCATGTGACTTGTGCTCTGATAAACTTCAATCACTCTTTAATGCTGTACTGCAAGTTGGAGTGATATCACCCCCTCCCTTCCCGCCCCCCCCAGCAGCCTAACCACAGAACAATGAGAGGGTAACCAGATAACAGCTCCCTAACACAAGATAACAGCTGCCTGGTAGATCTAAGAGCAGCACTCAATAGTAAAACCCATGTCCCACTGCATACTATTCAGTTTTCATTGAGAATGAAAAACCACAGCCTGCCAGAAAGCAGTTCGCTCCTAAAGTGCTGGCACAAGTCACATGACTGGGGCAGCTGGGAAATTTACAAAATAGCTAGCCCCATGTGAGATTTCAAAACTGAATATAAAAAAAATCTGTTTGCTCTTTTGAGAAATGGATTTCAATGCAGAATTCTTCTGGAACAGCACTATTAACTGATGCGTTTTGAAACAAAATGTTTTTCCCATGACAGAATCCCTTTAATTTTTCATTATTCATTGAGGTCTGGCATGGTGCAGAAAGACTGGTAAATTGCTAATGTGGTGCCGCTATTCAAAAAGTGATCCCGTTCTCAGCCTCAAAACTATAGACCAGTTAGTCTTACGTCAGTGGTACCAGTGGTAGCTTTTTGAAGGGTTAATAAAGGATAACATTCAAAGCCCTTCATTTCTCTGCACCCAATTACATCTCATGTCTTGTTTTTCTATATGTTCCTGGCTGAAAACTCCACTCCTCTCAGAGCAACTGCTTGGTTGCACCCCTCACTAGTACTACGGCTGTTTCCCATATCAAACCCTTCTCTCTTGCGGCTCCTTATATTTGGAATGCCATTCCTGAATCTCTCTGGAGAGAATCCTCCTTCAGTGCTTTCAAAGCAAAACTCAAAGACTACCTCTGGGAGCACATGGATAACACCTGAACTGTGAACTGGCACTTATATGACAGTGTAACAAACTGTAACCTACAGCACCTTAATACCCCTCCAAATTGTGTATGTATGTTAGCTCCCATTTAGTTTGTTAGCCCTACTGGGTAGGGTCCTCCAGTCTTTTGTCTCCTTGAAACTGAGCACTTAATCTGTAATGCAATTATATTTTATATTTATATGATTTGTATTTCTAATAATGCACTTTTCATTTCAATGACCCCATGTTTGTTATTTCTAATTTATTGTTTTGCTTTAGAGCGCTTTGCCCTTAAGGATCGCTATACAAATAAAAATATACATACAAGATACTGGATTTCTTAGCAAATCATAATACTATGAGTTTATGCCAGCATGGTTTTATGCTTAATAGATCTTGCCAGACTAACTTAAAGGGATGGTTCAGCTTTAGTTTAACTTTTTGTATGTTATAGAATGGACAATTATAAGCATCTTGTCAGTTGGTCTTCATTGTTTATTTTATACAGTCTTTTAAATTAATTGCCTTTTTCTTATAACTCAAAAACACAAATGCTGGGTAAGGCTACAAAACTATTGTTATTGCCAGGTATTATTACTCTTTCTATTCAAAAAAGCTAAATAACTCAACAACTACAAATTATAAAAAATGAAAGCCAACTGCAAATTGTCTCTGAATATCACTCTCTACATCATACTAAACATTACCTCAAAGGTGAACAAACCCTTTAATTTCTTTTTATGTGAAGGTGAGCAGGGACCTCGATTCTGGGATGGCAGTGAATGTGATTTACTTAGACTTTGCTAAAGCATTGGATACAGTGCCACAGTGAAGGAGGGGGCAGTCCTATTGGTAGAATGTAATAAGGTAGAGTTTATCCAAAGTGGGCGAGGTTTGGGTTGGGGTGGTAGGGGGATTAGACAGGCATAGCTGGGAAAGGTCTCAGATTTGAGTGCAGTTGGTGGAATATTAGGAGGGTATGATATCACATCTAAAGCATGCATTTCTTTTTATAATAGTAAGTAACTTCCTAACCATATTGTAATTATGTACAATGTTCATACTCACTGGGAAGTTATATTTACATTTCATAATGACTCATCTACTAATGCTAGTGGAAAGCACAAAACTATGTGCATTGTCTATATGACACACAAGTTGACAATACCATTAAACGTTCTTGCATCTGAATGGTCCTCTATGTGCTAAATGTTGTTTGTGTCTGCAGAAGGAACAAGATGCAAAATAAAAAGAGACGCAGAAGCAAAGGATCCCAGGTATTAATACTCGAGGAGCTGTTACACTAGGGGGCAGATTTAATAAATTCGCATGAAGGATTCGATGTTCGATCGTTCGAATGTTTTTGAAGACCACTTCGACCAGTGAATTTTGAAAATTCGATAGAATCGAATGATTCGAATAATTCGTATAAAAATCTATTTGAATATTCGACTATTTGACAGTTGAAGTACTTCCCCTTTAAATTTTTATTCGACTGCCTAGTTCGCCAGATCAAAGCTACCGAATTGGGTTTCTTTATTCTTGATCGAATAAAAAAATGTCATTGAATGGTTAAAATCGTTCGAATTGATTGTTTAGAATTTTATAGATCGATTGAATTTTTTCTATTCGATCGTTGAACTAATCGAATTGCGGTAAAATCCTTCGAATTCGATATTCGAATCTGAAGGATTTTACTTCCCACAGGATTCATATCTATTCCCATGGTCGAGTTTGAGGGTTTTTTAACCCTCGAATTCGACCCTTAGTAAATCTGCCCCCAGGTCTCCCTGTGAGTTATGTATACCATTTTACCAAATGCAGTGCACATCAATTACATTTTTGGTGGTGCTGGAAATAACACAATCCACACAAAAAAAATTTATGGCAACAAACCTCAAACAGTGGATGCTGATATGCTGCTCAGTAAAGTTGCAGTGCATGCTATTTATCAGGCGCCTGCAATTAAATTGGAATTCAATAGATATGCACTGAGGGTAAAAAAACATTATTTCCCATCTGTTTTTGCACTTCTAACATTGCACTTGTGCGAGTAAATGAGCCCTATAGTTTTCCAATCTGTGGGGCTGGTTCTCTTGAGGCCCCTGTCTGATGCTGATATAAGGGGGATATTTAGAGGTGAATGCTAATTTGCTCATGGGATCATTGCAAGGTCACAGTTTTGATGAGTATATTTAGATAAAGGTTCTGATTGGCTGGACCAAGAAGACCAAGCTGCATATGAAAAAGAAAAATATTCATACTGTATATAAAATCTGTATAAGACAGAATGCACACACATAGCGATACATTTTATATATATCAGCAGCACTTGCAAATGGAATAGATTACGGAGGGCCTGTGAAGCAGATAATGAAGGCCTTTACAGGCTGGTACATTTAGATGTGTGAAATACTTGTTAAGATAAATCTGATCTTTGATACTTACAAGGAAATGGTATGTAAAAAAAAATCAGCAGGAATAAATTAACTTCTTTGATTGTTCTGCATAAATAAAATAACCAAACCTAATTATTGTAACAGGGCTCTACTCTAATAATAAACATAAAACCTTCCTATAATGATATTGCTGAGTTTTAAAGTTATAAAACAGCACTATTCTTCCATAAGACCACAGTTATTTGTTTCTGTATGACTATATAATGCTGTACCTTTAGGTTCAGAGGCAAACACTTCTCCCCACCAGAAATTATGCAGTCAGGGGCCATCATTAATTTCCAAGCATAATAAAATTCATGGCTGTTCTGCCTTTTAGTATGGAGGTAGTGTTCATGTGAGAAGATAAAGAAGTTTCGTCAACTGCAGTCTATTTGCTGTACATTTCAGCCATGTTTACATGTTTTATTTTATTCATATAACGAACAAAATCCAGGCACATTACTGCTTGTTTTATGTATAAGGTGCACAGTTTTTGGAGACACATCTGTAACCATAATACTATATAATACACAAAAGC
>CM044433.1:134141751-134170871 GCA_024363595.1 Xenopus borealis | reverse complement strand
TTCAATAGCAAATAGCACATGGTTGTGGGATGTTTTAGAAATTATGATGAGAATTTGCTAAAGTGGAGTAAACCTTAATTGTAGCGAGGAATTATTATTGGGGGTTAAAATAACTTTAAATACATCTGGAGAATGCCAAGTTAAAGTTATTGGTGTAAGTTTTCATCAAATTAAGAAAGATGAGTTAAACTGCTGAAATAACTTTATTATGAATAAAAAGTCATATGAAGAAGTTATATAAATTGCAGTACAGTTGATAATGAATTTTATATTTGATATTTTTTCTAGTATAACATTTTGTGGTGTATTGGTGTTAATTAACACCACTTTTGTGAATTTCTCCTGTGTGTGTTTTTGTTAAAGAATGGGGTGGTAAGGACATGAAAACAATCAATGCCCCCCTACTCCGAGTGGACCAGTCTGTGTTGCATCAAAGTAAACTTTATTTTGAATTCCCCTTTGTTACATATTGTTGTCACCTTTCATTTCAAGGAATGTTCTGAAAAATCCAGTTATTTTAGTTGCTGGCAAGATAAAACACATTCAAAACTATATGTTTATCTCTATGAAAACCCAAATGTACTTTTAGCTGGGCATACAGAAGGTTTTCAGTAGTGCTTCTAGCAGTGTGCAGAACAGTAAGGACTGTGACTGGGCACAAACATGTGATGTATGCAAATATTACCAGAACTGAGAATTCACGAACACTTCTATTAAATGCTTAGGAGTTCTGCATTGATTAAAAAGTGAATAAATCCAAATTAAATACAGTAAGTGCTTTTAGCTGCATTCTGTAGAAACACTCCATATTTTTCCCATGATGTGCTAATGTAAATATATAGTGAAATGAATGCAAATTATATCATGGCTTCCCAATCTGCAAACTTTCAGCTGTTGGAAATTATTGAATTGCAACTAGTTACAGATGGCTTTTAGGGGTGATGGGAGTTTTAGTTCAGCACCAGATGGAGGGTTGCAGGATGAATTGCCCTCTTGGGACCCAATACATGCTGCTTTGCCCCAGGATCCTACGAATTTATAGTAATGTCTAATGAGTTTTCCTGTTGTGGGGTTTCAGATACTTAGAACTGTACATTAAGGACTATTCCCTTAGTTTGAGAGTAGATAAAACTGCTGAATCAAACACCTCCAATTCATTTGCTAATTGTTAATGAACAATGGAGTGAAGTCAATAGTTGCTTGCGATGAACACATTGCTCGCTGCAACTAAACAAAACAATGCTTCTCTTTGCCAAGACTAATTTGCAGCTGAAATATCTGAGCTCATAACAAATCTGGTAGGAAATGACCTACTGTAGCTGCGAGAGCGATGCTATGAACAATTATATATAAAGGTCTGTCACACTGATGTGACTAAGCAACCACTATGGGGAGAATTTACAAAAGTAATATTTTTTTGTCCCAAGAGGACCCTCAACAAAATATTTTATTTGTTTAATAATACATTTTATTGTTAAGTGATAGCTATAGCGACAGTACAAGGCCTCAAATGAATCTTTTGTGTTTAAAATTGTACGTGATAGCTCACAGGAGTACTCAGGATCATATCCATTCTGTTCTATGATGGTAGAAGAAATCTTACACTCTTCCAGTCAATCACAAATGAGCACTTCTATCAGTTTGTGGCTGTCTAAGATATTAATAGAAGTTATATACATTTTCTCCACTGGCAGTATGGGCTCTGGTCACTAGATGAGTGACTACAACAGTTCTCTTCAAGTACCATTTCTTCATTTGCCCTTGGGATATGCAAATGTAGGAGACAGTTGGTGGCAAATATATAATTTGACCATGTGAGGGAAACCCTTTTTAATTTATGTTGATTAACACTCCCACCCCTATATTATATTATAGTAATTATAGTAGTAGATGTGAAGAAGGGGCCCACATTTTGTCCCACTGCCAAAAACTACTGGGGACATTGTCTTCAACTTGAATCCAACTAAAGAATTTGGGCTGGTAAAGGGGGCGCAGTGGCATAATCCTCAATGTAATGATGCCCTGTCCTCTAACCTAAAAAAGAGATGTATCACTGTTGACTCATTTAACTCTACCCCTACATTAAAACACTGACAGGGTGGGGTATTTGGCCCTGTCTTTGGTCATTTATCCTGCCAGTACAGGAAAGGACAGAGAGTTTTGCTTGTGTGTTGGGTGTCAAAGGCATACAATGCCCTTCCAAATAATCCATAGCATAATCTATAGCATTGAATATCATACTGTACATACAAATCTGTATTTAAAGAAATACAACAGAATCTGCTGTTATGTTTCTCAAAGGGCCAAGTGAAACAAGCATAAACCAAACTCGTCATATGAGCTACTGGGGGCATTGTCTTCAACTTGAATCCAATAATCACTATTAAAGGGGAACTGTGAATAATCAGCAAAATATCTGGGAAAACCTAAAATTAGGAGACATAAAAAGACAGAGTGCAGTATTTTGGGAGTTAAAAAACTGAAAATAAACTGGCTGATGTAATTTCTGTGAAATTCCAAATTAATTTCAAACTGCAGCCTAATTTATGTCACACTTTATCATGGTTGGATTGACACATAATATGAGCTACTGAGAAGGTGCACTTTAAATAACATTACATCTTAGCATTACATCTGGGGTCCCGAGGCCCTTGAAATGAGTTCAAAACACTAGCAAAACAAATAACCTTGCTGTTAAATAATGATAACAGTGAGGCTTTGTACAGTAGGTACCAGTCAGGCACAGTGCTTATGGAAGTTTGTCAGCAGGATGCTTTCAATAACATGTTTCGGTCTCTCTGTAAATGCAAATTGTTCAATTACATGCTCTGAATTGTGACACAACCTGCTAAAGATAGGCCTGTTACTCATTCAGTCCTGAAGGACACTTTCATGGGAAGGAGCATCCATGAATATCATCTCAGGGGCTAAACATGTTACTTTTTTTTTTTTTTTAGTGGCTGCACTGCACTTCTCAGAACACTGGCACAGAACCAAAAAAAGACAAGGTTAATTTTCCAGAGGATCAACTATTTTTATCAGGTTATGGTCACAGTCAATTGGCTAATGCTATTAAATGTCTGCCCGTGCGTGACTTTCAAGCCCACCGCTGTCTCTTACTTTGGTTGTGTCCCTACAGTAATTGCTGTTTCTCTTTGGTACAAGGTCTGGCTAGGTCATGTTGACTTTCTAGCACAGTCCAGGTCTTAGAGATGGTGGCAATGCTAGAAAGCTGGAACTCCCATCAGTTATGAAACTACAACTCCCACATTCGCACCAATACTCGTAAGGCAGTCAGAGTTCATAGGAGTTAATTACCTGAGAGTAAAGTTAATAATCAGTATAAATGCCATTTTCTGGTACAGGTGTCCAAGCCAAGTAACCTCTGTGTTTTATAACAGGGAAAGTTCACCCCATAATGGATGTTTAGGAGAACAACAGCAATAAACACGTAGCAGCCAGTTATTAAAGTTTGTTTCGGAGAGGGGCAGAATGGACAGTTTCAACCTACAGAAGCCTATTTATCAAGGGTCAGATTTGAGTGATTTTAGAGGTTTTTGAAACCATGACTAAACTCACAAACTCTAAAACTACCAATGTCATGACATTCATTAAAAGATCCACATAAAAAAAGAGTGAACTGAAAATGAGGCTGAACGATTCAATAAAAAAATGAATATTTGGAAAACCTCTAAAATTCCTGACAAAAAGAATCCTAAAACTTCTAAAAGTCAGAATTGCCTTAAAACTGTCCAGCACAGCTCCCACTGACTTATAGGATTTTGATAACTTTTACCTGATGAAGGTTTGGAAAGTTGCTAATTAGCTTCTTTATGCAGCATCATTAAATATCATCTCATTTCCCTATTTTAAAAGGAAAGTGTCATGGGAAAAACATGTTTTTTTTTTTTTTTTAATGCATAAGTTAATAGTGCTGCTCCAGTAAATCCATTTCTCAAAAGATTTTTTTATATTCAGTTTTGAAATCTGACTTGGGGCTAGCCATTTTGTCAATTTCCCAGCTGCCCCTGGTCATGTGACTTGTGCCAGCACTTTAGGAGGAAACTGCTTTCTGGCAGGCTGTTGTTTTTCCTTCTCAATGTAACTGAATAGTACACAGTGAGACATGGGTTTTTACTACTGAGTGCTGTTCTTAGATCTACCAGGCAGCTGTTATCTTGTGTTAGGGAGCTGTTATCTGGTTACCTTCCCATTGCTCTGTTGTTAGGCTGCTGGGGGGGGGGGTGATATCACTCCAACTTCCAACTTGCAGTACAGCAGTAAAGAGTGATTGAAGTTTATCAGAGCACAAGTCACATGACTTGGGGCAGCTGGGAAATTGACAAAATGTCTAGCCCCATGTCAGATTTCAAAATGAAATATAAAAAAAACTGTTTGCTCTTTTGAGAAATGGATTTCATTGCAGAATTCTTCTGGAACAGCACTATTAACTGATGCATATTGAAAACATTTTTTTTCCCCATGATCCCATTAAGTATTTATTCATCTGTTTGCCATATACATCTGCCACACGTACTGATGACATACTGCAGTTTTCCTTATGTACTGCAAATTAATTTACAAAAAAACTGAATGGAGAATAGAGATAGTTTTGGCACAGCAAAGCTGATCTAAGGTAGTGCAGTAGCACTGGCCCACCAAAGCACTAGACATCTCTTGATGGGAAAATTTCCAAAAGCCCTTTTTATCACCACCATAGTCTACAGGCTTTACAGGTTTTACTATATCTACTATGCTATAGTATATAGCACAGTTTATACTCAGAGGCTATTATTCCCTATGGTATAGGCTCCATTTAACTTTTATACCTGCTATCTCACAGCCACAGTCCCTTCCCAGAGATGATTATCCCACTGTTACTATAGGCACCATCTCTCCCTACAATACCTGCTATTCCACAGCCACAGTCTTTTCCCAGAGACTATTATCCCACTGCTACTATAGGCACCATTTCTCTCTATGATATCTATTACTATAGGCACCATTTCTTTCCCTGCCACAATAACAATGGGAGCCATTGCTATCCCACAGCCTCATTCCCTTCCATTACTGCAGACATCATCTCCCTACTCTTGTTCATCTCTGGTATGTTGGTTGCCAGACAGTTGGACACTCCCAAAAGATGGTTCTGGCTAAGATGTCCTACCTGAGGAAACTACCAATATTAAGGCACTGGATTTCGAGGCATAGAAACAGTTAAGGAATAATCCCATGTTTTTCATGTTCATCTGAAACAAAAACGGCTAATCCAGGGATATGATTGCAGATCTCCAGATATTTTTGAACCATGAATATCTCCAGATATTGTTGAACCTTCTTATAGGGATTCTGGGAGTTCTAGTTTTGGAGAGACAGATAATACTGGGCAATGTAATAAAAATGACAACTGTTGCCCTTGATTTAGTAACCTATAGCAACTAAACAGCAGGTACAGAACAAATAATGGTTGTTAATGGTTACCTGACCTGACACAAACTTTGCAACTTTATCTGCAGAAAACTGAAGTGAACTTGAAACCTTGCAAAGCTATTTGTCACTAGTGTTGGATTCGCTGCATTGGTGCTGGTTGGGCGATTGCCTACATACACATAAATATATATTTTATATAAAATAATTTTTTATGGAGACCACAATTCATTTTACAAAGATTTTGGGAGACTTTCTAATCTCATCGTCAACATTACAAATGGAACAAGAAGGTCACAAGCCAACATCTCATAAAGCCATATCCAAGGTCAGAAATAGAACCCAGAAGCAGTTAGAAATTCACATAAAATACATATGCAAATGATTCTAAACTGGTCATTTAGAACTGACTAATGCAATCTGTCGCTAAGTCATTGAATTTAAACAGCTTTACAGGAAAAGGCATTGAGAGGTGCAAGCTGGGAATTGCACAGATTTTCAGAGAACACATAACACGCATAATCTACCTTTTTTCCTGATTAGAAACCTTTTCTCAAAGTGAAATAATATGTTAACATTCAGGGATCCATTGGTACCTTTCATTGCTGAAGAAAGCTTTTATAAAGCATTCCTTTCAAACAATTCCACTTTAATGGTGTGATGCAGGATGAACAAAAGCCTGAACCAGCAAATGACTGTAGCTGCAGCAGCAGATTTATTGGAAGAGGAGAAGAAGAAACAGCAGACAAATGTTGCCCTGAAACAAACAAGAACGGGCCTTGTGAATATGCAACGGGCATTCCTGTATGGTACAACCACAATCAACACAATATTGAACTGATGTAGTAAACTTTGACTCCATATAATCCAGTGCATCCTCCTGGGTTTGTTAAAGGGATCCCCTACTTCTCCCAAATTCCTGTAGTAGCCAAGATGGTTGGTGATTATGTCTGGTCTTTTATGTCAAAGTCGATTCAGCATGGGCCTATGTAATTACTGGGATCTGGTACAGGTGTGGGCTCTGTTATCCGAAAACTAGTTATCCAGAAATCTCCAAATTACTTGCAGACTGTCTCTTATCGATTCAATTTTAATAAAATAATTCAAATGTTTAAAAAAGATTTCCTTTTTCTGTGTAATATTAAAACAATACATTGTACTTGATCCACACTAAGATATAATTCATCCTTATTGGATACAGAACTATCTTATTGGGTTTAAGTAACATTTAAATGATCCCTGTGTAGGCTTAAAGTATGGAGATCCAAATTAGGGAAAGATCCCTTAACTGGAAAACCCCAGGCCCCGAGCATTCTGCATAGCAGGTCCCACACCTGTAGTGAATTTTCTGGACAATTTTTTGTTTTTTTTAATAAATTATAGAAATGATATATATTATATTATATTATATATAATTACAAATGATAAATATTTCATGATTACTTACTGAAAATCTGCTATGAACAGAGAGAAGATAAGTTAAAATACACATATCTGGCTATTGCATGCTCACACTTACAATATACATACAAGTAATTTATATCTAGATTTTGCCATGCTTCTGTTTCAGTAGTAGATGGGCCTAGGCTATAGCAGCATGTATTCTCCAGCTGAATGGAAATCTAAAATTAATTTTTCTCCTGACAACTTGTTTCAGTTATACGCAATTACTGTGTCACTAAGCCTCATGCAACAAGTGTGGCATCTCAAAAACAAATACTCTGTAAGGCTATACATTTATTAGTATTGCTGCTTTTTATCTTTGTAGTCAGGCCCTTGCCTGTTCATATTTTAGTCTCTTATTCAAATGAATGCATGGTGTAAATTGGAGCCGATTGCTGACACTGCAAATGGAAGAGCTGCTGGACAAAAAGTAAAATAACTCTAAAACCACAAATAATAGAATTTATATTATATATTATGTATTATTTATATTTTAATAATATAATTTATTAAGAGTTGCAAATTGTCTCAGAAAATTCTCTACATCTTAATAAAAGTTTAAAGGAGAAGGAAAGTGATTTTACACTTGGGGGTGCCAAAGTTAGGCACCCCCAAGTGACTACTTTTACCTACCTGATACCCTGGTGCTCCTATCAGTAGAAAACCGAACCGGCCCGGGGTTCTTCTAGTGAGCACCACACTGAGATCAACTTCCACCTGCATTGATTTCAAATTTCCCTGGGAAAGAGCATGCGCATTAGAGCAAAAATAGATTTTTTTCTGTAGTTCAGCTATCCGCTCTACTGAAGATGGGGAAGCAGGAAGTTGATCTTTGCTTGGTGCTCACTAGAAGAACCCCAGACTGGTGTGGTTTTCAGCTGATAGGAGCACCAGGGTATCAGGTAGGTAACAGTGGTCACTTGGAGGTGCCTAACATTAAGCACCCCCAAGTAAAAAATCTCTTCTTTAAAGATGAACAACCCCTTTAATTATCTGCCAAAATGTTTGCTTGAGCTCCAGCAACTCATAGCAGCTAACATTTACTGGTGTGCAGTTTGAATGCAAGCATCTGACATGATTTTGCTGCTCTTACCTTTTTTGTGTATGGAGAAAATATACTCTACTAAGTATGCTCTTACTTCTCTTTATATGCATTTCATACTTCAAAAGGATACAGTTTATTCAGAGATACAGATAAAGAGATATCCTTGGTTTATTGCATTTATCAGTAAAAGTGGGAACTGTCATTAAAATAGATAGCATTTCTGTGGAATACTTGTTAATTCTCCATATCTGAGAAATGTTACTTGGGTATGATAATGGGACCTTGCTTTCTTGGTTTACTGTGGGGGGACCCCTTTTCTGCAAGGCAAAAACAAATATACAAAAGAATTGTATTTAAAATCCAAAGCCATTAGAATAATGTGTCCTTAACATGATTACAAAAGAGGTCCCCATTGGTTGCCTTCTGTTGCTTAATATAGGCAGGTGGCACAGTCGTAGATGGCAATTCACTTAAGGCGTTAAGTTAACCCGTGCCACTGGGGACCATAACTAGCAAAGGGATTATGCACTAAAGGGTGTTCTGGCACGTGAAGACAGTAAGTATGGAGCTAACATCTATGTTTCCCCCCTGTATAAGAGCATCTGCTCCCATACCCCTTCCCTTTTCTTTAACCCATTAAGCTTCCCTTGCCTTTTCTGAGCTTCCATTGCTGCCTATGTGAATTGCTAACAGATTTATTTGTCTTCCCCACTAAAGTATTATCCTTAGCCACCCTGAGACGGCACAGGCAACAGGATTAAGCAAATGTCATAGAAAATAGCAATCCATAGATCCCTGCAGGGAGTTTGAAAAAAAATCTCCTAGTGCCCCTGATCCAGGCAACAAAAGCTCCAAACTGTCTTTTATTATACCAAAAGGCTCTCTGCTTTCTCAAAGGAGCCCTATTCTTCGTGTGAACAACTTAGTAGACAAATGTCTAGCAATCATGAGAGCAAACACGGCACACAAAGCTTGGTATTTGGGGGAATGCAATGTTCTTTGAAAAGTATTTCTAGGTTCTTTCTATAGAGTTTCCCTCCCAGCCTAATACCGTCATTGTAACACTCGTGTGCGGACAGCAAGAATGGCACTAGAATCATGTGATGGATCAGATCTATAGAGAAGTTTAAAGACACTTTACAAAGACAAGTTCAGCTTCATCTGATCTAGCTCCTGTTTTAAAGGGGAAATGGGAAAGGATATATTCTCCTGTGTAATAGGATTATCTTTTCCATTTCAAGTTCTATACAGCATGTAATTTATTTTTAATTAGACTTAGATCTATCTGTATAGGAAACTAGAATTTGTAAAGGTCTTAAGGATGAAAGTTTGGGATTTGGCAGCACCCTTCTTGAACCATCTGCCCTTTGCTGGAAGCAGGGTTCTGCAATGTATTTTAAACGCAGTATAAAAAATACTAACAAAACATCTATTTTTATTTAAATCCTGTATTTAACTGATGTTAGTTACTGCATGAAATATCCAAACAATTATGGATGTATCTGCAATGTTGGCAACATGTATGGATTTTGCTTACAGATACAATTCAATCAACTTCTAAGTAAACATTACAGACATAATAAACTGTAAGTTCTTCAGGACAGGAACCTCATCCCAAATGTATACTGAGACTACTAGCACTTACATATATATGTAATGGAGAATAACTGTAAGGTGAAATGATAATAATAACAATAGTTGAAAAGACCTAAATAAAGTAGCAAGAATGTTTATAAAAGTGAAAAATGTTTATCAGGACATGTGCAGCCTAACGCATTTTGTGCCAAGTGGGCACTTACTCACATCCTTATAAACATTTTTCACTTTTATAAATATATATGCTAGCTGCTTTAAAACCAAAGCTTTATTGGGAAATCTTTAAAACATCAAAGAGAGAGCACAACTTTCTAACTTGCTAAAAAGCCATCCAATCTAATGTATCAGCCTGTACAACAGTTTCAGGGAGAGAATTCCACATATTCACTGCTTTCACTGTAAAAAAAAACCCTTCCGAATATTTAGGCGGAACCTCTTTTCTTCTAATCGGAATTGGTGACCTCGTGTCAGCTGGAAAGACCTACTGGTGAATAAAGCATTAGAGAGATTATTATATGACCCCCTTATATATTTATACATAGTTATCATATCACCCCTTAAGCGCCTCTTCTTCAGCGTGAACATCCCCAATTTGGCCAGTCTTTCCTCATAGCTAAGATTTTTCATACCATGCCATATTCTTACAAGTGCTCTATAAAGTGGAAGAATGACCCCCTCCTCCCCTATGCCCCTTTTAATACAGCTCAAGGCCTTATTTGCCTACTGACTGGCATTGCTTGCTACAGCCAAGTTTATCATCTACACCAGTGGTCCCCAACCAGTAGCTCGCGAGCAACATGTTGCTCACCAACGCCTTGGATGTTGCTCCCAGTAGCCTCAAAGCAGGTGCTTATTTTTGAATTCCTGGCTAGAAGGCAAGTTTTGGTTGCGTAAAAACCAGATGTCCTGCCAAACAGAGCCTCTTGTAGGCGACAAATCCCCATAGGGGCTACCAAACAGCCAATCACAGCCCTTTTTTTGGCACTCAGTGGACTTTTTCATGCTTGTGTTGCGCTCCAAGTCTTTTTACATTTAAATGTGGCTCACGAGTGAAAAAGGTTGGGGACCCCTGATCTACACGGACTCCAAGGTCCTTCACAATGGATTTGCCTAGTGCAGTCCCATTAAGGGTATAAGTGGCTTGAATATTTTTACATCCCAGGTGCATGACTTTACATTTATAAACATTGAATCTCATTTGCCACTTAGCTGCCCAGATTGCCAGTTTGTCAAGATCCTGTTGCAAGGATGCCACATCCTGGATGGAATTAATTGGGCTGGATAGTTTTGTGTCATCTGCAAACACTGATACATTACTTACAATACCCAGCAGGTCAGATGGTAAGGACAGGGCCCCAATGCCTGCTGAACGCCCATGGGGGCGGGTAGGGGTGGGTGGATGCCTACATACTGTACCGCCTCCAAACGGCCCTTCTTGGACCAGTGTAGGCATTTCTCAAGCCATGATTCACATTGCAGATTTCTGTGCTCTGAAAATGCAGAGGCCTGTAGCCATTCAGACAAGGCACAATGTAGCATGTGACATCCAAACAAATGGCCAATTGCAGCCTTTCTTACATTTTGCACACTGAGGGGCAGATTTATCATTGGTCGAATTTGAATTGAAAAAAATTCGAAATTCGACCATGTGAATAGTGAGTGAAGTAAAATCCTTCGAATATCAAATTCAAAGGATTTTACCGCTATTCGAATATTCAAACCATCGAATAAAAATAATCCTATCGTTCGATAAAAAATTCGATCGATCAATTCAAACGATTTTCACCCTTCGATCGAATTTTTCCTATTCGATCACAAACAACTTTAAAACACCTAGGGGAGCTTCCTATAGGGTTTTAAAGCAATTCGGTAGGTTCAATCTAAATGATTTTTTTAAAGGGGAAGTAATTCGACCATTGAATAGTCGAATATTTGAATACAATTAAATTCTAATATTCAAATCGGTCGAATATTGAAAATTTGATGGTCGAATTTGCCTAATTTGCATATTCAAAAATTTGAATTCAAATGTTTTTGAAATTCGATCGAATCCTTCATGTGAATTTAGTAAATCTGCCCCTGAGTGTTATGTTATAAATGACCCCTCATCGTGCAGGTCGAAGAATTGTTCACCTCTCTCTTTGAATAAAACATAGTGTCGAGAGCACTGTATTCGTGAGGGGCATACAGGGGTAGGGATTCTAGGGAAGTAACCCATCCCATTTGCTTAGACCACATGTACCAGTGCAAGAGTGCTAAGACAAGCTTTTGAGTCCCTCAGTGCTCAAAACTGAACAACTGCTATAGAGTAGAGCTGCTTCCCTCCAATCCAACACAATTTCATTTATCAAGTCCAGTTAATGATTTGATATGGATCTATACTTTTACTCACTATTTCCCAAGCGGGACCATCAAATATATGTTATATTGCTTAATAGGAATTGGGGGTTTCCGATAGATATGTTTGATTAAAAGGAATGGAGAAATACCCCATACTCCCTCATACCTCCTGTGTTTGATATGGATACAAAGGCTTTGTGGCCCCAAAACAGCCTGTCACATGCAATAATAACCTTCATATTCAATTGGCCCTATTAGTCTCTATGGGATAGCATTTAGGACATATAGACAAATCCAAGAGGTCCTCTGCACTCAAGCCATTATCAATATATTTAAGACATTGAGACATTTTGTGCATGGGAATCATCTAGATCAGTGATCCCCAACCAGTAGCTCGCGAGCAACATGTTGCTCTCCAACCCCTTGAAAGTTGCTCCCAGTGGCCTCATAGCAGGTGCTTATTTTTGAATTACTGTATTAGAGGCAAGTTTTGGTTGCATAAAAAACAGATGTCCTGCCAAACATTCTCTCCTGTAGGCTGCCTGTCCAATTAGGGGTTACCAAAAAGCCAATCAGAGCTCTTATTTGACATCCACATGGACTTTTTCATGCTAGTGTTGCTCTCCAACTCTTTTTTAAATTTAAATGTGGCTCACGAGCAAAAAAGGTTGGGGACCCCTGATCTAGAGCCAGAAATAGAAGGGCCCACACTACTACTGTATGTAGTGATCCAACCAATCAGTCCAGTGCCCACTCTTTTTCTGTTTGTATACAACTTAGATAAAAACAACATGAATTTTATTGTGTGTATAAATTGTGATAGAAAATGTTACTTTCTTTTCTTTAAAAATGTCACCAGTATCATTCAGGCATACTGAGTTCCTGCCTGAGGCAAAAAGGAGATTTAGGGACTTAGCTAAGGTCACAAGGAGGCGACAGGGGACTTTAAACCTGGCTTCTTGGTATCTACGTTCTGATAATTTCATAACTGTGCCAACAAACACGGCAACTCTCACAGTCTCCCAGGATCGAAGTAACTGTAAAGTCTTCATATTAAATGTTATTTTATTCAGTGCAAAAACCACACACATTTTGCTTATGCAGTAAGAAACTGATGACAAGGTTATTTAATTAATACAGCAAAAACAGATCCTGACCATAAAGATCAACATTTATTTAATTATACCAAGCAAAAAGGTTACCAGGCTTTATGCAATGATATTATAATGCACAGAGGGCAAGAAATTAACAGAAAAGGGTCACAGAATGAAGAACAGTAAGAGACTTAAAGGTAAACAGGTGCAAAAGGGTAGCCTTGGATGCAAAACTTGTCTTGTATCTGTCATACAATAGTGCAAAACTAGCACGTTATTAAATGGTGTGTAAGTAGCAGTCATGGAACTCATCCCAAGTAACTTACTCCTAGAATTGTGTATACTCAGCAGTTTGATTATGACAAAAGATGAGATATGTGAGGCGAAAGGAAGGGCATAGCTCGCTTATGTAAAACAATACCCCCAGTGGTGTAACTACCAGGGGAGCAGGAGGTGCAGTTGCACCAGGGACCGCTCCCTCTTGGGGCCCACCAGAGAGGCAAGGAGAACTCCAATGTGCAATTCATAGGGTGAGAGCCCGATAGAGGGGCCCGGGTGCCAAACCTGTACCAGGGCACACCAGCGAGTAGTTACGCCACTGAATACCCCCACAAACTACTAAAAAAAGCTTTGTGTGTAGCTGGCACAGATTGTTACAGGGCAGTAACGGTAAAACTGTTTTGGTTCAAGCTCCCCTTTCAGGTCCAGCATTTGGTTAACGGCCTCTTTAATCATTCAGCCATAGTTCCCAGAATATTTAGGGCAACTTTGTTTGTATATTTATATATTGCGTAAATTGGTATTCTTCCCTGATCTTACCTGATGTGGTCTTTAGACTGGGACCTCCAGTCATGGGTGCCAGCCCCAAAGTTTGGGAACCACTTTTGTAGCTGCTAGCTATTTTTAAAAGCCAGTTGTTGCAGGGAGACTTTTGTAATCACAGCTCAGGGTACTTTGAAATGGGTAATACAGTATGTGGAGGATAGGTGTTAGTAGGAATCCCCATTGATTGGGAGAGAAGTACATCAACAAGTTGTTGCAGTCCCTTCCAGTCTGGATTTTCAAATTTGCCTCATAGATATCTGACCTGGGAGTAGTCAGACAGGCTGACAAAAGGGCACCACACATGATCCAAGTCGGTGACCTATATCAGTCCATAAATCACCAGCTCTGTTGCTAAACTGAAGTTCATTGACCTGTAACTGATTCATTTCCTTATTGGTCTTCTAGAAATGTTCTGGGCCAAAGAGGTTGAATCAAGTGCAAAATGAAAGTACTTTCAATTTCACTGTTTAACAGAAGAAATAACAACAAAAAATAGATAGGCAGATTATTTGTCTTGAATTTTTCAGAGAGCATTCTGCCCGACCATAACTCTACAACAGTCACTGGAACTTCCAAGAACCCTGTTGTCCACAATGTTTTAAGTGCTGCTCAACTGACTGTACAGTCAAGATCTAAATATATCAATTGTGGATTCCCATATTGCTTTTAGCTACAATGTGTCCAGGCCTGGGGGTTAGTTGTCCTTGCGTATACACTTGTCCCCCTAAAAGACAACACTGAGTAAGGAGTTTTTATTGTGTGTTTGCTATAGCATTGTGTCTTAGGTTAAAGACAGGGCTATTTGGCATAAGTGACCGACAAACTTCCCGAGGCACTGCTATAAAATATTGATGCTCTTCAATGCCAAGGTATAATTCTGATGCACCTTAGAGACGTGTTTAGATGAAAGGCACAATAAAAATGCAAATTGTTTTACCTCTCTCTAAGGCTTTGCAATCAGCACACACTTGCAATTCCTCCGAGATAGGGAACTGCTCCTGCTAAGCTTCTGCAGCTGTTGATAGAGAGCTTCTCTCTGCAGGAGAAAGATTTTTCCGAGCCCCAGCTCTGCTATTTTAGGTCAGTAATATGCATGCATGGGATAGCTGTGCCAGCGTCATGCAATCTGAATGCTAAACTTTCCCCATGTCTGTTCTGCAGTACAGGTATCTATTCATGCCAATAGGCATTATAATTCAACCCAGCACCTACATATCTAGAAATGATTACTGCTTTGCTATGCACCTCTTGGCTGTTGAGGAAGTGAACTCATTTTTAACTCTGGAGCTTTTCATTCAGTGTATGATAAAAGTATAATTCATCAGGTTTTGTGCAGCCTGTGATTGTTGATGTGTACAGAGAAGGCAGACCCCGAGGCATAAATCAGGCTGATGGAGATTAGGAGGCTGATTGCTTTTGTGGGGGAAATAATGCGTCTAGCATTCTCCCGAGTAGTATTTATCTTTGTGCTTCTGGTATTGGAAGGCATGATGTTAAAGGATTAGCTGTCTTATTGAACTCCAAACTCCAACAACATCAACAATCTCCTGCACATAAACCCTGCATTAGAAATGTGGTCTCCCGCATGGAAATGGGCAAAGAAACGCTACAAATGACTTAATCCCATCAAAAACTTTAAACACTGTCAGTTACAAGCAAGGTATGCCAGTATTATAATTCACTTCTCTGTTATATAACCTGCTCAGTTCCAGCCAGGCCTGATCATCAGCTCTTACCAAAAATATGTGTTATATGCTGTGGCTGTGTGTATCTGCTACAGTAAGAAGAATATGCAGAAAGAATAAAGAAGGGTGCAGTGGGCCCCTCAGCATCTCATGACGCCCCATGCTGGGAGATGTAACACAGCAAGATCTGGCATGATGCATGTACAAATCCCTGGATGTACATTTCATATAAGTTTGAATAAGTAAGGCTTTCTTTTTCAATGTTATTCACAAACCAAGATAAACCAGAATATGAGTGTTTATATATATATATATATATATATATATATTTGTGTTTTGAAGTAAGCTGACCAAATCACAGATTTAATAAAAGATACTCATTAATAAAACATCAAGAGATAAACAAAGACAACCAACAAATAAACTAAAAAAACCCCAACCAAGAGTAAGGAGCATAAATAGATGTTACCCTGGCCTACTGCTTGCTTGTCTGACAATTGCCCCTATGGCCGATAACTGAACCCAATTTTAATGTCTTTCAATGCAGGCGTTTTGAGGCTCAATTCACACGAGCAGATTCAGGGAGATTAGTCGCCCCAGCGACAAAATGCCTCTTCTTCCGGACAACAATCTCCCTGAACAGCCTTCTCCATTCCCTCTACCTGCAAAAGTGAAAATCGCCTGCGTCAAGTCACACGCGGCGCTTCATTTTCTGAAGCCGCCTGAAGTTGCCTCACGAGGAAACTTTGGGCGTCTTCAGAAAACGAAGCGTCTCGTGTGAATTGCCGCAGGTGATTTTAAATTGAGCGGGTGGAGGGCAGGGTGAAGGCAGTTCAGGGAGATTGTCGCCCCGAAGAAAAGGCGTTTTGTCGCTGTGGCGACTAATCTCCCCGAATCTGCCTGTGTGAATTAAGCCTCAAAAGGCCTGCATTGAAAGACATTAAAATAGGGTTCAGTTATGGGCCATAGGGGCAATTGTCAGACAAGCAAGCAGTAGGCCAGGGTAACATCTATTTATGCTCCTTATCCTTATACCCTCTCTGCATTATTAGTTCTCAACCAGCAAGTGAACAAGATGCTAACAAAGCAAAGTTTTTGAAAGACCTGGACAGATTTCTGGAAGAAGAAATGGTATGAAGTGATGTCATTCTTTTCAATGTATGACCTAGACTGTCTCATGCAAAAGATAATCATGAAAAAACATTCATTTCTTATTTTACATTTATATTCTAGCAAGCACATGCTGAGTATTCTGACCTCCATGTGTTCCCTTAAAGTCACAGGCATTACAAGACATCTCTGAAGGGCATTTGCTTGAGATGAGCTGATAAAAGGGTTAATTTGACCTGTATGAATCCTTCCTTTATATGACCCTTTATCAACTGTCAGTTCTATCACAAAGGAACAAAATACATCAGTGATGGAACAAAGCAAAGCAAGGGATAAAATAGTTCTGAATCCGTAGGCTTATCTTTATCAGAGCTGGAATCAAGGAGACCGTTTACACTGTATTATTGGGTTCATTTATCTCTGGTAGAGGCATAAAGTGATTTTGGAACTATAGGTACACAATGCTAAGGGGAATTGGAAGTAAAGTTGGTAAGCTCAGATGGGATGCTGGGCAATTTTAGTCTGGTAACGCTGCCTATATGGCCCTATACTTGATACTTATACAGTTTAGATGGCTGGGTTCTACTCTACAGTCTTCAAAAGAAGATTTGCTGCTTAAGGTAAGCTGGCCATAGACGTAAAGATTTTTGAAAGATCAAATAATTATCGTGAGACCACGATTGTCTCAAAACGATCGTTTAAATGTCCAATGTGTCCATCAACTAAAAAGACCATTTAAGGCGATATTACCAGCAAAACTGAAGGATCGCAGCCTGCTTGCGCTGCAAACATAGGTAGATTGCATGGGGACCGATAAAGATTTTCTAACCTGGCCGATCAATCATCAGCCCAATGTCGGACGAAAAATCGTGAGATGAACGATCGTTTGTATCCCACTAATTTGACAGATTGGTCGGACTTCCCTAAAATCGGTCGTTCGGCAGGGAAATATCATTGCGTCTATGGGGAGCTTAAGTGTTGTCACATAAGCCCTCATTGCAGCACACACCAGGGCAGAGGTTGCCAGTTCTGATAAGGAGCAAGTTAAAGGAGTGGTTCACTATGCTGTATAATGGTCAGGTCTCAACAAATCTTCAAATGGTTGCCATCATTTATTTTTTAAAATTTGTTTTTAAAAATTATTTCTCTTTCCTGCTTTGTGGGTGTGGATCACTGACCCCATCAAAAAATAAATGCTCTGTAAAGCTACACATTTAGGGGCACTAAGGGTCGAAGTGAAAATTCGAATTTGAAAGTAATTTTGGGCTACTTTTGACTTTGATCGAATAGCTCAAAATTCAATTTGAATTGAAAAAATTCTAATTATCAAGTATTGGCCCTTTAAAAAACTTTTTAATTTGACTACTCGCCACCTTAAAGCTAATGAATTGCCATTGTAGCCTATTGGGGACCTCCTGGAACATCAAAAAAAAACAAAAAACACTCAATTGGAACAACGTAATTGCCCAATTCGAACAATGTGATTGCTCGATTCGAATGATTTTAATACAATTGAAAATAGACGAAAACGGTAATTTTTCGATGGCTGAATTTCAAATTTTTCTTAAATTTGAAATTTGACCAATAGTATATCTGCTCCCCTTAGGTGCACATTTACTAAGAGTCAAAGTGAAAATTCAAATTTAATTCGAATTTCAAAAATTTTGACCAAATTTTTGGTTACTTAAACTATCGAATAGCCCAAAATTCGATTGGAATTGAAAATATTTGAAAATTCGAATTTTGAAGTACTGTCTTCAAAGGATTTTTTTTTCAAAATCATTCGAATCGAACGATGCATTCGAATGGTTTTTATTCGATTGAAAACGGACCGAATGACCTTTAAAATGTTTTGAGCACACCCATTTTGTGGCCACACCCCCTAATTACCATGTTCATTTTACAAAATTTGGCTACAATTACTTATTTTCTTATCTCAAAAGTGTTACAAAGTTTCTTCTTTGCACCTGTTAACTGTTCTGGTCTCTCTGCCAAAAGCCAATTAAGTTAGAAACTTTGTTTTTTTTTCTAGCTGTTCAGTGTAGAGAAAAGAGGGACTTTCCAGTACAAATGAGGGATTGCAGGTTGAGCTGTCAAAAGACATAAAAAAAGGGACAATTGGGAGGTATGGCTATACCTCAAACAATGTATACAAAAATATTACATAAAACAGTTAAAATGTGTATAACTGCTTCATGTAAATAAACCATTTTTATAATAATATACTTTTGTTGTAGTATGTGCCATTGGGTAATCATAAATAGATAACTGCCATTTTAAGAAATAAGGGCCACCCCTTTGGATCCTAGGATTCACGGTGCACACACATAAATCTAAATACATGAGCCAATTAACAGAGAGAGTTCTGACTTTTGCTTCCACACTTCTTCCTGTTACAGTTAGAGTTGTAGTATTTCTGGTCAGGTGATCTCTGAGGCAGCACAGAGAGTAACATAAAACGGGGGCTCAAGGGAAAAGATGTAAAAGGACAATATTTACTTAAATATGTAGGGATGTGAAAATTAGACACCCTCACATATTTCTGACAGGCACATCCCTAGTATTATGGACGCCTAATGGGTCCTAATGGGGACCTTTTGTGCTTATGCAACCCCTGTAGTTCTCACAGTGTACACAAGGTGGCACTGTGTAAAAGTATAAAGGTCATGGGAACCATGCGGTCAGTGTTCATTGCTTTAGCCCAACCTTGCAGGCTGGAAGGGAATGGGCATGATCCCTAGGCGCAGAGGCCCTAGTAAAGTATAGCATACTCTGTCATAGATCACTCTAGGAGTGATAGCTAGGTAGCTAGTTGAGCAGCTCACGCTCCGACAGGAGACTTAGAAGGATTAAGATCCTCGGGTACTCATAACCCAGAAATAGGGACTAAGTGTACAGACCTCAGGGATAGGGTTTCCCCTCAGGTTCCACTTGGTACAGCTGCTGAATTCTGGTGTATTTCTATTCGCATTCAAGCTCAACTACTGCTGACATGACCCCTTGCCTGAAGGGATCCAGCCCATGTATGGTGCTGTGAGTATTTGCTCCTTTATGATGTATGTATCTGTATCTACACTGTATACTCTTGCTGTGTACATTACATCTATGCTGTGTAACTGTTCTATACTCCAATGTGGTGATTGTTCCTATTGCTCTGCTGTTGAATAAATGCTGTTTTGGTTCATCATAAAGAATTACTGGCGCCCAACTTATTTGTGCTTATCGCACATGGTTACAGTTCAACTATATCCTTCCTCCACCTCGCTGCGAGGGCTCACCCCTGAGAGAAATAGTTTCATTCGTGGTTTTAATACCATTTGGTAGCTTTAACTGATTATAGTCACACCAGTTTACTATAGCGCTACAAATATATAGATCAATTTGGTAAGATTCTTTAATATAAATATAAATCTGTTGCTTAAGTATTTCTTTTGGTGGTATAGTTTACCTTTAACTCCATGTGAAGGTGTTTGTGACTTGGGCAGGTAAGTATGAAAAATGCGCTAATCGTTCATCATTTCAGTACATTTACCTCTTTTAAGATCCTCATGGTTTACATTAGGGGCTGTACTCTATTGTCCTTATAATAACCATTTTCAATGTATCATATGAGACAAGTCACTTGCCTAATCAATAATTATATGTGACATTACTTAGCCCATTTGTAATAGGTTATTTGTGACTCTGGTGTATAATAGGGACATACCAGTACATTGTGGGTATATGTGTAGTCACATAAACACATTCATAGAAGTCAAATTAATGCATATGGTGAACAGAATATAAATAAAATACTATATATATATATATATATATATATATATATATATATATATATATTTACATGTATATCAGCAAAATTACATTACTTTATGTAAGACTAAAATACCAGCAAATTGGGATATTTAAAGAAGCAACAATAGCTCCAACAAGTGTCAGCTGTCGTGCAGCCCAGGAGAAGCGTATTTCCTCAAATAAAAATGGAATGCTTTGACATTTTAATTTTACTCATTTAAGAAATGTTTAGAACTGAGCAATATTGATCCCAGACACAAGAAATAATACTGCAGATATGGGCTAGGAAAGAAAGATTGCTGGCAATGTGTAATTGAGACAGTGGAGATAATGTTAGCATTTACCCGAACAAATGAAATAATATATTATTTAAATGAAAAAGGGATGCATTCTGCCATCTGCTGAGAGCTGATACTGAAAAGGTTACTGGAGCTAAATATTTGATTGACTACATAAAGCCAGCCTTATAATGGAATGTATATGATGTTATATTGCTGGTAGAGCTCACTAAATCACCAGTGGTACCTGGGAATAAAATGGGGCATGGCTATGATAGAACCAGGATCACAGGGATTGATGAGTGGGAAATCAAAATTTAATTTGGGCATTTTTAGTAGGGAAAAAGTGGCAGGTGCAAAACCTGAAAATTGCCCCATGTGTCATTGCCCTCAAAGCATATCTCTATCCAAAAATGTATATAAAAATAGCTTTGAATTATGGGAAGACTCCATTGTAATCAAATAATTCAAATTTTAAAAATTATTTTAAAAATGAAAAAAGTAGCTTTTACTTTATCCCAACTAAGATATTATATGGAATCAGTTAACTCTTGAGTTTCTTGCACCTAAACCTGTGTATGAGACATAAAACCACCTGCGTGTTAGGGCCATAAAGCACCTTGACCTGATTTATTCTCTGAGGCCTTTACCACCACCACAGGTTATAATGCTATAATGATATACTAAGTGGTATATATCATATTTCAGTCTGTGTGAATATACAGTTATGGTATCAGTTATCTGGAAACCTGCTATCCAGAAAGCTCTGAATTGCAGGAAGGTTGTCTCCAATAGACTCCATATTATCTAAATAATTTAAATTTTTAAAAATGATTTCCCCTTCTCTGTACTTAAAAAAAGACCTTGTACTAGATCCAAAGTAAGATATCATTAAATGAATTGTTCAGTATACAAATAAAAACTGGGGAAATAGATAGGCTGTGCAAAATAGATTTTTTTCCCAATATTGTATGTATAAAGGCTGGAGTGACTGGATGTCTAAAATAATAGCCAGAACATTACTTCCTGCTTTTCAGCTATCTTGTTTTCCACAGACTGGTTACCCTGGTGACCAGTCAGTAACCAATCAGTGACTTGAGGGGGGCACATGGGTCATAACTGTTGCTTTTGAATCTGAGCTGAATGCTGAGGATCAATTGTAAACTCACTGAACAATTATGTCCCATGTGGCCCCCCTTCAAGTCACTAACTCAGAGTTAAGAGCTGAAAAGCAGGATGTAGTATTGTGTTCTGTGATACAGCCTTTATATATTACAGTACGTTTTTGCCAGACTAACTATATCAGAAATATTTTTTATTTTGCACATACTATCTCTTTACCCATTTAGTATTTTTACACTGAACTCTTCCTTTAACCATTAGTGGAATCAAAACCAGACTTAAGGCATGAAGATCCTTTATCCAGCAACCTGAGCATTCTTGATAACAGGTTCCATACCTGTACAGAGCATATAACTATTATGCGAAATGTAAGGGGGGGGAAAAGGGGAGTAGGAGACATTTAAAACTTCTTGAAATATACTAATAATTATATGATATCAGAGCACTATAAATATATTCTTGACCATTGTACACTGGATATATACGTCCTTATTGCAATAAGAATCCTAAAAGTCTAAAATGATGGCCTTGTGTGTTCAGAGGCAAACAAATCTAAAGTCACCATGTTTAGGTGTTGGCTGAAGTAGTGTAAAGGCCATTGGACAGGTGATTGGAGAATTGGAAACACATCCTCTTGAGTGATAAAAGGCAGATGCCAGGAGAACACTACCTGAATGCAAAACTGCAAAATTTGTGATAGGAGGAATAATGATCTGGGGTTATTTTGGGACTTCTTTCCTTATAGGAGAATTCAACCCCTTATTAAAATTTTTTTTACCCCCCTACCCTATATAGACCCCCCTCCCTCCTCCTTCCCAGCCTCGCTGCTACACTGGGTAAATGTCTCTAACTTTTTACTTACCCCTTGGTTCAGATTTGGGACATCAGTGTTCATGGCAGCTATCTTCTTCTCTTTGGGAATTTCAGGAAGAGAGCGGCATATCCAGTTAACTGTGCATGTGCTAAAATTCACGGAAATTGCTGAAGCACCAGAAGAATACCCAATGATTTCCGAAGAGAAGAAGATGGTGCCTGTGAACTCCGATGCCCTAAATCTGCACTTTAAAGCTACAGTATACAATTACGTCATACACTTCTGTGCTTCCTACTTTGTATGAACTGTCTGGGGCCTTTGCCAGTTTCAGCACAATAATTCTCTAATACACAAAGAAAGGTCCAAACAGAATGCTGTAGCATCATCTGACTGGGGGGGGTCCAGCCCACTGGGGCTGTTGCATAAGTGTTCAACACCCCTGAGCCACTCCCAGAGGGCCACACACACCAACCACAGCCCCCTTCCACCTCCAGCACATACCTTTGTTTCTCTTATTCAGCTGCAATTGGTATGGGTTAGCTCAGGTTTAGTGCATAATGTCAGGTGTATGTGGGGCACAGTTCTGGGCCAGGGGGGCCACGAGGGCCAGGGTCCACTAAGTATTTTCCCATTGTCCTGCTGGCCCATCCAGACCCTGTGCAGTGGTGTAACTACCATGGGAGCAGCAGATGTGGCCTTGTTTGTTACTACTAATTTATTTTTGCTGTACAGTGCTTTTCCCTCAAGGAGCGCTATACAAATAAAAATATACATAAATACATAAATACATACCCAGGTCTATCCCCTAGCCATGTTGTGTATCTCAGATGATATCACTGCTTTTAACAATATCATCATGATTTTACAAAAAGCCATGATGTTAATGGGACAGTATACCCTCAATATTGGTTCAATGAATAGAGCTTGGACTGAACATACTTTTTAAAAAAAAAAAATCTTTTTTATTGATTTTGTAAAGTATAAAACAGGATTAGTGCTCATAACACTGTAGGCATAATTAACATAATGTTCTATCATGTGTTACTGCGAGAATAAAATTGTACATATATTCTAGCGGAAGCATGAGAAGTTGTAGAAATGTCCTGGCTACTCTGATGGGTGCCAGTGCTCCATATTGGTTTCGTCTTCCAGCCTAGTAACTCTTGTGCTGTATTGTCTCTTGTAGCTCCGACATTGTTGTTGCATGAAACTTTTATAGTGGGGCAAAATAAAGAGAAAGTTGGAAAGAAAGAGGGGGGATGTGGGCGAAGGAAAGAAGGTGTTAGGAATGGGGAAGTAAAACTTGGTAGGTAGGAGAGTGGGGGGGGAGGGGGGGATGTCATTCCTGGCTAAGGGCAGATTGGTATAATAGTTGTGTGATTTTGCCCCATTGTTTATCTGTGATGTTGGAGTTGATGTCTGCTTGCCATTTGCTTTTAAATAATTGGATTGGACTGAGTTTGAGGTCTAGGATTAGGTTATATAGTAGTGAAAATGCTCTTTGTGGGGGTTCTGTCTGTTCCCAGATTTGTTCAGTGTTTGTTAGGGTAGGTTTATCTTTATGTGGTGGGAATGTGGCATGGATAAAGTGTCTGATTTGGCGATATTTGAATCTGTCTAGGTCTGTCGGGGTATTGTCCCCTAGGATGTCTTCTATGTCTTTTAGCTTGTGTTGGTTACAGAAATAGTTTTCCATCCTCTGTAGTTGTCGAGGTCTAGGCCTGGGGCGAATGCTGGGTTGCCTATTACTGGGAGGAGAGGGGATGGTGAGTTAATTCATTTCCTGTTTTGGCAAGAGTGTCCCATGTGTCTAGAGTGTATCTTAACTTTGAGTCTGTCTTGTCTCGGAAGGATCTTTCTGAGTGTTTTAGCCAGGGTGCTACCCATAGTGGGGTCACTAGGGATTCCTGTTCTATTCGTGGCCAGAGTTGAGATTTTCTATAAAATGCCAAGTCTAGGCATCTGGAGACTGTTGTTGCTTGGTGGTAGCTTTTCCATTCTGGGAGGCCAAGGCCCCTGTTTGTCTTTGCTGAGCTTAGTATGGTTTTTGCAATTCTGGGGTTTTTATTTGCCCAGATGTAGCATTTTGTGAGTGTGTCTAAGGATTGAAATGTTCCTTTTGGAGGGGGGTATGGTATGTCTGTGCGATGTATAGGAAGCGGGGAAGAATGTTAATTTTCAGTGTATTTATGCGGCCTATCCAGATAATTTTGCTTGACCAGATTCCCAGGTCGGATTTGATGGTCTTTAAGAAATCTGCATAGTTTCGGTTTACTGTCTGCTGTATGTCTGGGAATATTTTTAACCCTAGGTATGTTAGGTAAGAGCTAGAAGTAGTGATTGGGTAGGAGTGCGTAAGTGCTGAGAACTCTTGCGCGGGTATTGATATGTTTAGCGCTATTGACTTTGTTAAGTTGATTTTAAAATTGAGTTGAATTCATCTAGCTCTTTCATTAGATTTGGGAGAGATTCTAGGGTTTTTAATAAAGAAGAGTAGGTCATCTGCGTATGCTGCTGTCTTATGTTCCTTTTGTCCTATTTTGATGACGTTGATGTCTGGGTTATTTAGAATTTTATTCAGGAAGCTTTTTATTTGTATAGATAGTACAAATAAAAGGGGGGGGGAGTGGGCACCCTTGGTGTGTTCTGTTTTTAATGCAGAAGGATTGAGAGTATTTTCCATTTTTGCATAGTTTTGCTGTGGGGAATATGTAAAGTGTGGATATCCAGGTTTGCATTCTTGGGCCTAGGTTGATGCTCTGTAGTGTGTTTTTCTACCCTGTCAAATGCTTTCTCTACATTGGTGGATAGCAGCATTATAGGGGAGGCCTTGGCCTTGCAGTATTGGAGGATGCAAAATAATCTGTTTGTGTTGTCTAGTGCTCTGTGTGGGATGAAGCCTACCTACTTGGGGTCTATGATGGAGGGTAGGATTAGATTAGGTCTGGTAGCTAGGACTTTAGCGTATAGCTTGGTGTCTGTGTTCAATAGGGAGATAGGTCTGTAACTTCGTGGGTCTAGTAGATCTTTTCCTTTCTTGTGTATTACGGTTATGTGTGCTTCTAGGGCATCTGGAGGGATTTTTTTGGAACCAGAGATGGAGTTTTTGGCCTCCACCAAGTATGGTAATATGTGATCACTTAATTCCTTAAAGTAGGCTATTGAAAAGCCATCGGGGCCAGGGGCTTTGCCAGTTTTGGTGGTTTTGATGGCTAGCATTACTTTGTTAGTGGTGTTTCTAGGGCTCTTTTAAGATCTTCTGGGAGTTTAGTGATCTTAGATTTTTGAATGTAATCTTTCCCTTTCTGTTCTTTGTCTGTTGGGTTGTTTGCTTGGTTTGTCTGTGGTGGAAGTTGATATAGCTTGGTATAATACTGTCGAAATACTTCTGCTATGTCTGTTGTGTTGTGTAGGGTTTTACCCTCTGGGGATCATATTTTGGTGATGTGGTTTCTCAGCTGTTTCTTTTTTAGTGCTGCCGCTAGTAGGCGACCACACTTATTACCATGTTCAAAATACAGTTTTTTGTGTATTTCTATTGCTCGTTTCAGAGTATGTGTCTCTTAGTTATTTCCTAGCTTGTGTCAGGGCTTCAAGGATATGAGCATATTTGGATTGTTTGTGTTGTGCTTCTAAGGTGTATATTTTAGCTAGTAGCTGTTGCATTTTGGTATTGCGTTCTTTATGTTTCCTCGCCCCTAGTTGTATCAATTCCCCTCTAATGACGCATTTGTGTGCTAGCCAGATTGTCCATGGATTTGTGTGGTCAGTTTTGTTTTCCTTAAAACATATTTTTTACCTATTGCTTTGATTAAGAATTATGCATTATTATCTAAACAAATCACCAGTCCACTGACAAGACCAAAGAATAAACCTAAAGTTCAGCATAATCATTATACATACTGCTTATTATTGGACTGATGATTTTTTACCTTGCTTTTTCTAATTAAAACTTTTCTAAAAATAATAATCGACAGACAAAATGTCCAGAACAAGCCCTATTCGTTGAACTAATGTTGAGAAAGAGGACATATTGCCCCTTTAAGAGCACATTATATAATAAACTGCCATTTAACCATAAACGTTCATTTAATACGTACTTTTTATTATGTGTTAGCAAAAAAATAAAAGGAAGAGGAAAGGTGACAGTGTTTCCAATATTATGAATGCATATTTCTAGTAGCTACGCATTAATAAAACAATTGCAGTATTAAGGTTACTAAAATGTTGACTCACATCAGATTCTTTGCTTTATTCAGCATCCTCTCTTATCAATACAGCGCACATTACAAAATGTGCCCATTCTACCTCCGGAATTTATTAATCCAATTTGAGCTTATGCGCAAGCAGAGATCAGTTCTAACGATACTGATTTCCTCCTGTAACAGTTATGTTACACCAAGCATAATAACAGAGTGGCTGCACTCATTATATGCATGTAACCGAGAGATAGGAAAGTAAAATATAGAGTATGTTACAAGACAAGTACTGCATCTGCAAGGCAAAATGACAGAATGAATAATTTATATAAAAAGCAACATTACTCCTGTACATTAATGGGTGTCTTCAAATCTGTACAAAATGTATGTTACAATAAAAAAGAGCAAATATTAACCTAATGCAGAGAGAGAGTTAATGCTGCGTCCTCTGAAAGGGAACATAAAGGATCTGTTGATCTGGCCAAGCAGTTTGATCAGAGAAAGGTTGGAAGAAACATCCCCTGCATTCAAGGTGAATCAAAGGAAAACTGTGTTCAGGAGCCCAGATTGTTGAGCCAGTGGCAAGGCAACACATGACCAAATGACGTGCTTCAGGGCAAGAGCCAGGCTGTTAGTACAGCTGCCTGCTGAGACTGCCAAGAAGCCAGATGAGGAAGCTGGAAGCTTATCTGTCACAACTCTGGATAGGGCCACTTCTGGCTGAATTTCTTTGGTCTGGACCTGGAATAGATACAAAGCGGATAATAAGAGTGCATTGGCTACAGCCAATGTTGTTTATCACTGTGTTAATATTAATGTTTCCCAACTACAACATATTTATAGAATAACTGAGTAATAGGAACATTTTTGTAATTATATTTTCACATATATAACGTGTACAGGACTTCAAGTGTTTCATAGTTTTTATCTGGGAGTGTCTATTCTGTTTGCCCTTTATATAGTATATATTAAACAAGTCTTATTCTATCTATTTATGCTAAGAAAATGTATGTTAAGTCATTCTAAGTGTATCCCCGTGTCTTGGAGATGCTTAGTACAGATATTATTGCAAACACAATGAAGCAAGAATTCCACTCTGGAATATTTCATGACAGTCTGACAGCCAGAGGCCAATATTTTACTTAGCTCTATGGATGAAATTTAGCTGCCACACATATGATCAAACACAAACAGCAGATGCTCTGGGCAGAGAAAGCAATTTACAATTACAGTATATGTGTGTCTGTGTATATACGTATGGGGTGTAGAAGGAAAATTAGGACGGGTTTACTGGAATCTGACTCTATGCATGCAGATATGGTAAAATTCAAATTTGTGTGAAGGTGGATGTGCAGGCAGTCTTAAAGAATTATCAAATCCCCAATAGCTGGAGATCAGTATTTTGAAATCGCCCAGGATTCTCTAATACTTACTCATGAGCCAGGCTAACTATGACACATTTTTCCCAGCAGACTATGTACTTGATTCCCTTCAGGCCAAGACTGGAAATATGTAGATTCTAGCACAGGCCAGGCTGCTTTAAGATCCTTAGACAGTCACTGTTTTTTGGACCTGTGGTGGGCCCTTTGGTCTCTGTGTACTTTAAATGGCAGGAACTATTATGAATCTCAGTCCAGACCTGATCTTCTTATTCCCCATTAATGATATATCATATTTAAATATACCTTGTCTCTTCCTATTATTAACCCTATGCAGATACAATAAAAATACTCTGTCTAGGCCCATGATCATCAGTATTTTGAAGTCACCCAGGATTCTGTAATACTTACTCATAAGCCAGGTTAACTAGGGCACATTTTCCCAGCAGGCTATGTACTTGATTCCCCTTCAGGCCCAGACTGGAAACCTGTAGATTCTAGCACAGTCCAGGCTGCTTTAAGATGCTATAGACAATCATTATTATTATTAACATGTATTTCTATAGCACCAGCTTATTTCATAGTGCTGTAAAGTAAATGTGATTATATAATGAAATCACATGAATTACATACATAGAACATATGGAGTTACATACATCACAATAAATATGGAGTTACATATATCACACTGGTACAGAAGGTGAGGAAGGTCCTGTGCAGAAAGAGCTTACAATCTAAAGGGAAGGGAATGCTACACAAAGTGTGGGAGTGGGCAGGATCAGAGTTAAGTGGGTGAGAAATGTGGTACTGTATGTAGTGTTGCATTGGGTAGTTAAGAGTGAGGGTAGGCGTCTCTAAATAAGTGCACTTTAAGAGATTTCTTGAAAGCAGAAGGGTTTTGAGAAAGTCGGAAAGACCGTGGGAAAGAATTCCAGAGGAGGGGTGCAGCTCTTGCAAAGTCTTGATTG
>CM044433.1:134090135-134129368 GCA_024363595.1 Xenopus borealis | reverse complement strand
TTAAACATAGCTTTACCCCCACTGTAACACTTTAAGGCATATAACAGATTAACAGAATAACAAATGCTTGTTGGAACTGGTTCTGCTCTTCTGCATCTATGTTAGTAAGTTCATGAAACATTCTGTAAATTCTCTCATCTCAGTGCATTGTTTTCTATGTAATTACATCAATGTTCAGAAAGGCTTTATGGTTAGAGAGGATCACTGGGTGTTCCCACTGGCAGTAAATGTGTTGCACAATCTCATTTTTTTTTCATTGATTTGAATATAACTCTGTTCAATTAAAATGTGATTATATTACCTCAAGGAATTTGTTTTGTTGTGTTAAAACGGCTCCCTATTAAATTATACCCTGTTTTTATAATTCCGCAATGCTTTCCAGTCATACATATAATATTAGTTATTTAACCACAATGGTAATTGCTCTACGGGTTTGACAAATTAGTATACAAGCCTCCCACCGATAGCAAAGTAAACACTTTCCTGTCTCTCCTTTGGCTTCCTGACAGTTCTCCTCGGTTGCAGGCAATGGAAGCATTGTTACAATAAATAAATGTCTGATTTTGAAAATGCTTCTGTGGTTACTCCGAAAAGAAAGATTGTGCCACAAATGTCACTTTTTATGCATCCTCTTGAATGTATTTTCATTGTGATTAGAGAAATGTTATTTCTTTGCTCTTTGGCCCAATATAATGATGTTAGGCCACGTGCATTCTCTATAAAAACCCACACATTGCTGAAAAGACATTTTAGACAATTATAAGGACTAATAATAAACATGAATACATCATGCATGATTAAATGTAATATTAGTTGCGAAAGGGAATGCATTAGCATTGGCCATAGCAAATTAATTAAATTAATTATGTACTGTTTCTCAAAATGTAATCTTAACTATTTCCATCTCAGCCTCTAGCTTGCTTCATTCTGTTTTCATGCAGGAGTTGGATGTCAGATTTTCATTAACAGAGTCTTTGGGGTGGGGTCCCCTTACTAGCAGGCCTATTAAAGCTAACTTCAAGTACATTAATGCTAACTTCAAGTACAAAGTAAATCTAACAAAATGACTGGCACAAATCCTGCAACTTATAGGTAAACAGAGGCTATATTGGAGGGAAATATTTACTAAACACCGAATTTTTCTCAATATTTTATTTTAAAAAATGACCGAACTCCCATGTCCGATTCAAACTTGTTTATTAACTAAAAAACTCAAGTCAACCGATCGGGAAAAAACCCTAATTGTCTGATTTTTCTGGACATTTTTTTCCCAAATTGCTTGATTTTTTGGGAGTTTTTCGCTTGAAACCCCCATTTTTGTTTCTGATTATTGGGCTAAACCCAGTGCAATATTGTCATATTGGGATAGGTGCCTCTCCCATTGACTTATTCAGGTTCTCGACAGGTCTGAGGTTTCAGATTTTTGAATTTGCTGCATTGGTGTATAATAAATCTTGCAAAATTCAAGTTTTTTTTTCCAATGAAAACATTTTTTTGCCCCCAAAAACCTAACCATATAAATTCAAAGTTTAGTAAATAAACCCCAAATCAGAATCCCAATGCTACACGAAGAAAGAATGTAGAGAGATGCTGAGAGGTGAATAGTTAGGAGTAACTTGATTGTTTCAGAAATTGTGAAGAATTTTCAGTTAATTAGATTTAGAAAATATCTTATTTTAGTATGCTGAAGCTTTTTTTTTTACGATAGTTCCCCTATAAGGGTTTATAACAGTTAGAAATAGAATTACACTGGGGTCAAAAGAGCTTTGCTTTTATTGATCACTGTCTAAAAGCAGCCCATTTGCCTTCGTTACTCTCTAGTAGTCGCACTTGTCCACTGAAGACTAGACTACTTGGTCTGCCACTATCTTAAATAATCTTTCACAGCAACTTTATTATCTTTACTAACTTTAAATTTATCAAGTGCAAGAGAACATTTTAAAAGAATATCACAAAAAGAACGCTCATTTGCGATCAGATCGGAACAAGTGATGGAGCACTACAGGGTGCAAAATTCAGTTATCACTTCAGCCTATGAGATAAACAGTACAAAATGTGCTAGTTTTGATTTTGGAGGCACATTTGATGCAATTGCGAGCAACAGCACAAGGGAGCCCTGTATTTATCAATAAAGTGGGATCAGGGTACATTATGGGTAGAAAACGTAATGCTTTGTATCTGTTCTTCTTTGCATTGTACCCCACTTTACTAAATGAGCCCTCTAATCTTAGTACATATTGAAAAGTGAAATATTCCAAAAAAGGCTACTAATATGATTAAATGACTAAATCATAACAAGAGATAAACACACATTAGAGCATCTGTCTTGCATTTTCTAAAATCCCTCTGCTGGCTCCCTAATGAATTTTGCATTCAATCTAAAAATCTTCTTATACCATTTTAAGTGATTTGCAGCTATTTTTATTGATGGTCTAGTCTGCCACCATGTTCCTGTGCATACTATGTTCTTCATATGATGCCATATCAACTCTGCTATCATTTAATTTGGTAGCCTATATTTGGGGACCTATGCCCATCAATATTCATCTGTCTGTATACTTTGCATAGAGACGCCTACTCAGAGCTGCATTTGATTAATGCTTCCAACTAACCAACTAGCACTGCAGACCTTTGCAGACTTACATTCATAACTCATGGGGGAATATGGTATATGACATTAGTGTATTAAATGTGATAATGCTTATGTGAGGATTTTGCATTGGTTTAAATTTCAGATATATTTCACCCTCATACGATTGCTTCTCTTTCAGTATGCATCACAATCAATTCAAAAAAGTTGTGTTCAGCACTAAATTTACACCATAAATCGGGGGTGCAATGAGGCTGTGACCACAAAATTCATCCAGACAAAGAAAAGACTTATGCACTCAACCCATTATCAACATATTAAAGACATGGAACAAAAGGTACTAAGTTTGCTCAGGGGCAGTAACCCATAGTAACCATAGCAGATAGCATTTACTAGTCGCCTCTTGGGCAAAGTTAGTGCCATATATTAAATACGGGGGGTTGTGCTTTAAACTACTAAAGATGTCCTTCCCTTTAAAGAAATCAGGGGTTGTTTGTCCTTATATTGCGATTCAGTGGTAAGCACACTTCTTCTTCTAAACTAAAACACGTGAATATGCTATTTAAAATTTGCTCTGTATGTTTACATCCAAGCAGTGCCAGGGTGGGTACAGTAACACCAAAAAAATTCAAGAGTTTGAAAGTATTTGCACTATAATGTGCTGTTGTCCTGCACAACTGGTGGGCTTACTTCAGAAACTCTACAATAGTTGACAACCTGCTGTGTAACCATAGGGCAGCCATTCATAGAACAGGTTACATAGCATAGAGCGTATCTGCTGTCTGCTAAGTATCCTGCAACTTTTCTCCTTTTTTGGCTTGAATGGCTGCCCCCATGGCTACATAGCAGCCTATTTACATTTTTGAAACCAGAAATTAAGCTGTTCTATTGCAGAGAGCAAAATTGCCCCTGGACCCCTCCATCGACATCATGAACCTCCCCCTTGACCCCCTTGGTGCAGAAAGTGAGTACAGGGGAGGGCAGGGGTGGCGGGAGTGGCGGGAGCAGCCTTAGGCAGTGGCGTGGCCAGGATCACCCCTGGGTGCAGGTACAAGGGTAGGCTAATCCACCCTATTATAACACTCAAAATCACCTGTTGATGCTGGGTGGCTTTGGGCTTACTATTGGGGGAACTGGGGAGCAATTAAGGGTGAGTAGTAGCATCTATCATCAACTATCACCACAAGTGGTTTTAAAGCAATGCTCCTTCTGGCTTCTAGATGTGGAGACTACTATGCTCCTGGCATCCTCTACTAGCATGGCAGGTTATACGGGTTTGGGTATGGTAATCCAGACTGTTCTGAACCTGGGATTTTCCAGATAAGGGGCCATTCTGTAATTTGTATCCCCATACCTTAAATCTGCTAAAATATCATTTCAACATGAATTAAACCCGGTAGAATTATCTTGCCTCCAACAAGGATTCATTATAGCTTAGGATCAAGTACGAGGTACTGTTTCATAATTATTTGTTACATAATTAAAATGGATTCTATGGGAGATGACCTTCCCGTAATCCCAAACTTTCTGGATAACAGGTTTCTGGGCAATTTATTCTAATAGACAGATTCTTGTCTGCCATCCAGGTTTGGATTTGCTGTGAACTTGCCCTGTTTAGTCTCATTGTAGGAATCAGACAAATAATGTTCTATATTTGTTATGTAAATAACAAATGTAATGACTGCTGTTTCTTTGGAATCTTCCCAACTATATTCACTGTAGCTAAAGAAAAGGAACTTAATGAAATGCAGGAAAGAGAAGCATGAACATCTTGGCAGAATGACGGATTTGTGCACCTGCTAACAGAAGGGAGTGAGCAGCTGAAAACCCCAATTCAGGGAAAAATCTAAAGATATTTACACCTGAGGAAAAAGCACAGGGAGTTAGCTATTCATTGTCCATGGGTAAAAAAAGCAATGTGATTTATTTATTAAATAAATGTACAGCTCCCTTAATAATGTTCTTTCAGTCAGTTCAATCAAAATGGATGAAAAGTGTAACAATATCCATTTAGTGTAAAACCCATTATGCTAGCCGAGTCCTATTTGTGATGGCTGCCCACTGTGTAAATGTAAGCTAGAGCAGTTTGAAGAGAACGTTCTGATATGGTTGTGCTGATATTTTATACCATTCTGTTTTTTTTTTAGACTTTGAATTAATCAGCTGCCATGTTGGAATTCTTAATGTGATTCACCCCCCCCCCCTTAAAATACTGGCAAGTGAATATTTTTCAGCGGCCAGTCAGTTTTTCTTGTGCCGTTTATTGAGAAGAGTGAAATGCAGAGGCAGATAATCCAGACAAGGGTTAATGGTGAAATGTTCTGTATCAATAAAAGTACCAATGTCATTTTACTAGTAACGTTTTTTTTTTTTAGAGCTAAAAATATGAGACCAATAATGGATTTTTGGATTCACAAGTGGCTGCTGCAATGACTTATTCAAAGCAAAGAGAAAAAAATAGAGCATGTTGATTTATAGTGGTATAAATTGTATTGATAGATGGCATCAGTCATGCCATTGTAGATACAGTCTTTGGCCTTTTTAATGTGAAATACCATACATATACTTACTTTGTCTTTGGGGAAAAACATAAATGCAGCTATTTTCTGCCTGTGTTTAACTTTGTTTCTGCATTAAAAGAAAAGATCTGCAATTTTTGTTGCTTGCATTCAGCAGTAAGGGATAATGTGTTGGAGTGATTTCATATAATGTGCTCAAGTATGTTTCAGATTATGTAATCACAGCCAACTGTAAAAAGGGAAAACACTTAAAGGAAAACTATACCCCCAAAATTAATACTTAAAGCAACAGTTTATATCAAATTAAGTAGCCTATCAAAGAATCTTACCAAACTGGAATATATATTTAAGTAAATATTGACCTTTTACATCTCTTGCCTTGAACCACCATTTTGTGATGGTCTGTGTGCTGCCTCAGAGATCACCTGACCAGAAATATTTCAACTCTAACTGTAACAGGAAGAAGTGTGAGAAGCAAAAGACACAGCTCTGTCTGTTGATTGGCTCATGTAACCTAACCTGTATGGCTATCCTAAGATCCCAGGGGAAGGACCTTATTTTTTAAAATGGCAATTTTCTATTTATGATTACCAGACTACCTAGGTGGAGGAAAAACACTCTCCCGCCCACTGTCAACATTTGAGAAACACTGCACTTTATTAGACCCACCAAGACACAATATCTCACCGATATATTAATGCTTACAACAAACAGAAGAACTGTCAAAATTACACTTTCTTAGATCATGGAATACAGACCTCAACACCCCACTTACAGAGGTACAGCTTGGCAACTTTATATTGAAACTCCTCTGCAGCACCAGGTGCTGCAGACTCCAACAAATGAACTACAAAATTCTTACCAAATGGAATAGAACACCAACAAAACTCTATCGCATATTTCCGTAAACATCAGATACTTGCTGGAGATGTCTGAAAGAGAGGGGCACAATGATGCATATCTTTTGGAATTGCCCAATGATACAGTCCTATTGGGACTAAATACTCGAGATAGCCGAAGAAATACTAAATTGTACACTAGACCGACAACCTTAATAGTGCCTGTTGTTCCACACCGAAAAATCTATTTCTAGTTTCAAAAATTCCCTTGAACCCTTCTTAATGAATGCAGCAAAATATCTAATCCCTTTATACTGGAAATCTAAACAAGCCCCAACTGTTAAAGAGTGGCTGAACAAGGTAGAGGAGCTCTGTGTCTTTGAGGGACTCTCCACAATTACAGAAGAACAAGATACAGTCTTCACCTATACGTGGTGGAGATGGCTCAACTTCAAAGAAACAGAATGGTACAAACTATTGACATAATGTGACATCAGCTGACCTCTCCCCTCAACTTTTTAGCTAACTTAAGGTATGGAGATGAAAATTATGGAAAGATCACTTTTACAGAAATTCTCAGGTTCCAAGCATTTTGGATAACAGGTCCCATACATGTACCTGTAACTCAATAAGAAAGATCTGGAAGCTCTGTGTAAATACTTGTAATTAGTAAAATAATTGAAAAACATGCATGCAGTTATTATCCTTTTTATTGCTAAATACAACCAGCAAACTTCTAATTTTAAATGGCTTGAATTGGGGTGTAATGGATTCAGCTATACAGTGCTTTTGGCAACACATATTTACCCTACCTATGCACCATACTGACAAAGTGCTCAGTAATTCCTGTAGGGTGAAGTTTGATCTAGTGTTCATATAGGTAAGTGGTTGAAGTGAGAAATCCTAGCTGTGGTGTTTGTGCAAGGTGCCTGTAGGTGTCGCTGTGCACAGGAATTGTGCTGTACATGCACAGTGCCTTCTATGCTTTTTTAAAGAATTGGCGTTCAAGTTACTGCTAATGTGTAATGGCTGCATGAACCTGCTAATAAAACACTGTTCTACTCTGATAATCCTCAGATACCAAAACTTAACATAACACTAGGGGTAAAATGGATAACCCCATTCTTTCTATGTGAGGGTAGATACCATGGTGAGTGCATTATAATCATGGTAAACAACTACTATAGGTAAGGGAGAGAGAAAGAGATTTTGGAAGTGGATAGTGAGTACTGTATAATTCATGGGTGGAGAAAGGAAGATATATATAATCAGGCTGACAATATAAAATATATAATAGTATAACTGTATTCTGCTACTGCAGGGAATCTAACACTGCCTTTCTTGCAGCACTACAGTAGTCATGTGTCTTTGCTACAGGGGAGAGCAGGTAGACTATGATTTGGCATGCCTCCACTCAGGGTCAGGACACACTGGGCTATGATAACCTTTCCTGGGAACTTCCCTGATCCACAATCAAACACAAAGAAGAAAGGTTGGTGGGTTTATTTGCAGGACACTGTACCTTTAAATAATTGTGATATGCAATGTTACACAATACCTTATATCAGGGCTGTCCAACTGGCAGCCCACGGCGACCCCCCCCTTGTGTGGCCCCCCCTACCGGCTGTGTTTGCTTACCATGTGTAAGATTTAAATGGTATCACTACAGAGATGAACTGGCCTCTGCATTGTTTAAACCTCAAATTCAGACTAATCCCCTGTATTGTTCACACCTGTAATCCCCCTGCATTGTTAAAACTTCTGACACCTATATTGTTCATAACCCTAAAGCCATGTACTGTTCACACCTGAGACCCAGACTGAAACTGCCCACATTGTTCACCTGTTCACACTTTATTCAAAATAAATATTGTCGAATGATAATCGAATAGTTTTAGGCTACCTTTTATTCGATCATTCGACGATCGAATACAAATTTATTCGATCAGTCGAATAAATCATTCAATCATTCAAATAATTTGTACGATTTGAACGATCGAAGACTTCAATCGTTCGAATCCTGTTCGGTCAGGACTTAGACTCAGAAGCCTATGGGAGGGTTCCCAATCTGGCGAAGTAGGCAGTCGAACATTTTAAAAATTTTATTGTATTCGCTGATCGAATGATCGAACGATCAAATATTTGATCATTCGAATCTATTCGATCATTCACTATTTGATGATCGAATATGCCTAATTTGCATATTCAACCAATTGAATAGATCCTACGATCAAATATTCGATCGAATTCAATTTTGTACATCTGTTTTCCTGCCAACTGGTCAAAGTCAGCAGACTGTATCATCATTTGGCACAATTTGGTATGCAACTGAATCTGTCACAAAATGATTGGGGACAACTGTGTGTCACAAAGTGCTTAACGTGGTATTGTGGGGGTGTGGCCACAAAGTAGTGTGTCCAAAATGTTTCCATGTTAACAGGGAGGCAGTGATCTGAGGTTAATTCAATAATTAAAATGAAACTACAATAACCTGCATGCAGTGGGCATAGAGGGCAGGGCAACATCACTCATCTCGGTAACTGGAGAGTGGCAAATGATCATGGGTAGTGATTCTATGATTAAAAGGAGGCATATTTCCACATATATTCTTTTATTTGTTACATTATTTGGATTTTTTTCACAGCACATATTGGGCTATTTTCGGGCTTCTTTTTAAGTGGCTTTTGACTTGTTTTGGGCTGGTTTTCGACTGATTTTGGCTGGTTTGGAAAATTAGACCTGGCAACCCTGATACATTGTTTCCCTACAATAGCAAATACCTTATCTTCCGTTACTTTGTCCATAATCACCTTTCTTCATGGCATTTTAACCTTTTACTCTGCTTCTCTACTCTTCTAAACCCGTATCTTCCCCTGCCTGCACATGATTAAATACCCATACTCTTTATATGAAAACTTGCAAAATGGGTTCCATTTGTTAATACCAAGTTGCATCCATTAATGGGACTAAACAAGCATGTTCTTCTTCATGTTGCATTGTGAGCCCTCGTGAGATTAATGGGGCTGTGTAGGGACAGCCGAGAAACCATATGTATGTGCTGATGTGCCCAGTCTGTGAGCTATTTTGTTGGATCGGCAAGACTTGATGGCTTCTGTTTCTGGGATGGATTGGTAATTGACTACATGAATATTAAGGGTGTCTGCAACTGTGCTGTTATCATAGCTCTCTCAAGGTGTCCTTTCTAACAGGAAAGGTTTTCTGGATTGTAACGGCAAATGGTCTTGATTTTGAATTGTATTATATGTTAGGATTTAGAAAAGGTAAAGTGTTGGTACCATAAAATGTATATGCTATAGACTTAGTTCAGTCATAATGGGCAATATAACTCCTGGGAGCATATATCACTAATGCCAAAGTCTTCTTAGTTAATGGCCCATTATTTCCACTTTCACTGAATAAAAAGCTCAGCTTATCCTTCCAGCTGTGACTGCAGTCATACACAATCAAGCAGTAAATCAGTAAAGACACGGGGAATCTGCACTAAGACCAATATTTTGCTGATGGCCCTTGCTGCTTATGTTGTCTTTTTTTTTGTAATTCCACAGGGCTCTAAAACACAGAAACCCAGGTCATCTGAATGAAGTAGAGCCACAGTTAAGGTGGCCATAGATGCACGGATAATATGGTATGAAAAGAACACAACATTTGGTGTGTGTATGGTGAGAGACCAGCTGACCGATATTGGCAGAAGACTTGGATATCGGTTGGCTCATATAAGATAGTAATTGTTACATCTCTGGCCACCTTTAGAGAAGAGGGCCACATTAGCAATGCAGGAAGGGTAAGGTCCCATAAAATCAAGGGAGAAATCAGGGATACATGTAATAAAACATGCTACTATATGTGTGCTTATTTTCACTGCTAATTATGCAGGTACATTTGCAATGCGAAACAGCAACATTTTTAATTCTTATGTTTGCAAACAATAATTAACACTGTTTATTATATATGGCCCTGAATTCACAAAATTGAAACTAGGTTTAGTAACCTTTATCCAGTGGGGATTTTCTGCCCTAAGGAGGCTCATGTGATGCACCCCCACTGCTCTTATCTATCTCACATTGGTAGGGGCCCAGGGGTGTGCTGCAAATGAATGAAATCTGAAATCTGGCTCTCAAAGCTACTAGAATCTGCTTTTTGCCCTTACTAATTCTTTCAAACAGGTGACCAGTACATTCTTCCTTCTGACTGGTTGATATGGGTTAATATACTAGACTTGTATTGCAGTTACATTATCCTGTAAAATATGTTGATTAGCACAAGTTTTTAAAACGTTTTATTCTAAACTCATGCCCACATTTAGTGCACAACATTTATTCATCTCTTCAACTCACCCTAAGAAATATTTTTTTTTACCTTTATATGTTTTTATATTACAGGTATGGTATCCATTATCCGGAAACCCATTATCCAGAAAGAGTTGAATTACGAAAGGGCCATCTCCCATAGACTTCATTTTATCCATGTAATCCAAATTTTTAAATAAAATATTACCTTTTACTTGATCCAAACTAAGATATAATTAAAGTAATCCCTAATAGAAGCAAAACCAGTCTATTGGGTTTATTTAGGGGCAGATTTACTATTGGTCAAATTTTGAATTGAAAAAAATTCAATGTGAATAGTTAGGGAATAACAATCCTTCGAATTCGAAGGATTTTTACCGCAAGTCGATATATATAAAAATTAGATCGATAAAATCTTTCGATTTGATCGAATAGATCGATTTTAACCATTCGATCGAATTTTCACTATTCGATCTAAATTCACTTACCCCACTTCAGTTGGTTGAACTTGGCGAACTAGGCAGCTGAATAAAATTTTAAAGGGGACAGTCGAATTGTCGAATATTCGAATAGATTTTTATTCGAATGATTTGAATCATTCGAATCGATCAAATTTAAAAAGTTCACTGGTCGAAGTCACCTAATTTGCATATTCGGAATTTGAATCTTTTTGAAAATTTGATCGAATTTCAAATCATTCATGTGAATTCATGTGAATTTAGTAAATCTGCCCCTTAGTGTTTAAGGGGACAATTTACGAAATTCATGTGAAATGATCGAAGTTCGATCGAATTCGATCAAATACCGATCGTACGAATTTTTCGTGAAATTGGATATGCAAATTTGGCCTCATCGATCATCGAATATTGAATATCGAATAGATCGAATGATCGAAGGAATCAAAATTTTAAAGTGATTCGACTGCATACTTCGCCAGATTGAACCTACCGAATTGTAGACTAAGTCCTGCTCGAATACCATTCGTACGATCGGAGCGTTCAATCGTTCAAATCGTACGAATTTTTCGAACACTCGAAGGAAATTTCACGTTTTATTTTGTGGGGAATAATTGTAAATTTGCCCCTAAATGATTTTATAGTAGACGTAAGGTATGAAGATCCAAGTTATGGAAAACCCCAGGTCCCAAGCATGGACAACTAGTCCTATAACAGGTCTCATACCTGTATTATTTATTTTTATGTTCTGACACTGCATTTATAAGAACTATATCTGTCATTATTCTATACTTGTTGATTTTTCCCTCTACTTTCTTGCTTTTTTTTTTTTATACAAGGTATATAAGGTTAGGGACCTTTCTCTGTCAGTTTCACTTCAGTGAATTTGCCCTTTAAGTTCAACAGACGCAAACAAACACACAGCATATATTTCATTGAGCAATATTCACATGCACTGTATAAAATAAAGCTCATGTCATGGCAAAATTAACAGTTGAGCAGCCAAGAAGGTAACTTATCAGCTTAGAATGCACATGTTCAGCTAACCATATACTTTGAGATAAGGCAAAGTCAACAAGTAATCAGATCTCAACCCTATTTGGCCATCCACTAACTGGACCAAATTGTGCTGATCCACTTGGTGGCCCAGGGTCCTATGGAGATCCATCAGCCAAGGACCCTATCGATGCACAGTGGTCTTTGCCAGGAAGCATTTTCAAATTTGCAGACAGCTATCTGCCTGAATTTTGGCCAGATATGGGGTGAGCAGGCTCTCCTAAGGGCCCCTGCTCTGGCCAATAAGACGTTGACTTCATTTGGTAGCGCCAAGTCAGCAGCTTTTGCTGGTTGTGCATGTCAATTTTATTTCAGTCAACACAACTTTAGGGCAACTTTACTGCTATATTTTTATAGAGACCTGCAATGTTGTGGAATATAGTTCCCTTGTTGTAGAGCTAAAATAGTATAGAAACTAGGCATTTTATTTTAGGGTATACAGGGCATTTCTGGGTACTGGCTTGCACTACTCTCCCTGTAAGTAGTTTAAAAGCTCCATTTTCTGTAATTAACAGTACCTTGTACTTGGTTGACTGGAGTCTTATTGGATTTATTTAATGTTTAGATGAGGTGTGAATATCCAAATTATGGAAAAGATCTATTATCTGGAAAACCCCAGGTCCAGAGCATTCTGGATAACAGGTCCCATAACTGTAGTTTACTGTAATGTAATTATAAGACTGCTAAGAGGGCTTCTCAGATCTGCAGCATTTTCATCAATGCCATTGTCCAAGGATTTTAGCAAGGATTTTCTTTTTGCTTCAAGTAGAAACAACACATGATAACAGCCTTCACTCATGCAGAAAGATGTCAGCTGAAAAAAGTGAATACACCAGATGAAAGGAAGGTATCAATAACAAGTAGATAGCTAATAGTGTGGAACATATTTGAAAAAACAAGTAAAATTAGAATAGACAACTAAATCATGCCAGTAGCCTGAAAAATCAAACACTGAACAATAAGGGGGTAGTTTCTCTTGTACAGAACTAAATCCCAATTCAATCTGAAACATAAAGGAGAAGATATATCTGACCGAGAATAATTATTTTGAGCTAAGTGTTATTAAAGAGAAAACAATGTGAAGAAATAGAATATGGATAGAATAATTAATATTACATTGTATTAAAGTACTTACATCCAGTAAATGGAATTGCTTCATCAAAATGAGCAAGATAGTTCAGAATCAATAGAGAAGAGAAAAGAAAACAATAAAGGAAAGATATTACCTTACAAAGCTTTGTATATGTAAAGGCATATTTATCAAAGGGTGAAATTTCACTTTCACCCATTGATAAATATGCCTTTCAAAATCCCATAGAAATGAATGGAGAGTGGTGGAATTTCTCTCTAGTGGCGGAACTTCACTCTTTTACTACGTTTCGTACAATTTTGGCGAATATTCTAATGATTTTTCTGTGACTTTTCGTAGAATCGTTCCATCGTACGATTCTGGTAAATAGTCAAACGCACTCAAAACTGGCGAATATTTTATTCGATTTTGACGAATATTTACTCGTATGGACGTCTTTATTACAGATAAATGCTTAGATGATGCTTGAAGTGGCCACTTTTTATTACAAATGTCCAAGGAACCATATTAAAGAAATTAAAGATCCTCTAATGTTTTTACAGAATTTTATGTCCATGTAACTATGGGTGAGCTAATAACTAATATTACATTAGCATATGAACTCAACGAGCATTTAGTCAATCAACGATTGAAAAAACACACAGCTACCACCAACAATCTGATTGATATAAATTAACATACCTTTCTCCTTTTGCATGTTTCTGAGATACAGACCAAAGGAATCACTTACAGTTGCAACTGCCATGTCCTTGCGCACATTGAACCCATTCGTTAAAGGTGTCTATATCTAAAGATGATACTTGCAATTCCCTATAGTTGTTTTTGGTGCCAATGCCTGATCCATATCACACTAAAGTATCCTACTGACCAAGGGGAACCCTGGAACTACTGCCACCTTGCAGCTGGGGCAGTGTCTGTAGGCACAGCAGACTAGGGCCTAAAGAATGATGTAATTTCAATGGCGTGCAACAAAAATAACACTCGACTACAGCTGTGTGCATTTTGAGTGCAAGTTTGTCACACGAAACAACCCATTATGCCTCCTATTACACTGGAATTGTTGAGAGAACACTGCATTGTGGGTAAAATGGTCAAAATTAAGTGAAAAATTGCACACAGTGTTTTTTTTTTCTAAATTATACCGTACTTCTCATCAAACATGGAAACTCAGCACTACAGCATTAACTTTTACCTGTACCCCTTTCATTTCGCTGTCTCTTATCTTCTGCTGTTCCACCTTTTATTTGCTCCTACTCTATTTACTTTCATCCACCAATAATGTAATGCTCTAAAAACACTTTGCCCATTAAAGGGTAGATATCAAAAGTAGAGTATCATTGCATTTCATATACAGTACACAATGTCATGCTCTTTCAAATACTGACAGCAGTGGGTGGGCATAAGGCTACGTACAAGTTTCCAAAGTCTGTGTATTTTTCGTTTAAGACATCTAAATAACTGCAACACACATTTAACACATGCTCATTTGAGTTTTATTATAAGTATTGTTTGAGATGATTGAGGACTATAGTAGAAAATGTGCCAAACCATCATTCCCAATTAATTTCTGCATTGCTTTAAAATACCCACACAAATCATTGCTTGATTTGAGCAGTTGGAAGATCTCACTCTGCTATTTTCAGTGCTGGAAGCAAGTTACAAAGAGCTGAGCAGGCAGAACAGTAAACATAGGCTTTTGGGAGTAACGATGCTGAAACCCCCCATCCACTCTGCTGCTACAGGCGTCTGCAATGTGGCAGAGAGTTGGACACATTTCAAATTGATTTGCACTGTATTTTTGACAGTTGTTGACAATGAAGATGTGAATATTAAAGCATAAATGCTTTTAACTCCTTTGAAAAGGGGTTTCAGAAATCAGTTTAAAATATAGAATGTACAGAATATGTGTGAAATGAAGCTCTCTTGATAAATATATAGTGTGAATATGTTATGCCATTAAACTCAAAATGTCTGATAATAGATCAGATGATATCATGATATACTGGAGTATTAAATGAAATGATTTACCTTAGCTTCATCTAAATGAACCATTGCCAAAAACGGTAAGGTCCTTATTGCTGGGCTTAATTACTTCCGTTTTTTTGCATGTTTGTTTTGTCTTTCGTGTACATCTCTGATTGGCTCTATGTTCTGAACATACAGAAAACAACTACATAAAGAAAACCACAAATCATTGCAATTGTAACTAATGAAGGTGTCACCAATACTCCAGTCTCTATTTAAAACAGAACACCTATAAATACGCACTTGATTATTGATCTGTCCAGATGTTGCTGGAATGATAAGATGTACAGAACATGCTTGCTTAGAAAGCTCTCAGTCTGGGGCCCTGCAATTTATAGGCACTGAGTATAGGAAAAACTATTAACAACATAAAGCCTCAATTAAAATGGCAGCACACTGAGCACTCTCTGGACTCAATAACCAAATTTTACCTACAAAACAGAAATTGCCCCCAGAATTGTGGGTGCTGTCTAAGTTGTATCCACTGCAACTTGTGCAAGATGCACCAGTTCAGATGAAGATTAGCTTTAAGCTTGGTAAATCACACATTCTTTTGACTATGAAGATTTGTATCCATCCAGGTCATGGTATATTTAGGGGCAAATTTACTATTATTCACTGAAAATCCTACAAATCTATTCGAAATTCGATAAGCATTCGACTATCGAATACTTATCGAATAGTTTTAGGCTATCATTTTGCTCGATATTCGATTTCTCGATGAATTCGTACAATTGGATACCGATCGTTCGATTTCACGAAAAAACCATACTGTTTCCTTTGAGCCTCCGAAAAATTAGTACGATTCGAACGATCGAAGCGTTCAATCATACGAATGGTATTCGAGCAGGACTTAGCAAAAGAAGCCTATGGGGGTTCCCATAGGCTTCTATTGGTATTCGGTAGGTTCAATCTGGCTAAGTAGGCATTTGAAGGATTTTAAAATTTTAATTCCTTCAATCTTCGAATGATCGAATTATCGAATATCGAAGTTATAATTAGGGACACAAATAATAATAACAAGACAATGATATTCATTATTTGATAAATAATACATGTATTAAGAACCATGATTATATATGCAGGCTAAGAAACCAGAGCAGATGGCAGGGCAAGTGAAACAAATAAGATTTTAGTTCTGGAAATTAAAATAGCCCATGGCCCAATGATTCTATAAACAGCATTTACAAAAAAATATATTTACTTTTGCAAAAACAACACATTTTTTAAGAAAAGTGCCTCTGCTGCATGTGTGTATTCTTAATTTCAGCATTAATGTTATCTCCGCTTTGCTGACTTTGGCTTTGCTTCTGGTGGGATCAGTGACTGCACTACTCCCAGGTGCTAACAGAATGTTAGATGAAAGGCATGGGAGTATGAAATAGGGCAACCAGCTCTGTCAAATTCACTCTACAGTTAATTAAGAGAAGAGTAACCAGTTTGAGATGCTTCCTTATACAGTATAATTGGCTTACAAATCCATGAACGTACAGTATGATACAGTATATCACCCTTGAGATCCTTGTATCCAGGGCAGCCATCAACACAGTCCAGAGGCTACAGATGCACTGGGCTCCATCATACCAGGGGTCCTAAAAAAGCAAGACTATGACACAGGGGGCTTTCAATGTCCTACTTTAATAGGGCCTCTGAAGGCCAGGTAGGCTTCTGATGTAGGCCCAGTCTGTGTAATAAATGTTCATGTTGTTGGCCCAGGCTCATCACATGATGGCTAGAATATATAACTAATAATCTCATTGCTAGGGGGAAGAAAGCTCTTTGTATTCTCATTTGTCAAAAGTTAGTTATAGCTGACACCACTGGGATAAGCACTGAGCAGATGTGCTCTATTTTTCTCCCAAAATCTTCCTCAAACCAACCTGCACCCAAGCATTCATGCATTGCTTAATATGGCTGCTGATCTTATAAGCATTGACTCTGCAGTGCATCGGTTTGTTCCATTCCTGAAGGTTTTGATCAACTGTAATGTGTCCATTTGCTCTAATACCTGCAGACAGTGTTTTATTCATTTTTTAGGCTAAAGAGAACACCTTCTTATGGCCTCTAAATGCCCCAAGAAAGTCTACAAAAGTATATTGTTGGGTTCCTCGTGCAATTCATGGTGCCCTGGTATTCCACGGGACATGTCCAAAGATGTCAACAAAGCAATATATTTTTACATTGAAATACCATGCTTTATAAAGACAGATTTTATTTATGGGTTTTTTGAGTGTGACAATCGTCCTGTCATTTGCACTACTTAACAGTCCTGATCCCTTAAGGCAGGGATCCCCAACCTTTTGAGGCCGTGAGCAAAATTTAGAAGAAAAAGGAGTTGGGGAGCAACGCTAGCATGAAAAATGTTCTTGGGGTGCCAAATAAGTGTAGTGATTGGCCATTTGGTAGCCCCTATGTGGATTGTCAACCTGTAATGATGCTCTGGTCCTTATACAACCAAAACCTTCCTCAAAGCCTGGAATTCAAAAATAAGCTCCTGCTTTGAGGCCACTGGGAGCAACATCCAAGGGGTTGGAGAGCAACATGTTGCTCACGAGCTACTGGTTGGGGATCACTGCCTTAAGGCATTGTGAATAGCCTAAGGGCCATTGTTCTAAATTGGAGTAAACTGCAGCTCAGAAATACACCTTTCTGCAAATAAAAGGCAGAAGAAATCGGGGCAAGTCTATTAAACTTGCATAGAAGCTTCATGCAATTCTGAGACAATTGGACTAAACATATTTGTTGCTATGACTTGTGCTTGTCTCTTTCTCTAGACTTCAGTTGACTTCGCCAAGCCCATTGAAATTAATCATTCTGACATAAAATGATTGCGTAACTCTGTCACATGCAGTTTCATCCTTTGAATCTGACCATGTAAAGGTCATTTTTAATTTAAAGTACTTTCTGTATATTAGCTGCCTTTACCTGCCTCTCTCTCTCTTGCTCCTCTGTTCTCTCAGTGCTGGCAACCCACCACAGACACAGAAAGGATTATTATTATTATTATTATTATTTGCACTTTGTGCTCTGTAAGCAGTTAAACAACTACTGGTTAGCTCATGCATTCTGTTTATAAACCCGCAACTTCTGTAAAGAACAGAATAATTTTAGCAAAGACCAATAATGATTGATGGTGCACACAGCAATACACTAATACTATTTAGGTGCTCACTGCAGGTTTCCCCTGTGAGATCCCTAAGGATTTTACAAAAGTAACAGTGGTCCCTATGAAAGTTAGAAATGCTGCATTGCTGATCCAGAATAACAATCTACGATACTTGCCCACGTTGCTACATCTTTCTGCTGGCTTAGGACCACCTTTCAGGGTGGTTTGGGGGACTTCCATATCCCTTAAATTCTCCAGAATGGCACATTGTTGTGTCGGGAATCATATATCATATGGGAATCATATATACTTCATATGATACAGAGACGTGCTATAAAGCCTACAGTATGTATGGAGAACCAGTTCCATAGAAGGAGCCAAGGGCATAATACCTAAATAAAGCTCTGTAATCTGCATGTGAACTTTCTCCAAAGAAATCATGTTCTGATTGCAATGGAAGAGGCATATAGTAAAATTGTTCACTTTTTTTCCTCTTGGTAATATACATATTAGCCTTAAAAGTGTTTTGTCTGACCTTTTTCCTATAGGTAGATCATCCTGATATTACATCACTGACTAATTCTTCACAATATGGCCCGGAGCAGCCTGAAAAACAGCAGGTGATGCCACCCCACAATGTATAATATGTTTAGACAAGGGGAGGTGGAGCGGTTCTTTGGAAAGTATTTAAACTATAGCTATAAGATGTTCCTTTTAAACCAGAGGTGTCCAACCTTTTGGCTTCCCTGGGCCATTTTGGAAAAAGAAAAATTGTCTGGGGCCACACATGAAATACACAAACACTTTTGATTTATAAAGAAAATGCACAATAAAGAACTACAATACCAGTTGGATAACCAGATGGAGCTATATACTGGAATATGGGATACCTGGATATTAAATAGACATATTATTATATTATTTTATATTATTATTATATTATTATTACTACTAACTGGGCAATGGGCAGAGTCCCCCATCTGCCTACTCCTATATTCTGTGCAATATGATGTTTCCTTGGGAACCAAGAGGCAAATTCACTAAGCGTCTAAAATGCGCTAGTGTTGCCTTTGCTAACTTTCGCCGCACTTCGCCAGGCTAATTTCCGCCTGCGCTACGCAAATTCACTAAAGTGCAAAGTTATGCTAAGTTTGGCGAACGGTAGCGTAGTTGCACTAGTGTTACTTCTCCAGACAAAGCACATTTACGCTAGCGATGCCTAATTTGCATAGGGCGCAAATTTCAAAGTATAGAAGTACTTTAGAAGTATATGTTACAGCCACTACATTCCACTACACAAGCCCAGGAAACCATTAATAAATAAAATAAAGTTGTCCTATTTCCCTAAACATGTGCCCCCTGTATATTTGAGTTGCCATATGTTAGGAAATGTAGGGGAAGGAGGGTAACCCCCCAAAAAAATTTCGCTCTATTTCAGACTATCACCCTACAAAAGGTAAAACACGCCAGCATTTTTTTGTGACTTAGAAAATGTTTTAATTTTTTTGTTTTCAAACTCCTGTCTATTGTATTGAACTTCACCAGTTCTGACCTGGCGAAGTAACGTCTAGAGTAAGTGGTAATGTTCAGTAAAATGGTCATCTTAGTGAATTTGCGTAATTACGCTTTAGTGAATTTGCCCCCACAGGTTTGACACCCAACACTCTGCGGCAGTTGTATTCTTTTTCTAATTTTACTCATATTGGCCAATGAGATGAGCTGAAGCTGAAATAGTTGTATAAATACTGTATTTAAAGCTGCCCCCAGGCCTACAAATCAATGTAGTTGATGTGCAGTAACTGCACTGACTGGCCCTATTTTAACATGGACAACATGAAAGTCTCGCTTATCTGAAAAAATATTCCCCTGAAGGACACAGCATTAAAGTATAGTACAGGCGATACGAGTTAAACTACTGCAGTTTATAATGATTACAACATGTTAATAACTGCTAGTTTCGCAAACGCTACAGGGCATGTCATTTGCATTAATTTAATGTAATCAGAATTAATAATTTGATTTGAACATGCTCTCTTCTCCCTGCTTCATAAATTACCCCATATCATAGGGTTCATTTGTGTGAATGCGAAATCTGATTTTGAAGAAAACACACGCTGCTTATGGAACGCATCACTTATCTCCATATATACCATTGTAAGAAATAGAGAAAATAGTTAACTCGCATCTATTTCTGGCTTTGATCGTTTTACAGCCTTCATAACAAATCTTTGTTCCTTCACACTATTGGACTTTTAATATTGCAGCCTTATTAAAATCTTATTTTTCTACCAATTAGTGTGATTCACTTTAGAAGTGTAGGAACAGGTTAGTAATAATTCTGAGATACAATGCAATGCTGGTAAGTAGCTTTAACAAACAATAAGGAAAAGCACTGTGTGCCTACTGTTCTTATTAGAACAGTAATAAGAGCCAGAAAAATCTCCAGTGAACCACAATTAGGAGACTTAAGTTTTATTAAAGGGAAAATATATCCTGTGTAAAAGTAGATTTTATATTCTTTTTCCCCCAGTAAAACAATGAAAGGGTGCATAGCCAACTGCATGCCCACAACATTAAGGGGCAGATTTACTAAGGGCCGAATTTTCGAGGGCTATTTGCCCTCGAATTCGACCCTTGTATTATTTTCGAATGAAAATTCAATAAAATCGCAGTAAAATTCGATGGTTTTTGGCCGCTATTCGATTTCTCGATAAAATCGTACGAGCAAACGTTCGATTGTTTGAAAAATCGTACGATTCGACCAGGTAATAGAAAAAAAGCCTATGGGGGGCTTCCCATAGGCTTCTATTGCAATTCAGGAAGGTTCAATCTGGCGAAGTAGGCAGTCAAATAAAATTTAAAAGTGCAAGTACTTCGATCATCGAATTGTGGAATCATTAAATATTCGATCAGTCGATCTATTCAATAAGATAGAATTTTTCATATTCGATGATCGAAATGGCCAAATTTGCATATTCGATAAAATCGTACGATCTGAATTCGTTCGAATCGAATCCTTCACACAAATATAGTAAATGATCCCCTTAAACTATTGATACACCAGACCCAAAATGTAATTTGCAGATGCCCTAGGGTTAACAGATCTAGGCATATGCCTGAATTAATGGATTTAATGGTATCTGGCTGGCATTTCTGGTTTGGTTGGATCTCCCCAAAAATGTGCAAATACGTACCTCCCAATTGTCCTGTTTTTGACAGGACAGTCCTGATTTTAGCAGCTCAACCTGCAGTCCTAGATTGTTACTGAAATTTCCTGACTTTGCTCTCCTGTACTTAACAGCCAGAAAAAGATACAACATTTCTAAAACTGAGGATTTTGGAAAAGAGCCCAGAATGGCAGGTGCACTTAGATACATTTGTAACAATTTAAGATAAGCAAAGAAACAATTGTCTCTTGAGGAAACTTTTTAAAGGGCAATTCAACTTCTTTAGCAAAACTGTAATAACACATAAAGCCTGAACCCCAAAACCCACAGAAATGTGTTCAACCTTTCCATAACCTGCCAAATTTTGTAAAATGGGTGTTGTATTTAGGACGGGTGTTGTGGTCATAAAATGCGTCTGGTCCAAAAAATTGTTTTTTGCTGTGCTAGGTTTGGCAAATGTTTTTTTTCCCCCCTCTTTCAACTGTCCAAACGTTGCACACTAGATCATTGTCTTGCCAAAAAGCATTATTATAATTATTAGCGTTGTCATGAATTTCCCATTAAAGTAAATGAGTCAGATTTACAAAAGGGCGAAAATTCACTAGAAATCCCATTTTTGATTGAACATTTTTTAGTCATTTGAGGGACATGCCACATTTGTTTTAGGGTGGGCTCATGTCTTTTGTCTTTATTTTGCTTCCTTGGATATTTTTAATAGTAAGTGGCCACTTCAAGCATATATAAGACACATAAGACCTGTACCAGGGATATCCAACTTGTGGCCCGAGCAGGGGCGATCCAGGCCAATATGCCACCTGAGGCAGTTTTGCCGCCCCCACCCCTCCCAACGACACTTATCTTTTCAACACCAGAGGGGTCAGGGGCAGTCCACAATTCTAGTGCAGAGAACGCAACTGGTTATCCAACTGGTATTGTAGTTCTTTTGTGTATTTTATTAAAACAAAAAAAGTGTTTGTTTATTTCATATGTGGCCCCAGATCATTTTTCTTTTTCCAGGGAAGCCAAAAAGTAGGACACCCCTGACCTATACGTACCCGCCCTATTGAAATTGACCTAAGTGTACTAACAAAGCTTGCTAGGCAGAAACGAACGTTAGCGTAAGTTGGCTAGGTACTGCTTGCGCTGATGAATTTATGCTAGTGCAACTATGCTGGAGTTCGGCTGCACAGATGCAACTTCACATTTTAGGGATTTAGCTTAGTGGTAGCGAATTTTCACCTGACGAAGTTGCGCGAAGTGTGGTGGAGCCTTTGCAGATGAAAATTGGCCCTTTAGTGAATTTGCCCCAATGTATTTATCAGATACAATACATAGGTGAAGAAGTTTCTCTGTGTGCCATTAGCTTGCATAGTGTATAGGAGCTTTCATTAAACCACAGGTTACCCTACTATGTGACTGGCACCCTAGAATGCTAATATGGAGAAAATGTGGGCTTGGGTGATAATGCAGATTATTGCATACTGGAATAACGTACAATATCAAATTATTTGGATTATATTCTTTGGTTTCCTTTTGAGCAATGTAGGGTCCTGAGAAAAAGTCAGAAAAGGTGGCTTGAGTGCATGAAATCAGAAAACCAGTGCCTGACAGCATTCCCTCTTTGTATTTATTAACATATTATTAACATGTATTTCTATAGCACCAACTTATTTCATATATATATATATATATGTACATACATACACACACACATATATAGTGTGAATACATGAAACAGATTATATACAAATACAATTGACACAAGAGGTAAGAGAGCGTACAGTCTAAAAGTAATAGATCCAATATTCATTGGAGTGTGCCATACTGTATTAGTGGATCATATGAATTTTTCATAGCCCACCATCAAAAAATCTTTTCTATTATGACCACATGGGGTGCTGTTCTGTTGCTGTCTATTTCCAAGACCAATAGCATGGCAGCTCCTACACACACACAAACACACACATACACGTCCACAGTTTAACAGTGAATATTTTAAAAGCATTATGTTTTATTTAGAAGCTATTGGCATTCCAATTTCCCTATTTAATCATTCATCTCATAAGCGTGGATTGTTTATTAGAGTAGTTTCTATCTAGCATTTAATATATGAGTTATTTGTGTCCTAGTTGCTACTTTATTTACATTTTACATCAGTTGTTTATATTAGATGAATGCCTTGATTTCTTGGAACAATATATTACACTGTGAGAAATATATGTGTGACGGGGATAAGAGAAAAAAAAAACTGATGAGATTTTGTGTATGGAAACACCATAAATTAAATAAGAAATGACTTGCAGTGTTCATAGAAAGCGAAGAGAAAAAAAAAACTGTGAAGACAGATTGTTGCAATCTCCAGCAGATAAAATATCTTGCACTAGTTTGGACAAGATACTTATCAGTTGGAGCAAGAAAGATAAATAATCTCTGGCAGTGTGTGCTTGAATCATTATATCACATAGAGGGATCTTTGAAGAGCAGTAGAGTAAAAGCCCATCTCCTTTAGCCTAGCTTCCCACATTATTTCAGATGGATCTGTGGACTTAAATAAACTACATTCTCTTCTGCATTCATGCTTATGTTAGGCCAAAAAAAAAGGAACCAGGCTAGTGTCCTCCAACACATACTGCTGGGAGGCACCGGGTACAGCTTACTTATAGTCTATTAAAAGATAACTATACACTTGAACATTGTAGGTCTCTATAAAAATATATTGCATAAAACAACTCTTTTGTAAAACCCTGCTTCATCTAAATAGACCAGTTTCATAATAAAATACTTTTTAATTAGTATGTGCCATTGGGTAATCATAAATATAAAATGTGTCATTTTAAGATCTAAGGGCTTCCCCTGGGATCCTACAATTCACAGTGCACACAAATAAACCAAACACACTATACAAGAGCCAATTAAGGGCCACCACACTTCCACACTTCATCCTGTTACAGTTAGAGCTGCAGTATTTCTGGTCAGGTGATCTCTGAGGGAGCTCACAGAAAATCACAAAATGGTGGTTGAAGGAAAGTGAAACATGTAAAAGGTCAATAATTAATAAAATATTTATTCCAGTTTGGTAAGATTCTTTAATATGCCACTTAATAGTATATAAATGATCTGTTGCTTAAGTATTAATATTGGGGGTAAAGTTTTCCTTTAAGCCACATGATACAAATGGTTGAATGACCAGCTTGAGGGCACATATACAATTTTGTAGTCAAAGCCCTGTGCACTTGCGTGCATTTGAGCATTGCTGGCATGAATCCTGCTTAGAATCCAACTTCTGGAGCTACAAATCAGCCCTGCGCTCCTACAAACCATCCGTTCCCTAGCCAAACAAACATACTTTACTACACTCAATAAATCCCTTTGTAAAAAACCAGCACATCTTTTCTCTAACATTCTTCTTTCTCCTTCTTCACTCCCTCCATGCACATCTGCCTAAGTTAAAGATATTGCTGAACACTTTCTCCACACTCCCCAGTATCTTCTGTGCTCTTTCTCCCCTGTGACTGATGAGGAATTCTCAAAACTTTTGGCTTTTTCTCACCTCACTACCTGCCCACTTGATCCCATTCCTTCCAAACTTCTCTGCAATGCCAATCCCTGTCTAATCAAAGCCTTAACTGATTAATTTAATCACTCTCTCAACTGGAATATTTGCTTCTCAACATTGCCACCCCCATTCTGAAAAAACCCTCTCTTGATCCCTCCAAACTTGATAACCTGTATGGTTTCCAATACCACCTCTATGCTGATGATACTTAGATCTATCTCTCCTCTCCTGCTCTTAATCCAGAGCTCTGAACTCTGGGCTTCTCCTGTTTGTCTACTATCTCTACTTGGATGTCACAATGCTACCTTAAATGAAACCTCTCTAAAATTGAAATGGTTCTCTTTCCCCCCAAATAACACCAGTAACAGCCCAGAAGTATCTATCATAGTTAACAATGCCCCTATCACCCCAGGCCCAGTGCCTTGGGGTTATTCTAGATTCTGCCCTGTCCTTCACTCCTCACATCCAGTCACTTATTAAATCATTTCAATTTTGCCTAAGGAGCATATGCTAAATACGATCATTTATCACCAAAGATGTCGCCAAAATTGTTACTCACTCTCTCATCATATCACATCTAGACTACTGTAACTCTCTATTAATTGGCCTTCCCCACCAGAGATTGTCATCTCTCTGGTCCACAATGACCATTGCTGCCAGGCTTATACACCTCAGCAACCGCTTCTCCTCTGCCAGGCCATTCTGCCAATCCATGCACTGGCTTCCACTACCATTCAGAATAAAATTCAAACTAATGTCCCTGACATTCTGAATCTGAATGAGTTTACCTCATTAAAAATGTGGAGTCATTTTCTATTGTATCTACTTCACTACACATGGATAATATATATAACAAAGATCTGAAGCATGGCTCACTTGCACTGGACTTGTTCGCCTCTAAACTAGCTTTTAGTATGATTTACAGAGTAATATTCTGAGACAATGTGCTTATTTATTATTTGTGGCTTTTGAGTTATTTAGCTTTTTATTCAATAGCTCTCCAGTTTGCAGTTTCAGCAACGAGATTGCTAGGGTCCAAATTACCCTAGAAACTGTGCACTGATATAGTTACATAGTTGGGTTTTCATTTGGAGGGGTTGAGCTTGATGGACTTTGTCTTTTTTCAAGCCAATTTAGATAGGTTGTGGGGTAGGAGAATACATAACAACAGCGGTCTCCCATCTCTTGCTAAGTCAGTGATTACAACATACAATACAGGATAACAGTTGGATGTTTGGTAGGTCCATTTACTTAAGGGAAACCAGAACTTGAGGTCACCTGGGGTTAGTTTGCATTCATACATAGGCCATTCATGACTGGGCTATAGCCTTGTGGCATTAATGATAGAACCAAGAGTGAAGTTGTGTTTGTCTCAACGATTCTCAGAGGAGCAATTTAACTAATCGTTTCCCTGAGTGCAAGTTTAATGTGAAAGAAAAAGATGTAGATTGAAATGGTAACATTAATGAACATTTTTGTGAAGCACCAGGATTGTTTTAACAACATTATTGCTTTTTGTTATTTGCTTTTAATCTAGTTTGTATAATTAATTTGATGTGTATGTACTGATATTTTGTATACAAATTGACCAGATGTAATCATAGCCAAATATTTCATTGATGCTTACCTATAACTCTAGAGATATACTTATAGATATATATATATTTTAGAATTCAACCCTGTTGCCCTCCAACTGATGTTGCACTAAACCTTCCAGCTTTACATGACTACATGATGGTAGAGAAATTAAACTGTACTACTGGGACAGAAATTAATGTGTGATTAAAAACATCCTCAGCAATGAGCTGCATAATGTGTTGGCTCTAATTAAATAAAAAAATAATAATTTGCAAAGAATGAAATTGTATGTATAAATACCCTGGGGAAAATCAACGTGTTGCTATTTTTCTAGACTGATGTTATATACAAATGACACAATCCTGTCTTGCTTTAGCATTCCAGTTAGGGAATTTTGAAGTGTGAATTACAGGCATCATGCCACATTGTGACACTCCAGTCTCTGCCAAGGTAGCTGTATGTTTGTAAATAGCAGAAGGAAGTCAATAATCGTTAAGAGGCTCAGTCCTGTCTTTCTCCCATTTCTTATAACAAATATCTTTTCAGTGGCAGAGCCGGGCATTGTGATGTCTTTACACTCGCAGCAAATAGGCTCAGTAGGGTCTGGATTTAGGGCTTTCTTTGGTACCATCTGGCATCTACATATTAAACAGGGGAAGAGGTCACTTGGATAAACCAGTTGGCTAAACAAAATGGTTAACTCATGAATACAACTTTTTTCAGGGGTATAAAAACTGTAAACAATCCAACTAACAGGGAGGGGTGTCTAGATTTTTGTCTTCACTTTCTCATTTGTGTCAGCCATCAGCCCTGCCCACTTCTTTTCCAGATCATTTCCATCATTATGAGGAAAAACATGTTGTTTTCAACTCTGTCAGCTCTAGCAATCTGTGCCGATGTGCCTAGCAGATTTCTAATGACTTTTCAATGATATTGTATAAGGCTTTGTGCCTTTCCCAGTTTAGTCCCCTCCTCCTTGCTATCTCATCCCTTTATTTTAAGGAGCTGCTGACTTTTGTCCCCTTTTCGCTTCATTAACCCTGTGCTCGAGGTTCCCTTGCTCTGCAGGGTCAGCTTCGACATTCTGTTTCCTTGCAAGAAAAGAAAATCTAAAAAAAAAAGAAAAGAAAATGGTTAAGAGAAGGGGAAGAAAAATGGAATATTCAGCCTTAAAGGATAAAGATTAAATCCATTTGCAAAAAAAGTATCAAGGCTACAAAGTCAGTCACATGAGCAAAACTCATCATCTTTATCAGGGCAGCGACTACAGACAAGTATTAACCTTAAAGCAAATGCACAGATTTGATAAAATCCTTTTATATTGCCTCATCTCTACTTTGGTATGTAGGTCTGAATTAATAAGATCATCTGCATCCTCCTTCTGTGCTAAATTCCCTTGGTAAAGATTCAGTTTCTCCATGTAAGCTATTTGTGTTTGAGATTTAATCAAGACTTTGTGAACCAGATGTGAGGAGCCCTCACCCTTCATTACCCTGAGAAAGAAGACAAACCTGGTTACAAAGGCAGGAGAGAGAGAAAAAAGATAAAGGCACAAATAGGTACAAACACTATGCACGTTTCCATTAGAAACCTAATTGATATGGGGGGGAGTGCAAGCTTCATTACCATTCGCTACACTTGACAATTCCCGTTTTAATTTGGTTGTCAGAGATTACAGACAAAGAGAAAAGCATGTCATCTGATGGGTTAATTTGCTGTTTATATTTGCCCTTTGTTGTGTTTGATCAGAAATCCGATAATGTTTGACAAAATACATTTATTTTTGTATATAGATAATACCTAGGTGATTTAAGCAAGGTGGCAGTGCTGCATGCACAAATACATGATTCCAGCATTAATCAGACGTGCTGAATTCCGCTTTCCTTCCGGTGGGACCAATGACTCACTAGGTCCCAGGTGCTTGCAGAATGTTAAATGAAAGGCATGCAGATCTGTAACAGGGCAACCAGTGCTGTCACTTGCACTGTTAATTAAGTAAAAGATGTGAAAACTGCCACCAAAGATAGCTTCCAAATACACCAGAGATATTGGCGGTAAATATTACTGTGCCTCTAGCAAACTCATCTGGCACTATATGCCCATAAGTGACCCTGTTTCATGGAAACTCTGTGCTAAAGCTTTGGCACAAGCTTTGTTCTGAAAGACAAGAACAGTATGTAGAACATAAGGTGATGGACACTGGAGGACCTTTGTGGTTTATGATAAAAACAATAAGTGCCTTAGGGCTCAAATACACTAACAAGGACTGTAGAGACTGTAGAGGGAAAGTGGGATGAACTAAAAGTATAGCAGCAGTAGTAAGGAGAGCAGCTCAAGATGACAAGAAATAATCTATTGAAAGAAAATGAGTGACATGGGAATGACAATGCACTGAAGAAAGACTGTTGGTAGAGTGGGCAAAGGGACCAACAAACAAAACAAACAAAAAACATAAACATACAAAACAGCAATAATAAAAAAGGTTGTCTGTGGGTTTTAGGAGGGCTACTATAAGGTAAGTGAAACTATATGTTAATTTGCAAATCCAAGCAAAGCAATAGGAAAGCTGAGTCTCTACATGAGATCTGTGGTTTTGATATCTTAGTGTAGAAAAATCTACAGTATATCCGAAAAAAAAATTTTCTTCAAAAATACAGAGGTTATCTCTTTTTTCTTATGTTGGTGCAATTTATGCTTAGTGATAAATGTGCTACTTACCAAATATAGCACCTGCTGGAATAGATTGAAAAGGCATTTTCTCTGACCTAACAACTTTGTCTTGGTGCAACAAGATTGCTTTGGTGTGGTTTCACCTCTCTCTCTAAGGGAGGTAGAAACATGAGCCATGATAACACAAGTGGGGCTCCACCTTGCCTTTTGACCTGAGGACCCTGATTTACCTTACAGATATCCCCTGGCCCCTGGTCATTGGCAAAGACATTTTAATCTTGCAGCTCCTTCAAAATATTAAAGTAACTGAAGGTCAATGTGTAGTAAAAGGTGATGTAATCCACCTACTTTCACCAGTTCCCATCCCTGGCTGAGACCTGCAACTAGCAATCTATCCAGATTTGAGGGATTGCAGCATGGCCTTCTGAAATCTAAAAAACATTTCAGGTGCCACACATATATTTTTATGCCTAGATTACAAAGTACAAATCATCATATAACTGAATTATTTATTCCTGTCTACTCACGCTTCAAAATATTTCAAAGGGTAACAGGCAAGTACATAAATGTTAGCAATTAGTATGACATTTTTTTCCATTTAGGGACTGATGGAGATAAATATTCAGCATAAAGCCCATAGATATATCACTTTCCTATAAATGCATTTGTGTATCCCTGCTCAAGACAGTCAAAACCACTTGGGGATTACAGAAAAGATTTAATACATTATATTCATAGGCTGGAAGGACTGATCCCTAAATCTGGATATAAGAGGACAAGTACTTATTTTCTTTGACATGTGTACCAGGAGCAGGGAGATAATACCATGTTAGAGACAAGTAAGACTAATTGCTATGCATTCATATCTTTATTTCACATATAGACACAGTTCTTGTACCAACACAGGAATTGTTTGTTGTTAAAGAAATAGCCCATCATGCTTAGCCAGTTACTTGGAGTTGTGAACTACCAATGGTTGAAATCAGTTGGCTAATGATCTATATAATATTAAGAGAGTGGCAGAGATTAAAGAAAGAATAATTATCCCACTACTAAACTGGCAACATCTGCAGTCCATTTGTCAAACCATATTTATTTTTATAATTTGTTGTATTCTACAAAGTCAATTATTTCTACGTGCTCTAATTACTTAATGTAACCTTAATTGTTTTGAAAGCAATAGAGAGGGATTTTATTTGCATTCTATATTTGAGGAAGCATACTTATTACAGTGTTTAAATCATAAAGGACCAGCACACATTTAAAATAATGCATTTACAACAAGCACTAATTTTAGGAGATACTACCCAACTGTAGAAATAAATCTCGGCCCATTGTTCTCTTAGTGTTTTTCCTAGAGTATATTAGTTGTTGCTTTTGATCCCTTGCCTTTCTGAGTTTCTGATGATGGCCTTGTTTCACATTCTGCATAGTCTTGACTCTTGACATGCATCCAGAGACTTCTCCAGGCACAGGGGCCTCATTTAGTTCTGCTTACTATCCACAGCAGGTTGCACTGTATCCTTACCACCATGTCTTCTATTGTTCCCTGCCTCACTGCCTATTCCACCCTCAACATCATCCAAAACCTTAGATCCAAGGTGCCGATTCCATTCCTTTCTCCTTGTCATTCATTGCTAAACGTTGGCTAGAATGTTATTGGAACAGGACTAACTGTTACTATAAGATACTACTAGTGATGAATACATTTTTTGGCCACTCAAGAAAAAATGCAAAAAAAAATCATATTCACTTCAATGCATTTTGAGACACAACTTGAGTGAGAAAAAACCGGAGAAAAAAACACCCATTAACAAAGCATTTGGAGCAGGAAAAATATGGACAAAAAATGCCTATTTGCAGTGAGAAAAACCATCCATTGTCTGCATTTGGAGTGAGAAAAAACTTGAGAAATTGAGAATTGACTTTAATGTAACTGGAGTAAGAAAAAAAATATTGCCCATAGACTAATAATATATTTAGCTACAAAAAAGTTGCCTACAATAAAAAGTCACCGCAACAAAAAAAGTTGCCCATAGACTCTAATAGAATTTGCCGCAAAAAGGCGCTAAATCAAAAACGTCACTGCGACAAAAAAGTTGCCCATAGACTTTAATACATTTTGTGAATTTTTATCTGTTTTGTGAAATTTTCTGCAGTTTTGCTAATTTTTTGGTGAAGCGATTGGTTCATCACTAGTTACTACATATTGCTAAACACTGAACTTATCATCAACAGGAAAACATTTTCTTTCTTGAGTAGACTAATAGATTGGTAAAAATGATCCATTTTATAGTATACTTAAAAAGTATGAAAGCAACCAATTATTAAAAGCCTTTTCAGAACATAATCATTGATGTCCTGGGACTTACATGATCCCCAACCAGTGACTCATGAGTAACATGTTGCTCACCAACCCCTTGGATGTTGCTCTCAGTGGCCTCAAAGCAGGTTCCTTTTTTAATTCCTGTCTTGGAGGTAAGATTTAGTTGCATAAAAATCAGGTTTACAGCCAAATAGAGCCTCATGTAGGCTGCCAGTACATATAGGGCTACCAATCACAGCCCTTTTTGGCCCTGTGACTTTTTTCATGCTTGTGTTGCTCCCCAACTCTTTTTACTTTTGTATGTGGCTTTCTGGTAAAAAAAAAGGTTGGGGGCCCCTGCAGTAGAAGATAAAACCTATTTCTAAAAGCAAAATATACTAGATTTATATATGTTGTATACTTTCGATTTCTCAGAAAGCAAATATTTGCAAAATCATACACATGCTGGTGGGATAATGAGCTCCTAATGAAGTTAAAACTATTCTCTAGTATGTTATGACGACCTTGACTTGGATTGTAAGCTCCACTGGTGTGATGTGGGTGATTTCTAATTTGGATAGTGTTGCATAACATGTCATTCCTGTGTAAACAAGACATTATAAATAAGTTATTGCCTATGTAATGCTAGACAAGAATTTGATTATGGTAGGTGGTAGTGATAAATGTAGGTGCTGGCATCCACAGATAAAAAATCCACCCTGTGTGACGCTAATATATGGTCAAATAGACCCATCAAGTGAATGGGTGGTGGAAACGGGGCATTTGGTGACTTTTTCACTAATTAAATTCACCAGGGAAAGCTATGCCCTATGAGAATTTAGTTAAAGGTGTGGTTCACCTTCAAGTTAACTTTTAGTATATTGTAGAAGGGCCAATTCTAAGAAACATTTCAATTGGTCTTCATTATTTATTTTTCATAGGTTTTTAATTATTTGCAATTTTCTTCTGTTTCTTTGCAGCTTTCAAATCGGGGTCACTGATACCATCTAAAAAGAAATGCTCTATAATGCTACAAATGTATTGTTATTGCTACTTTTTATTACTTATCATTCTATTCAGTCCCTCTCCTATTCATATTCCAGTCTCTTATTCAAATCAATGCAGAGTTGCTAGGGTAATTTGTACCCTAGAAACCAAATTGCTGACACTGCAAACTAGCGAGCTGCTGAATAAAAAGCTAAATAACTATAAAACCACAAACAATAAAAAATGAAAACCAATTACAAATTGTCTCAGAATATCACTCTCTACATTATACTAAAAGTTAACTCAAAGGTGAACAACCCCTTTAAACCATTAATTGCTTTACAGTTAAGAACAGCTGTTATGCTTCTGGATTAGTGATGAGCTAATCATTTTTATGGCGAAATCTGGTGAAAAATGTCACCCATTGCTACTCTGGATGAAATAATCAGTCAGTTCAAGGGTGTAATGAGAGCATGTTGGGCCTTTCCTGACAAAAACTGTGTAACTGTTTCTGCTTTAAATCCCTCTCTCCTCCATCCTGTGCTCGTGGTCTTCTTCCGCTATAGTTACGCCACTGAGTCAGTGTTAGGAAATGTGTACTGACGATCTAATGCTGGGTAGTTAGCGATAATGAATCCTAAAGTTTTATTTAGGCTAAGCTAGAAGGACATTACAGCACTAGGAGTAAATGCAATTACAATGTAAAATATTCATGTTTTTTAAAAAAAAAAGAAAAAAAAGAAAAACTCAAATTTAAAGGACCAGTAACATTAGTTAGTAAACAACTAATACAAAAGCCACAAGACAAATTAAACCTTGAAATCGCTAAGTCGATTTCTCCTTGAGTGCGGTGGATCGTCACCCTGTTGCCTTTGATGAAGAGGAGCAGAAGTGGAGTTTCGCCAAGTTATTTCTTTATAAAGACTTAGCGATTTCAAAGTTTCATTTGTCTTTGTGTTTTTTTCTGTTGAATACTAATGATTTGTTTTTTGTTTTTTTTTTAAATTGATGTTACTGGTCCTTTAATCAAGTTTAATCTTTCTCAATAAAAATATTGTGGCATGTCTTTCAGCTTTCCCCATATTCCAACATGTAACCTGTTAACCTCTTTCTTTACTTATTTAATGCATTTATCAGATTGTTCCCTGATGGTAAATATGATTATTTTGCAGCTCTCATTGTAGAGAACATCATATTGCTGATGGCCTCTGAACAGTAAATTAAATTATTTTTCAGAAGACATTGTCGGGCTAAAGGGTAGTATCTCATCTTAATATAACTTCTTCCTGCCTAGCTTCGTTTATGCATGATAAATAAATGATACATGATAAAATAAAAAATGCATCAGGTGGCTCTGTCTGAAGAATACCGGCAAAGATCTTCTGCTGGTGGAAGGTGACCTTAGACGACTCAGTGTATTTTTCAGCAAAGGTTGTGATCTGTTTATCCAGCAGCATGGATTTCACTCTTCTAATCTGATAGAATCCCCTTTGTTCAACAAGCTGACTTGCTCCTATTGTGTATTTTGTTTTGCAAAAAAATCTGTTTCAGTATTTAACTCACTGTAAGTAACCCCTTTAGTTTTCTTTACTTTTGTTAATAAATGTTAAGTTATATGACAAACCAACTGAATTCCAAAAATTATATTTATAATGGCAGCTGTTATACATTTCTATCTATTCATGTAAATACTTATTTAGCTTTTGCAACTGCTGACTGATATTTCTCTTTGAAAAGTATTCCTCAGCTATAGTGTTTTTGAGCAAGTTATACAGCTCTTTTTTTTTTTTATTAAGAACACTTTGAATTTGCATGACTGTCAGTTAGAAACAAATCATTAATGGTTGATATTGTTAGTAGGTAATATTGTTGTCCTAATGCATACTTAATACTATATATTAATATACATGTTTATTTCCCACTAAATATGGGAAGTTCTACATGTTTTTTTTGTAATTAAACAGACCATGGCAGCTTGCCAGACATTTAATAGTCTTTGAAGATTAAAATTAACAGTCTATCCAGATCTGAATTAAGCTTTCTAATTACTACTGACTTTGTATACTTTACTTACCTTAATATTATTAACTCATCTTTGGACGATCCCATTTCAGCCTAAACAAGTCTAAGTCTTTAATACTATTATAATGTCAAACATTCTGGCATCAGATAGTCTTTGGAGTCTAATGAAAGCGTTTCTACTTACAGTAATTACTAACCTATTCAGTAATTTTATCTATGGTCCTCTATCCTCAACTTTTCTAAGGCTTCTGGAAAATATGTGACACTTATTTGCTTCATATTATGGTATGAAAAGTAAGGAGGGCCCTATGTAATGTCATATAAGACAAAGTACTACATTTTTTTTGAAAAATAAGATAATATAGTGAACAGAGTACTCCCTCTTATAAAATATAAGGATATTATAAGTTACTGAGGAGTTTCATGATCATATAAAAACACGAGTCAGAAGGTTGAGTGTTTTTATACAGGTCGTGAAACTCTGAGGTGACTTCTAATATCCTCATAATTTGCAACAGGGGATACAGATTTATCCTCCCTGTGTGTAAATTAATATACAGGCATGGGAGCTGTTATCCAGAATGCTTGGGAACAGGGGTTTTCTGGATCTTTCCTAATTTGGATCTTAAGTCTACTAGACAATCATGTAAATATTAAATAAACCCAATAGACTGGTTTTGCTTCCAGTAAGAATTAATTATATCTTAGCTACAATCAAGTACAAGCTTTATTATTAAACAGAAAAAGAAATCAGTTTTAAAAAAGTTGATTATAATGGAGTCTATGGGAGACATCCTTTCTGGAACTTTCTGGATAGCGGGTTTCTGGATATGGATCCCATACCTGCATTGTACTTCAATATATATTGTACATTTATGCATTGTACGGCACTGTGGCTCCTTAATATTGCTTTACAAATACAGCTATACATGCATACATACAATTATACAAATGTTTAATGCATAGAATTAATATTTTACATATAAGGGTTAATTTACCAGAAAAACCATAGCTCTGTCTGTACAATTTTCCTGCTGCTGCAGTGCAAATCTATGCCATTCCTTATAGGAATTGTTCAGTAAAAAAATAAAAACTGGGTAAATACAGAGACTGTGCAAAATAACAAATGTTTCTAACATAGTTAGTTAGGCAAAAAAGTAATGTATTAAGGCTGGAGTGACTGGATGTCTAACATAATAGCCAGAACACTACTTCCTGCTTTTCAGCTCTCTTGGTTTCCACTGATTGGTTACCAGGCAGTAACCAATCAGTGACACGAGGGAGGGCCACATTGGTCATAATTGTTGCTTTTGAATCTGAGCTGAATGCTGAGGATCAATTGCAAACTCACCGAACAATTATGTCCCATGTGGCCCCCCTTCAAGTAACTGACTAACTCAGAGTTAGAGTGCTGAAAAGCAGGAATTAGTGTTCTGTTATGTTAGACATCCAGTCACTCCAGTCTTTATTCATTATATTTTTGCTAACTATATTAGAAATAGTTTTTATTTTGCACAGCCTATCTATTTCCCCAGTTTTTATTTTATACTGAACTGTTCCATTAAAGGTACTTGTTACTTCTGTATAGATTGGCTGGGTGCCTTCATATCTGTCCTGTCCCATGCTCATAATCCTACAGAGGTCTTTATTGAAAAGCACATACTGCACCTTAAGAATCTGGTGCATATGTGACTACATCCTAAACAGAAGATTTTCAGTTCTGTTGTGTGTGTGTGTCAAAACACAATTCATTGTGGCTTGATAATTGCTTGTGTATTGATCAGCTTTGATTGTGGACACAGAAAAAACACTCTGATAGCTTAGCAGTATGTGTTTTAGTTAGTCTTCACAATACCTGACATTGTCCAGGAAAATAATATTGCATATCAATAAATACACTGGGTCTCCTTTACTAACACTAGGGGGCAGATTTACTATTCGACTTAATTTGCATATTCGCACGATCGAATTGAGACTATTCGAATCCTTCACACGAATTTATTAAATCTGTCCCTAGGCAAACCGAGTGCACTTACCCATGGAGACCAATAAGATATTTGCTTTTGTGATTTGTCTAGCAGTAGTGTCTAGCAGTAGCCTAATCAAAGATAATTGCGATAGGCTATAGGTTACGCAATCCTGTTTATAAATAATCCTGACTATGTTCTGGGAACAAAAGAGTCAAGTCAAGTTTTTGGTTTGTGAGTTTGCTCGTTTGTGAGGTTTGCAAGGTTTGCAAGGTTTTTTCCACCTCAAATAAAGTCACAACTCAAATTTAAGCTTGTTTATGAAAAAACTTGAATGGAAAAAGTCGAATTATTGCAATCCAGGGGAAAAACTTGAACACTCAAATTGATCAAGTTATCGGCTAAAAACATTTTCAACTTCTGCCATTGACTTCTACATCAACTGGACAGGTTTTAGCTGGAGTATTTTTGGATTCAGACTTGCTGCTGCTTTGGGGCATAATAAATCACAAAAAAAAATTTATTCAGAAAAATTCAAGTTTTTTATCCTTAAAATTTGAGTTTTTACTAAAACTACCCTAGAAAAATTTTTTTTTTCTGGGAAAAACACAACTTGACCTTTGATAAGTAACCCCCTTAGGGGCAAATTCACTAACCTACATAGAATCACCACTGACGCCTTTGCCGAACTTCACCAAGTGTAGTTTCGCCACAGCACCCCTAATTCACTTAAATCCGAAGTTGCACTTTTAGGGAGGCAAAAGGTAGTGAAGTTGCACTTGAGTTACTTCGTCAAGCAAAGCTAAGTTGCGCTAGCAATGCCTAATTTGCATACGGCGCAAAGTTTAAGTACAATGGACGTATATGTAGCCACAAATACATTACACTACACAAGCCTGGGAAACCCTCAGCTTATCTCCAATCTACTCTGTTGGACTTCGCCTGGTCTGAGGTGGCGAAGTCAAGTCTGGCGCAAGAGGTAACGATCAGTAAAATCCACAAGTTAGTGAATTAGCGAACGTCCCATCATCTGAGCCAGGTGTTAGGGTGCGAAGTTGTCTACTGTCTGTCTACTTCGCTAGCAAAGTTATGCCAGTGTGCATTAGTAAATCTGCTTTGCAAATTTCCCCAAATGGGTTTAAAATAGTTTTTTTAGCAGATCCAAATTATGGAAAATTCCTTATCCAGGAACATCCCAGTTCCTAAGAATTGTGGAGTATAGATCATATATCTTAAGAATTACTGTTAATAATAATTAGCCACTGTACTCAAACAATGACACAAAGTAAACCCTCCATTTGTCTGTTTCCTTTTAAAGAAAACCTGTACTGAACCATCAAAATAAATACTTAACCAACAGATAGGGACAGATTTACTAATGGTCAAATTTCGAAGTGAATAAACTTTGAAATTCGACCGTCAAATTTTTTTTCAGGAGTCTTTTTCGATCAAAAATGATTCAAAGGATTTTGCGCAAAATCCTTCGAATTCCTAGGACAGGTTCAAGCAGATACCCATAGGCTAAAATGGCAATTCGGCAGCTTTAAGGTGGCAAATAGTCAAATTCAAAGGATTTTTAAAGGGCCAGCACTTCAAAATTCAAAAATTATATATAAAGAAATTATATATAAGAAAACAAAAAACAAATTATACAATCAAAAAAGAAAAAAGCACAACATGAAAAAAAGGAAAAAAACAAAAGCCCAACGAGTTTCGACCTTAAGGGTCTTCCTCAGGGGCAAAAAAAGAAAAGAAACAAAAAAATAGGCCTATTTTTTTGTCTCTTTTCTTTTTTTGCCCCTGAGGAAGACCCTTAAGGTCGAAACGCGTTGGGCTTTTGTTTTTTCCTTTTTTTCATGTTGTACCATTTTGTGATGGTCTTTGTTCTCCCAAGGTGATCACGTGACAGGAAATAATGCAGCGCTAATAGTTACAGGAAGATGTGTTGAAGTAAAAGACACAGCTCTCTGTTCATTCATTGGCTAATGTAATCAGCCCTTGCTTTGTGTGTAAGCACAGTGAATTGTACAAGCCAGAATCAGCCTCAGAATTCTTTAAACCCTCATGAAATATAAACCGTTTCCCCAGAATATTTTCCTGCACAAATTCCAAAGACTTTAGTCTTCAAGAACTATGAACACTGCACTTTTCTCATCACATATGCTCCATAGGCCTAATATTAGCACAGGTGTACCTGTCAAAATCACTGAGCCAGCTTTGTTTATGTAAGGATGAACTCTTATGGAATAAATTAAAATGTGAGTGCTATTAGATTGTGCTAACATATCATCACAGACACCTGTATTTGACTTGTTTAAATGAATATGTTCTCTTGCTAATAACCTGCTAAATAAACTTATATATTTTTAAAGCAAGCCTCTATAAAAATATACCTCAGAAAACAATGCACATGTTAAACACTGATCTATATAAATGTATAGATCTGTGTTTTTGGCTCTAATACCAAACTCCAGTTGCTCTTAGTGGTAGATCATGGTTGCATTTTGACTCCTCACCTCAGCTGTGCCCTCAAAGTAGCATTAGGGGAAGGTCTCCAAGCTGAACCATAACTCTCAAGAAAACTCTTGCACAGAGACTTGGACAACAGTGGTTCTTAACCAGAAACAATAAATTTAATAAACAGAAATTATAGTTCTTGGTTTGGTACTTTCTTACTTAAATGTTAATGACACCATAGGTGTCTGACCCACTGTACCAGATATCCAGTAGTGCACGAAGAGTCTTTTGTGTATCCTGAGCCCTACTACAAAGAAATCCCTACTCTGTTGAATGTCACCTGGTGGGTGTTGCCTGGGGGATACTAACTCTACTACTTCTTGGAGGAGCATAAAGTGCTCTGCTACCTAGCCAACTCTGCATTATACACATAGGTGCTACAGTATCTTGTCACTATCTTTACCTGATTCATGAGGTCCCTTATACTTAAAGGGACAGTAACACCAAAAAAATAAAAGTGTTTTAAAGTAAAGAATC
>CM044433.1:134035031-134080829 GCA_024363595.1 Xenopus borealis | reverse complement strand
ACTTTTTTTCCGCGGTTCGCGCCATCCCTAATGCTGGGTTTTTAATTTGAAGGGGTTGAACTTGATGAACTCTGTCTTTTTTTTAACCCAATTTAACTATGTAACTATGTAACTATGACAGTAATCATAAAATAACTTTAAATTGCATTGGGCTGTGATTTTTAATGCAAAGAATCTGCAGAATTATAGTCTATATTTCTTGTATTTCCCTTATATTTCACATATTATTCTAGTCACTGCCTTGTTATTTCTTTTCTTGGCGTCAGAAGCAGACAATTTTTTATAACACACTATACTCATTATACACGATTATGGAAGCATGTCGAAATTGCACAGTTTCGAGATGATGTTGGAAATGGAATACTTGTATGTTTAAAAGGAATTGTTATTTTCCCTCCCATTGCTTTCCTTTATTTCAAACTTTCAAAGAATGAATTTTACATGCCTTTATGTTTTAAAGAGAGGGGAGGTTAGGTTTATTTTTTTTTTTAAAGTATAGCTTGGCCTCTACCTAATTAAATATTGATGCTTTAAACACATTCCCCCATAATTTTCCATAGCTCTTGGGCCAGTGCTGAGGGTACTGATGCATAAAAGGAAATAGGGAACAATTTTCAATGCTTTTCTGTGCTGGAGCTGGAACCCATAAAATCACTTTACCGCTCCAGCACAGTGCTTCATTTTCAGCATTCAATTCATTAGCTGCAAGTGCAAAGCCAAAAAGCTTTGGTACTAGGTAATTCACAGACTACTTCATGGGAATGTGCAGAAATAACACTTTGGTTTTAATATTTGCATGACCTTTTATCATACTTTAATTATTTATAAGACTTCAAAATAAACCCCATAGACCCTTTCTGAGGCTCTGTTTGTAAGTAGTAAAAAGCGAGTAGGACACATCGATCAATAGAGCTCCAAGCAGTAACTGTAAGCAATCTGGTGTTTTTTTCCCCAGAATTGTAAATGGCGGGCCCATAACTGCAGATAGGAGTACAAACAAAATTAGTTTACTGCACTTATGGTCAGTGCGAAAGTAAAATACCAGAGGGCTTATTTATGACTGCAAAAACAGTGCACAAAGGGCAATATCAGATGTAAATCTCCATGTTTTTCTACCTACAATACAGAGTCGTATCCCTTTATTCTCAAATTTTTTTCAGGGCAGGGAGTTTCAACCACCAAAATTCTACTTGATGAATCAAAACCGCCATGCAACTCTATGTTTCCCCCCAGAATTCTAGCATAATTGTGGCTGTGAAGGGAGTGGCCTCAAATTGGATGCAAGTTGTAGCTAACATTTGCAGGAACAGAATCACTTTTGGAGCAAGTCTTCTGCACTTATTTTGGAAATCCTGGAATTACCATTATGTGCTGTTTGGCATTAGCTCCAATGTGCCCAAGTTTCAAAAGAATCACTTTTGTAAGATTCAGTAGAAGAGGCAGAACAGACACAATGGTGCTTAGTCCAACAAGGAACAGTAAGGAGACTGTTTTACTTTAATTAATGGCACAATAAAGCACAAAAGTTATATCCAATTAAGCCACCACTATGTTCATAAATGACCCTTATGTCATTGAGGTGGACAGGGGGCAGGTACAGTATTAGTAGACTATTAGTAGACTATGTAAATTAAGTATATGGCAAGTTTTTACTATTTGTTATTATAGAAACTGACAGAATGCTATAGTGACTAACAGGGCCGGGCAGTGCCACACAAGTGCAGGCTTAACGTTCCGGTGCATATTGGCACACATGTGCGAATTGGCGCCCCTGTGCAGGCGCGAACGCGCATTCGCACGCATGTGCATGGGCGCAAAAGGATGTGAAATTCATAGAGAGTCAGCAAAGAGAGGGGACTGGACTGGTGGTAGGTGACAGAGGAGGTACGTGTCTGGCATCCCCCACCTTTGCACGCTAGGAATGTTCCTACTCTGCCTACCCCTTGGCCTTGGGGCTCCAGAAATGTGTTTAAGTCATGCAAGTGAAGGAAAGTGATAACTGAATAATATATAGAGTTTAAGGAAAGTTTATATTTAAAAGAGAAAGTTAGCATTGTACAGAAGGTCAGAGCTGTGCATGACTTTTGACTTTGTTGATCAGTGACTGTAGAATATATTTTACACAGAATAGAAAAGCAGTTAATGTAGTGTAACCAGTTGAGGTGTAAAGGGATTAGAGTAATAAGTCTGGCACCAGTATTAATAATCAATTGGTATGGGAATAATCCTTTAAAGGAAAGTCACATATTAGAGATGGGGTTGTTTTGGCTGAAATAAAATAGAGTAACTAGAGATTTGGTTTTGTGTTTAGTAGGATCATGAAAAATGAGTGCATCGTAGTTGTGATAAGGAGATGAAGGCAACATAATTATTTATTGATTTAACATGAAGAATGAGAAAAGGACTAAATTAAATATAGAAACAAGGGAGCATGGGATCTAAGTGTAATGGATGGTGATTGAACAGCAGTCAATGGAACTACTGTGCCTTTCCTTTCGTACCTCTGCAGTTCCATACCAGGAGAAAGGAGTACCCTGGAAAGCTCTCAGTAAGAATAGACATGTTTTTAACTCTGTTTTTTTTTCTTCAAAATAAGACATCCATGTTTATATTTAGGATTTTCAATTATCTAATTTGTATGGCGGCTTTCTGGAAAAAGTCACAGTACATTTTTAACAACATTGCAGGCTAGCAGAGTCAAGGTCATATAAAAGGTGTGGGAAGAATCAATTTGGACTTGTTCTCCTTCGTTGGAGTAGACAAACATGCTTCCCGTTGAACATGCTGCATAGGACTTCAGAACATTGGGGATAACAATAGTGATTACCCAACACAACTACATGCTTGTATTAATGCCTGGCTTGCTCACATCCCACATAATAGTTGTTGTATTGAGTCAGATACTTCTTGCCTTTAGTGTGTGTGCCTCTGTGTTACATAGTGTGACTGTAGGTGTGCAGGTTATTTTATATTAATTATATTATCATTAATGTTATATTAAATGAAGGTGGATAATTGCTGTATTTCAAAGAAACAATCAGCTTCATATCCTAGCAAGAAGAACACTACATATAGTAAAAATAGTGGTTGTACATGAGTTTCTTCTGCTGAGCACCATTGGCAGATTTGCACATATTGAGATGAATAAGGTGTTAGACACAGCACCAAGAGCTGGGGGCTTTTTATTTTTTTTCCCCAAACTGTTGATGACATTTGGCAAAAAAATGTTCCTTAGCTCCCTGGGTACCATGTGCCTTAGATAATTCCTTTAAATATGCTTCCAAGCTGTGGCCTCTCTAGGAGTCTGCTTGATGCCGTATGAGTGCATCACGAGAAAGAACCCTGTGGCCAGTCTGTGTGCATTGAGAAGTCGGGCCTTCTGTTTCAATGAAATCGTCAGGAGCAGAAACAATAAGGAATATTCAAATGGCCAGATGGGTTTACTTGTATTTTGCAAATTCACATCTTTAAGTAAACACTCACGAGAAACAAGTTGCTCACCAACCCCTTGGATGTTGCTTTCAGTGGACTCAAAGCAGGTGCCTATCTTTGAATTCCTGGCTTGGAGACAGGTTTTGGTTGCATAACAACCAGATGTACTGCCAAACATACTCCCTTTTATGTTGTCAGTCCACATAGGGGTTACCAAATAGCCAATCGCGACCCTTATTTTGCATCCCCAATGACTTCATGCTTCCCGATTCTTTTTACATTTGAATTTAACTAATAGTTAAAAAAGGTTGGGGACTCCCTGCTTTAAGGAAAGCCATCCCTACATTTAACTTGTAAATTACTTCCATCTTCCCTACATACCCTACATAATCCACCTACAGTATAATAGAAAATATTTGTGGGTTACGCTTTGAAAATCAACAACAAAATACACACTGTACATATATATATGTATATATATATATATATATATATATATACTGTAATTAAAAAACAATATGGATAAACTATCGATTTGAACACAATTCAGCATTGTAAAGGAAATTAGCACCCGGACCAAAATGAAACATAAAAGTTATACGCAGAAATCATATAAAATATCATTGGCAGTGTCATTTAAATACAATTCATTTCTAGTGATGGGCGAATCTACCCAGTTTCGATTCGCATGAAAAACGTGTCGCGAAACGAGTCCTGACACATTTTTGACGCGTGTCACGTCAACTTCGGTGCGTCGAGTCGTTTTCGGTGCGTCGCGTAATTTTCGTCGTGTCCCGTCAAAAATGAATTCGCCCCTGCCGAATAAATTCGCCCATCACTATTCATTTCTTTCAGAAGCTATTAAAGAGTCCATGACTGAAAAACAGAATCATAAATATGAATGCACTTAATATAACTCTTTGACTATTAATGCACAAAAAATCACAATAAGCCCCAATAGGCTCTTTGTGCTTTCCCCATAATTTTGTTGTCTCAGATTTAATCAGGGTGTAGTTTGGAAAAACATAGCTATTTTGGAGCCACATCAGCCTTTATGCTTTATTTTGTTGCAAGACCCAAATAACTGGATGTTAGTGGGGGATGCCATTTTGCTCGTTAATAAATTGAATGCAGAATGTGGACAAGATTTATAGCTGTGTAATTTTTGGTTCAAAAGTATGTCAGGCTTGTATGTTTAGATTCTTGAGATATTTCATAAAATTCTAAGTATTTGTTATGTGTTTTCATCTAAGAATAACATTTTTGATCTGCAGTAGAGTTAAAGGTTGGCTACACTTTTATCTACATTCCTACAGCAGTTAAAGTTTAATAACAATCTGTCATAATTCCTAATCATTAATACACAGCTTGATAAAAATTAGAAATTCTGCTTTTGAGTTTATAATGAACATACCAGATATGAATTTTACATCGTTCTAATTAGCAGATCCATAAAGTAGGCTGGGTGTGCAATTATTATACTAGATGTGTTAAAAAAAGGAATGCTGTTTAATATGATGGAAGCCAGCCATGCTAAAAGCTGTTCTCCACTTCAGAATTGTCTGTTTCTTCTAAAATTCTGATCATTGTCCCATTGGACTGCTTTATTTTTTACCTATTTCTATAATTACTTGCTTTGTGTGGGCTGTGAAGTGTCATTTACTGAACAATCCTGACAGTTTGTCACTGCCTGTTCAGCCTTGCCACATCTCAAGAACATATACTATTCTGCATTAATCTCTCTGACTCTCTCCATGAGAACCAAAAAATGTAAATCAGGTCTTTCCCCAAGGGAAAACGGATTAATTTGTGGGGCATAGAATTAGAAATCCTGGACTTGTGACATTTTTTTATTGTTTGAAAGGAACCAAGGGGCTACTAAAGGATTAGGACCAGATGTCACATGAATTCCAGAATTGTATACTTTGAATCAGATATGCTCCATTCCTTAGTATTGATCAGATAGAACATGTCTTGCAAATTAGAGATGGTTATACTGCTATTGTCCAATAAGGAATGTAATTCATTTCTAATTATTTGAAAATAAAGGACAAATTAAATAGAGTGTACAATCTGTCTAGCCAGTAATGATGTTCAGATCTATAAATATGTGCATTTTAGATTTAATCATAGCACTAATCTAGAGCATGCCATCACTTGACTTTCAAGTCTAATATTGCAATGAAACACATTTGCTTTTCCCATCACTTCACACTTGATGGAGGGAATCAAGAATCAATGAGGGAAGTTAATTGAATCCAATGTTTACCTTAATAGAGAAAAATATAGGATAGTTGTTAACATAGGCTGGTATCATTTATTTTCTCCATAGTGTGTGCAGTACATCGGAAAAAAACAGGGTCAAGATTCTTGCATTGGTAGCTTTCATTCCGTGAGATGGGGTTGAATGTGACAAAAAAGCAAGCAAATACTGCAACTATGTAATAGCACTGTGTATTTGTAGCACAGGGTCAACTCTGAATCACAGAAGCATTTATTGGTTTTCAATCTATAGTTTACTCTCAAAAATGCATCAATCTTTTCTTGTAAGTAGCAAATGTGTCATGAAATGCCTTTATCTGATATTTAAAGTTCTATATTGTCATTGCAATTGTGCCAATAGAACCCAAACCACAGAACATGTGGGTGGGTAGTGCTTTTTTACCATTTCTAATCTAATTATTTTGTACCAGAAATGATACAGTATATGGGTTCTGCATGTTACTTACAAAAATGGAGAATATAGTTTGTCAATTTGAACTTTAAGGACCAGAACCACATCCACCAAGTCACTGGAACATGTAGTTGGTGTTCCATTATGCCATTAATATGAAGACACTGCAGCTAGTCCCTGATGACTAAAACTGTCTTTGGATCCCACTGGGCTCTGAACCACCACTGGAGCGCAAACTATTGCACAAGTTTTTGTGTTAGCATCATCAAGATTTTTCCCAGAAGCGCTCATTTTATTTACAACCAATAGGTTCTGCATAGGACTATAAGGGAAAGGCATAGCATAACAATCAATAGGATTTGTTTCTTACTAGCCATAATCACTAGTGATTGATAAAATTAATAACTCTGAAGCATGCAATGGTAAATAAGTCTTTCAAACCATTATATGTCTGACTTGATGCACTGCTTAACAAAATCCAAAAGCACAAAAGTGGCAATAATGTTTTGAACATTTAAGGAGAACATTTTTTCCTAAAGTTAATTTTCTTTCTGATGTATATTATGTTCTACATATACCAATTATTTTCAGGAGCGAATAGAACTTATACTGATACAGAGCCCCTAAGTAGAATAAATGGGGACATCTGTCTCATGGATACCAGATGGACAGACTGTTGTTGCAATAAAATATGGTTATGTACAAAGATGAGATGTTAGCTGCCATATGAATTTTGCATAGGACCAAAACTACAGCCTTCAGGACATTTATCTGGTCATGGTACAGATATTAATCATGGTAAGTGAAAATTAAATGAGGCATGGACTGCATCCAGTTGTAGATAGGAGTCACTTCTGATTGTTCTGAATAAATGCCCATGTGGTCTCACTTTTGGCCAGAATGACAGACCAGGTCTGGTCTACCAGCTTGTTTGCCAAATTAAGCTTTAAACTGGCCATAGACGCAAATATAAAGTCATAAGAATCTTCATTTTGTGAGTAGATCATCTCAACATTTTGTGTGCCATGGTGATCAGCCCTTTAGTTGATCATAAAAGTTGGAAGATTTCTGTATGATATTTCTTCATGTACTGACGATATGAATGGGTGACATTTACTACTATTTGTCAAACATAACTTTCGTACAATTGGTGTCTGTCAATTAATGGCCAGATCATCGGATTTGTTATTTTTACTATTTAATCTGAATGGTTAGTGGTAGGTTGAATGACTGCACTGCACAACTGTTTGTCCAACAAAATGTGACAGCTTTACATTTATGTCCATCTTTAGCTAGTCAGGAAGTCATTTTAACAAACTGACAGATGATAAAAGTCATCAGCAGGTTGTCAAGTTGAATTTCAAGTAGAAGTCACCATGTTTTTTATTCCACAATGCAAAGTTTTTCCCAAAAAATTTCAGAGTAATTGTAGAAGCTCCTGATGCATTTGCAGGCAATGCCTTTAAATGTTTTATGTTTGTGCTGAACATCTTCGGAGTTTAAATTCTGTCACTTCTTTCCAAATGTCTGTGCCCAGTTCTTTAGATGCAATGTGCTATATCCATTGACACAGACCACTGTGGGAACCCAGAAGCTACCGCTACCTTGGGAGGAAATTTATTGTGCAAGGACAGTGGGGATATTTGTGTTTTTCCTTGTAAATGAATCTTTATTTCTAAAACCTGTTTGGCCTTTATTGGTTTTAAAGGGAAACTTATACACACAGATGCCCCCTTGAATTATTCTTTTTTGCATATATTCCAGACTTAAAAGAATAGGAATATCATATTTATAAAAGTGGCAGCCACCATATTAAAATTTCCAGCATGGAAACCACACAATAGTTTAAATTTTTGTCAACAGTGTCAAAAATGCATTCAAGTGGTACTCAACATTTCCATTATTTGAAAAATATTTTGCAGATCCCAAATAAATGAAAATACAAAACATATTTTTGGACTTGAAATAAGTGCTTGTTTGTGTTCCTTGGTGCAGAGAGGCTCAAAAGCATGGCAAAGATAGAAAGTAACTAATAAATATTTCTATTTATAAAAAGCAGCTAAATTTTCCAAATGTAAACATATTTCAAAATAATATACTTACCCCCTTACGTAATAAAATGCACTAAGTTTGCCCAGGAGCAGTAACCCATAGCAAACCAATAATATGTTTGCAGGTGACAAGTCAATGCTACCTGCTAATCGGTTGCTACAGGTTACTGCTTCTGGGCAAATTTAGCACCTTTTATTACATAATCCCCTCACTGTTCTCTCAGTTTTATAATTATTATTTAGTAACTTACAACTTTGCTTTGGGCAGTAGTTAAATTCAGATGTGAAACACATCAGGGACCCTTAGATAATGTTGGTTTATACTTTAAACTACCAAAGCCACCCACAGACTAGTAAACTATCCAAAGTGATCCTCGATAATCACTATTACTGTAACATCTTTAACCTGGCAATTTCATAACAATTCACATTTCCATTTATGGTCATGGTACCATTGTGACTGGATCACACTTTAACACCTCTATGAACTTCAACTAACAGCTAACAATTCAATGGAACCATTGTAATTGGATGTTGGTGACTGTATTAATCTTGAGAGCTTGAATGCAAGTTCATTCCCTGCCATTTGGTTGAACTGAAGAGGATACTGCAAGTATGGAACCTGTTATCCAGAATGCTTGGGACTTGGGGGTTTTACAGATAAAGGATCTTTCTCTAATTTGAAACTTCTTACCCTTTGACTACTAGAAAATCATGTAGATATTAAATAAACCCAATAAGCTGATTCAGCTTCTGATAAGGATTAATTATATCTTTATTGGGATCAAGTACAAGGTACTCTTTTATTATTACAGAGAAAAAGGAAATTTTTTTTTTTATTTGGATTATTTGATTATAATGGAGTCTATGGGAGGTGGCTGTACTACTAGACTCTACTAGAAACTGTATATAATGACCTAAATCAATGAAAATCTTCAGAGACACTACTATTTAGTATTAGAATGCCTTTATACAGTGACTCTATTCCAGGGGTTCAGCAAAAGAATCTTGATACAGGGCAGTTTCATAACTAAACCCACCCACTTTGACTTTAGTGTTGGCTGTTCCCTATTCTTACTCGGCTGCCACAAAATCTAACAGATGCTGATCGACCAATTAAAAAAATAGTTTGGAATAATAATACATTTCCAATAATAAATTGGAAATCTAAGAATGAGCATAGAATCCAGGTTTAGCAAAAAGAACAAAGAAGATACTTAAGAATATGACCTATAAGAAGTCCCACAATGGGGTTGGTATTTGTGTCCTCTTCTGGGAAGCATCTGCAAAGTATCATATGATTCACACCTGGTGACTGTGTATTTCATTCATAGTCAAATCCTGATTTTAAATCCAGTCAAGGAGCCAAAATACAGCAGACTGCATGTTACATAGATGGCATTAAAATGAAAGTTTCTGGATGTTTATAAAACTGTCCTTCATACTGAGAACTGTCCTACTATCAAGAATGATCTTCAATCATTTGGAAGCCCATGAACACGGAAGGCCTAAAAATTTGGACTGTAGTCAACATGGGACAAATGTTCATAAGCTGTTCATTCACAGGTAAGAGCATAGGTATAGGAAGGTATAGGTAAGCAGCAGGATTGGTCAGTGTTATTCACAAGGGTCACAACAGGAGAGTATAAATTAAAAGCTGGCAGGGCCTGCTAGGGAACAGTTTTAAGACGCTCCCAAAAATAAAAATTATTGTTGCAGCTTGGAGAGGCTTGTGTAATTTGAAGTTATGGTTGGCTGTCCCATGGTGTGACAACAACAAACAAGAAAAAGTTGTGCTCACCACTAATTTTTAAAACCATTAGGCGGGGGTGCAATGAGGCTGTGACCACAAAATACATATAGACAAATGCAATGGTTTTAAAAATTAGTTGTGAGCACAACTTTTTCTTGTTTGTTGTAGTTATACTGGAGCAGTGACCAGCTCTCTGTTGTAGCCTCCACCCTTCCCAGCTATAGTCAGGTGATCCCACTGGTGTCTAATAAAAGGGCAACCATGATTGGGAGTTTTACTTTGAATGCAGCAAGTAAGTTGCAGGTAAAACTTAGTCCCTTTGTAAAATGTTTAATGAAGTAATGGAATTCTTAATAAATCCGATGAAAATTGAGCGTAGGAGTAGCTGTATGCACAGAATGTCTCAAAGTCTTAAATATATTGATAATGGGTTGAGTGCAGAGGACCTCTTGTATTTGTCCCATGGTGTGGCCACATTATCCACAAAGCTCTGGTCTTTGTGTGTTTTTTTGTAAAATAGTTGGTGTTTGGCTCATGAACTGAGGATCAGTTTGGTTAAAGATGGAGCCAGTGAATTAAGTAAGGCTGACTGGATGGCATGAAATAGTCAAAAGTACAGGACTGTGCAGTAGAGAGAGAGTGTGAAGTACAATTAGACTGGAATAGGATAGTTTGGTAATACTATGGCACATACTTAGGTTTTCTCCTTGTCAAAGTGGACAAGGAGAAAGCAAGGCAGGAAAAATCAAGGTTTCAGAAACAATCTCCAGTTAATCTCGGGGGGGAGGGGGGGAATAATTTTCTTCTGACATCGGAAGGCAATCATGTCAGTTTCTGAAACAACTGTTGGCTATGCACTGTATTTTGTCTAAAAGTGCCCTGTTTCTACAGTACAAGCTCTTCAATTAAAAAAATCTACAAATTCACAACACACAGGCACATTATTATATAAATCCTGCTTTTTGGTCTTCTATACATTTTTGAATGTATATATGTAAAAGTTGCCTCTGATATGGAACCCAGGTTAACCAGGTTCTACCAATTTAGCAGATGCTTTTTTTTCCATTCTTTATCAATGTACGGTATATAGAGAAAACCTAAAATCTCTTTTATCCAGTAATTGCATATGTGGTGCTATATTAAAACCCTCTTCAGCATTTAAGTAGATGTGTGTCATTATTAAAATTAAAAGACTTGACTTGTAAAGCCATTCTGAATGATAATTATTTAAAACAAAATTCCAGTTCAGATCTCAGTCGAATGTCATACAGGCAAACAAATGACCAGGCTGAGACTGAATTGCCTTTCTGAATATTGAAGCTACATCACCTTCAATCGATTGACACTATTCCAGACAAGAGAAACCGTAGAAGGAAGGTGAAATATATAACTGAGGTTTATTCTCACAGCACTTGAGGTAGAATTCCATCGGGGCTAGTGCTATGCTCACATTCATTTTATCAAAATACTTAAAGAACATGTTTTGTATTGAATACTACTTTATTCAATAAAAATACTAAGTACTACATAGCACACACAGGTAAATTTGGGTAGCTTAATCGCATACACAGTGGAAAGATGTTATTTAGCATATTTGCTTTGAAAGCATCCAGTGTTTATATTGTTCACTTGACCATCAACAATCACCCATTATTTTTAGCTTTTTATAGCTATGATGATATTTTGGGGTGCTCGGTTTTATTGGCAATCACATTATTAAATAGATTGCATCTTACATGCATATAGGGTTCATTAAATAAATCTAAATAGCGTGTTGTAATTCTCCCATGACCCTTTAAAAAGCATCTACAGGAATGTTCTTTATTATTTATGTTTGAATACAATTTCAGCTGTTAAACTGAGTGGAAAAACAGCGGTGATTCTTATTAGCAGAGTAATTGGAACAAAGTATAATATATATGCAGCTCTTGATTTCCCACAGAACGAAACTCTGCATGAATAACTTCTGAATATCTTTGTATAAGGTCCCATTAGCGAGCAGCTATGTGTGTTTTTATTCAAGGTCATTGCGACTGCTGAATAATCACTAGAACAATGTGTTGAAGCAGTGAAGAAACAGTGACTGATCACTAAAGATACAGACCTGTAAGGGAAGTGGTGGTCTGAGTTAAATACTGTTTGAGGGAAGCCATTATATATTAATCCACATTAATTAGCTCCCAGCATCCATTTACAGTCAATATTGGACAGAAAATGGTGCAGTATATCTCTGTGCAACATGACCCACCTTGGTTCCCAGAGAAAACGCCATTCCTTTGCAACTTATTATTTCATGTGAGAGATGTTGTACTAGGAAAGTCTGTTGTATCCATTTACAGTACCTGGAGTGATATCAAACCTCCCTTACTAAAAGTTGTACCTGTCTATGTTTAAATCAGATTTGTTACATACTCTGCAGGGCATTGTTTCAGGTGTCATAAATTTTAACGCTTGTCACAATTATCTCTCTGACATGTTTTCCATACTTTTTTGTCTCACCGCTTCAGTCTTTTGCATACAATTTTCAATAACTCATTTTAATAAAGCACAAGAAACAGATACGTATGTTCATAGTTCTAACAGTAGTTATTTGGTGTACAATTGTAAATTTGAATGAAAATTAAATAACCTGTATGGGATCAGTGTTGGACCTGGCAAAACCCTGGTTCATGGGCCACCCCAGGTTTGCTCCCCCACATGGAACAGTCTATCTCCCCACCTGGACCTGATCACAGCCTCAAATTAAGGAGGAAGGAAGTATGTTGTGACTAGGAAGAGGGCCATTTGGGCCAATGGCAAATTTGCTTAGAATTGGACCTTCTATAACATACTAAAAGTTAAACTACAGTTGAACAACCCCAACAAACACAAGGTATGGAAAGAAACCTTTTCCACAAAAACCAGGTACCAAACATTATGGATACTATATTAGTGATGGGCGAATCTACCCCGTTTTGCCGAAAAATTTGTGAATTTCCAGCGAAATTAGCGAATTGGCAGAAAAATTTGCGAAACGAGTCGCGGCATGTTTTTTGACGCGCTTCGCGTCATTTTCGCCATGCGTCGCATCAAAAAACGACACGCAACTCTTTTTTTTTTACGCCAGCGAATCACGGGAATTCGCCGCAAATTCACCCCTGGCGAATAAATTCACCCATCACTATACTATATCATTACAGTATTTGGAATTCTTGGGACCTGGGGTTTAAGGATAAGGTTTCTTTCCACACATTAAAGGGGTTGTTCGAATGTAGTTTAACATTTAGTATGTTATATAATGTCCTACTCAACTTTTCCATAAGTCTCCAATAATTTTTTTTATGTTCCTCTTTCAGCTTTCAAATACAGGTCAATGACCTCAGCCAGCTATTATTTTGTGAGCCTACAATTTTATTGATGATTTTATTCCTTACCTTTTTGTTAAGTTAATTAGCTACTCACCTTCCAGCCAAGGTAAATTGGATCCTAGTAACCAGATTACTGCTGACATTCCAGTCAGGAGAGCTACTGAACAAAAAACCAAATGATAACTTGCAAACTGTCTCAAAATATCACTGTCCACATCATACTAAAAGTAAATTTATACATGTCTTATTCCTTAAAGAATATTTAAAAAAAAAAACATTTTAGCAAAATCCTACAGGAGTGTTTTGCTACCAATATGGACAAGTTAAAAACAAAGAAGAAAATAAAAAAAGATTTGCTCAAAATGGAAATGGAACTGCCTAAGCTTTCTGGATAACAAGATTCTGGATTAAAGATCTTTTTATATAATCTTTTTTATTGCTTTTTGACAAAATAAAACTACAAAATAAAAGATTTGAAAATTGAAACAAAGGTAGCTGGGTGAGCATTTCACAATGCCTTTTTAGATAAAATGTCTTTAAAGACAAAGTTATCACATAACACTTTAAAGGAACAATAACACAAAACATTGGTTTGATTGATAGTTTTTTAAAGTAATTAAAATACAATGTACTATCTCTCTTCACTGGTGCAACTGGTGTATGTGTGTCTTTAGAAACACTACTATAGTTTATAAACAAGCTGCTTTGTAGTCATGGGAGCAGCCATTCAAAGCACAGGTTACATAGCAGATACCGGATGCACTATGTAGAATCCCCTTGTATTCTATTTCAGAGCTATCTGTTATCTGCCAAGTATCCTTTGCGTGTTCTCATTTTTTAACTTGAATGGCTGCCCCCATGGCTACTCAATAGGCTATTCACATAAACTATCATTTTCTTTCTAAAGCAAACGCATAAATTTTACCAGTGCACGCCAACAGCACATTATATCTTAATTACTTTAAAATGCTTTTATATTTTGGTGTTACTGTTACTTTTAGCTTGATGCCCCCAGACTCATGTCAGAGGTAGGCTTATTTTGCTTGGATGTGGTTTCAAGGAAAATTATACCACTAGAATGAATACTTAAAGGGGAAGTAAACCCTCCACAGTCAAAAGTCCCCCTGAACCCCCCTCCGTAGGCCCCCTCCCCGCCCCCCCTGCAAACTGTTATGCCAGAATTCTGTCCCTTAGAAATTCTGACCCGCTGAATGCAGAACAGCACAGCGGAGTTCATTAGCCTCGGCTTCTTCTTTGAGCAAGTGCCGATCCCCATCCATATATGGCGCATGCGCAGTTGGAGCTGGAAAGCTCCGAAAATTACCGAACGACAAGAAGAGGATCCGGAAGAAGCCGAGGCTGACAAACATGGCACTCCATGTTCCGCTTGTATGAATTTTGCGGGTCAAAATTTCTAAGGGACACAATTCTAGCGTAACAGTGTGCAGGGGGAGGCAGGGAGGGGGGTTCTCCTTTAATGAATCTTAACCTTTTACATCTTTAACCTTGAGTTACCCTTTTATGATATTCTCTGTACTCCCTCAGAAATCACCGGAAATAATACAACTCTTAACTGTAACAGGAAGAAGGGTGGAAGTAAAAGACTAAACTTCATCTATTTATTGACTCATGTGGCCTAACATGTATGCATATGTGTCCTTGGTTTGTTTGTATGCACTGTGAATCCTATGATCCCCTAATGTGGGCCTTAGCACTTAAAGGAACAGTAACACCAACAAATGCAAGTGTTTTAAAGCAAACAAAATATAATGTTGTGTTCCCCTGGACTGGTAAAACGGGTGTGTTTGCTTCAGAAAACAAATATAAAGAAGCTGCTTTGTAGCCATAGACAGTCATTTAAGCCACAGGTTACACAGCAGATAACAGATGCACTCTGCAGAATCCCATTGTATTCCATTACAAAGCTTATCGACTATGTACTATGTACTAAGTGTTCTGTGCCTTTTCTCCTTTTTCTGCTTGAATGGCTGCCCCCATGTCTACACAGCAGTTTGCTTATATTAGCAATAGTAGTATTTCTAAATCAAACAAATAACTTTTAGCAGTACAAAGCAACAATAGATTATATTTGAATTACTTTAAAACACTTTTATTTTTTGCTGTTACTGTTCCTTTAAAAACGGCAATTGTATATTTAGGATTTATAATAATAGTTTTTAATAGCAGTTTTATGTTATACTGTATATTGTTAAAGAGACCTACATTGTTTTGGGATATAGTTTGTATTGATAGTACTGCAAGGATTAAGTACCACATGATGAGGAATGAAGTCCCTACCTGTAGAGTGTACAGTCCTGCTGAATTTAAGTGATATTCCAAGACATCAGAGGAAAATCTAACCTCTTTAAAAGGCATTAGAAAGGATTGAATTATAAAGTGCTATTTTGCTACAGATTCTGAAAAACAGCCTGTTTTACTGCAAGATGATTCACAGCACTAGATTTCACGGTAAAAAGAAGAATCTACACTTGATACCAGATAAGCTTGCAGGTAAATGAGACACAATATTAAAGCAGTTCAGCTTTGGATGCTGATATTATTTATGCAGAAGGAACACCATTTTTGGTAACAGTCTTCAGTAATGCTTTAAACACACAATTCTATAATTTCTACATGCATGGAGATTTCCTTCATAAACCCCTAACAACTCTGCACCAGTTACAGGTTGGAGCAATTGCAAAAACCTCTCCTGTATTACATGATAATTATTTAATGCCAGTGGTATAACTACTCCCTGGTGGGCCCCGGTACAGGATGGGCACCTGGTACCCCTGTCAGGCCCTTACCTCTATAAATCGCATGCTGGAGCGTTGATGACATGTGTGCTGTAAAATCTCCCCCTAGATATACCCCTGCCATAATAACTTTTGTGGCTCTGATGTGCCCCAAGGGGGTGGGGACCCCGCACCCCTGGTAGTTACACCACTGTTCTATGCATGGCATTCAAATGTATATATAAGGCAAAACACCGGCTTTCTTATGAAACAGCAAAGTCCAAATATTTTCCCTCTCTCTGCATTACCGAGAGAAGGGAGGGGACCTCCAGCAACACTAAACAGTTTAAGAAGCTGGAGTCTAGCATTTACTTATATTGCAATTTCTATATTTTCTGTTTTTGCTTTGAATTCAAAGGACAGGTGGTGAAGGGAAATAATTCTGGCAGCACGAAAACATAATTGGAAAACCTGTCCACATAATTGTTCCATTTCCCCACCCATCAGTCAGATTTATTTAATTCAGTACACTATAGAAACCCATTAGACAAATGCGTACTCTCTTGCTTACAACCAATAACAACCTTAAGCCGGCCATAGACGCAACGATACGATCGCACCAATCGAGGACTCGTACGATTTTTGCACCGTGTGTGGAGAGTCCCAGAATTTTTCGTACGCCAGAGAGCGGTCTTTGGACAGGTATAGTAATTTGCAAATCAGCGGCGTTTCGCATGGCTGAATTTTTGTGAATTTCTAGATATATTCACGAAAAAAAAAATAGTTTTTGGACGCCCATTTCCAGGCGAAATTTCACAGCGTTTCAAGAATGTATTCTCCTGCGGCGAATCGTGGAATACGCCAAACATTCGTCATCTCTAGAAAGGTTAGAAAGTTTCTGTCCGCTGCAGATAATATCTCTGTGTGTATTACCCATCATACACAACTTTCGTATGATCCCTGTAGGGGCAGAACATTGGCTGATCTGTGCTTTTACTACTTTATTTGATCTGAAGGTTAGTGGCAGGTCGGGAGATGGACACATGGTCCGAAAATCATACAAATCCTCGATTCGTACAATTGGATCTTTGCGTCTATGGCCAGCTTTACAGCCAACAGAGACTTCTCTTTGAGCAGCTCTTTAAGGCTAAAGAGTATAGATAGAGTATCCTAACTGCATGGGACACATCAAATGTCCTTAACTCTGTTATCTGTCCTGAAACCACTGGACTCTACATGTAGTGTGCATATATATTATATATACAAACTGCTTGTTATACATTTATTTATACGGGCACCTAATTGCTCAGGTTAGCTAGGAGATTGCAGCTTACACTGCAAACAATTGTCAGTGGCAACCAGAATGCAGAATTAATATATATCAGCATTTTCAACATTATAATAAATGGGTGTCATGCACTGAAGATACAGAAAAAAATGCATAAATAAAACCTATAAGGGATACAAGAGCTAAAGATTGCCCAGCCATAAAAACATACTTATCTTTAAAAAAGTTAACAGTCTAAAGTTTTGTTTTCATTATTATTAGCATATTTACAAAAAAATGCAAATTGAAAAAATTCAGTTTTGGATAGTCACAGAAAAAAACCTAATCAAAAGAAAATCACATTGTTCCATCCATCTTTACAAACAAGTTTTAAAAAAAACTTGAAAATAAAACAGCTTAAAGGAAAACTAAACCCCCCGAAAAATGCTGGTCTTTATGAAAAGATATCATAGAAAAAACCCTGCTTCATGTAAATAAACCATTTTCATAACAATAGACTTTTTTTTAGTAGCATGCGCCATTGGGTAATCATAAATAGAAAGTTGTCATTTTAAAAAATAAGGGCCGCCCCCTGGGATTGTATAATTCACGGTGCACACAAACAAACTATAAAGTTAGGTCACATGAGCCAATTAACAGACAGAGTTGTGTCTTTTGCTTCCACACTTCTTCCTGTTACAGTTGGAGTTGAAATATTTCTGGTCAGGTGATCTCTGAGGCAGCACACAGACATCAAGAAATGATGATTCAAGGCAAGAGATGTAAAAGGGCAATATTTACTTAAATATTTTTAAGGATTCTTTAATATTCCATTTAACTTCATATAAATTGCTCAAGTATTAATTTTGGGGGTACAGTTTTCCTTTAAATGTTGCAAATACACCTCTCACCAGGTTTCAGTTGCTGAATTTTTGTATTAGAATTTTTAGATTTTTTCAATTGAAAAATGTAAGATTGTGTTGTTGTCATAATTTTCTTTTTTCTTGAATCGTCGGGAAAATGTTGATCTCGAATTTTCAATAAATCTGCCCCTTGGAGCTGCAAAGATGTCATCAAATCATGAGTTGTCCTACAGGTAGAAGTGTCCCTGGTGAGAATAATTTTTATCAGGATTTTTCTAGTTTCACTCTCTTCTCCATGATGTGGACTTGGAACACGAATCAATAGAACTGTGATTGCAATAACAAGCTTTAATGCATGTAATTGATTGAGAGACACATATTTTTCTTGTTAAAGGAGAAAAAAAAAATAATCTCATCCTTGCTGGCTTAGTTTTATTGATTTAAGGGACACTACAAGGCAGTGTATGAAATTCCCAACCTACGGACTCTGGATTATTACAGAAATACTATTTGAATGCTGAATAACTGGTGTGTCCTGAAGTAAGTTGGTAGGAATTTCTTAGATGCACTGGATTTCTTACAGGATTTAGAAAGCTATTTTGGGAAGCGAATCCGATCAAAGGATGCTGATGGACACAAATACATGTGCATAGGTGCCACCTGTTTGATTTTCACTCTGACAGCCTTGTTTTCGAAAGGGCTGTCCGGGTGAAAACTGCCTGTCCAGTTCTCCGCATGCTAGTAGTGGCTCATGTGAGCTACATTATCATTCCAAAAATGAATGAATGCGTCTTCTAAGTAGAACCTGTATGTTGTACTAACTCACATAGGCTGACAAGATCATACCTTAAACTGGGAGAATTATTGGAATATTTGTGCTTCAGGGATATATTCAAATTACATTTGTACTGCAGGTTGCATGTTTTTTTAGATGTTTTGCAGTTAAAGGGTCAAAATGCTCTGGTCAGCCTAACCTTATATCTAATGAGAAGACTTGTGCCCTTTAACATCTGTTTTCATTGACTACTGAAACGGTTTCATAACCAATAATAGGGATTTACTAGTCAATTTGTTTTCTTTTTTATTAAAAATTCTGCTCTGCCTGTATTTTTTACTACAATATTCTTATTTGAATTAACTAGAAATAACTACTTTTTATGGATGAATTGTTTTTAGTAATTGCTTTCTGTAGTAACTGGCCTACTCAGCACAATGTTTGGGGTGTCATGTAGATGTGGAATATGTTTTTTTCTTTTATTGGATATAAAATTTACTAATAATCCAAGTGGAAGATACACTTGCAATTAATTGTACAGTTTATTTAAGATTGCCTTAATTGGTGTTAATTAAAGGAAAGCTTTATCCGCAAAATAAATATTAAGCAACAAATAGTTTACATGATATTAAGGGACAGATTTACTAAGGGTCAAATTACAAATGAAAAAAATTAGACCATCGAATTCGAATCAAACAATTTTCCAAACAAATTTGGTTTTCCAGGAATTTTCAGGAAAGCTTCCAGGAGGTCCCCCATAGGCTACTGGCAATTTGGCAGCTGTAAGGATTTTAAAGAGACAGTACTTCGAAATTCAAATTTTTTTCAATTCAAATCGAATTTTCGGCTATTCGATAGTTGAAGTAGCCCAAAATTTTATTCAAATTTTCACTTTGCATTTGAGTTTTTTTCTTAAAGGAGAACTTAACCCCCTGTGATGTTTACTGAAGAGAAGAAGATGGCGTCTGTGAGCTCTGCTGCATTCACTCTGCATGTGCGGTCACTATTTCAGGAGAATTAGAAGGCGGCCAAGTTGATGAGGGTTTAGAAAAGTCATAGATGCAGGTGTTTAAAAGTGTAGTGACAGGAGGGGGAGAGAAGGAGGTTATGTGCAGAGGGATACTTATGTCTGGGTTCTAAATGATACTAGACACAAGTACAGGAATAGAATCCATTACCCAGTTATTATGCAGTTGGGTATACATTGGTTATATTCCTCATCATTTCTATAGGGAGTTAATGTTTGCTGAGTCATTGTACCCTTTATCTGTATGTTTGTGTGGGGGAATAAATGTAAAAATGTAGTTGTGTACATCCCTTTCTATTCCTCTAAAGCTCTGCTAGGACAACTATCCCTTTAGGGTAACAGCACATGGGCTCCTCTCGTGGAGAGTTGATTCTAAGTGGGTTCTTAGGAGGTTGTGTGTCAATTAATTTCATTTTTGCCAGGGTTCAATTCAATATAATATTTTTCCAGTAGTTGACTCTGCAATGTGATGAAAGCAACAATATTTATTTATTTTTTCGGTATTGGAGAAATGAAGCTTGAAGGAACACGACAAAATAATGTGACATGCTACATTACTGGCAATTATTTTTCTGGAATAAAAGAATAAAATGTCATTATGTATCTGAAATCATCTGACATCATCAGATTAATATTGTAACAACATTTATAATTAGCCGCACTATGCAATCTGGTCGGAAATTCATCAAATGAAAAATAAAAGGGCCAGTTCACTTCTCTCAATTAACTTTTAGTATGTGGATAGTCATAGTGAGACATTCACTAATATCCGAAAAAATCGCCAGCGCAGGATTTTTTTGGGACTTAGAAACATTTTATAATTTTTTTTCCCAACTCCTATCTTTTCTATTGAACTTTGCCTGGTCTGAGCAGTAACGTAACTGAGTGTTAACGTTCAGCAAAAAGTTGATCTTAGTGAATTTGCGTAATTACGATCCTTCGTCAGTGCGCAAATTCGCCTGGCGTAAGGGTGCGAAGTTGAGCAAGGCTATCTAATTCGCTAGTGTAAATTCACCAGAGCCGGTTTTAGTGAATTTGGGAAGTTGCGATTTGACGTCACGTGGGCGAATTCGCTCTAGCGGTAAACGCTTTGCGCTTTAGTGAATTTGCCCCATAGTCTTTTAAAATGTTTAAGTTTTTTTTAAAAAACTATTTACTTTTCCATTCTGTTTAAGGTATACAATGTAAAATGCTATGTAGCTGCCAGAGGTCATTGTTAGCATATGTTTATATTTATTTATTTACCAAAAAATAAAAGTGTTTTAAAGTAATGAAAATATCATGTACTGTTGCCCTGCACTGGTAACCCTGATCTGTTTGCTTGAGAAACACTACTATAGTTCATATAAACAGCAGTGGTGGAATTTGAAAAAAGGCTATATGGCACAGGATAAATTGTGGAAATAACAGATAACGCCATTATATTCTATAGAGTTTATCTGATGTGTAACCTGAGCCTTTTCTTCTTTGAATGGCTGCCCCATTACTACAGAGCAGCTTATTTATTTAAGCAATAGTAGTGTTTCTGAAGCAAGCACAGCAGTTTTACCAGTGCAGGGCAACACAGCATTATAATTTTTATTACTTTAAAACACTTTTATTTTTTGTTGTTACTGTTCCTTTAAATGACTTGTATTTCAGTTAGCATTTACAGGAAAATGACACCTTCATATAATATTTGGCCTATGCAACACTATTATCAAATGATCATAATCATGATATAACTGATATAACAAGAGGAAATGTAGGAGGTAAAGATACAGCTGTTTGTTCATTGGCTGATGTATCCTAGCATGTGTGCATAAGAGAGGACCTGAATAAAAGGATAAGTAATAAAAAGTAACAATAACAATGTAGCCACACAGAGAAATTGTTTTTTGGATACTGGGGTCAGTGACTCCCATTTGAAAGCTAGAAAGAAGCAGAAGATGAAGACAAATACTTCCAAAAGTATAGAAAGTAAATAATGAATACCATTTGCAAAGTTGCTAGTAATAGGACTTTCTGTAGCATGCTAAAAGTTATCTAAAAGATGAATGAGACATGCCCAGCAAGAATAAAAATAAAGACTAAGCGCATGCTCTCTTATAACACTATTCTTTAATGGAGAAGGAAAATTTCAAACCATGAGGGGTGTCAAATGTCAGTGCATCCCCCAAAGATTGTAATGACTTACCTGATACCCAAGGCTAGTGCTCCTAGCCTGGGGTACTTGCAACTGAGGCATTCTTTTCCTCTCATCTTGTTGACAAGGGGACTCCTCAACTGACCCTTCGCTTTCAACCATTCCACTGAACCCCATTGTTACATACCTTAATGAAAACACAAGAAGCCAGAAATGGGTTAAAATGTCCACAGCATTTGGATTCAGATTTTATTAAATAAATGGTACCTTGCCAGCCTCCCAATGTCACCTAGTACAAGCAGCAGTAGCATTTGTATCAATCAACCCACCGTGCAGTCACAGGAGAGAACCTCCTTTCTCTCTGTTCTAAATTTACCTGTACAGTACTCTAGCAACTGCTGCTGTGACAAAACTTAAAATACATTAACATATATCCACTGTTTTGATCCAGAGGCAGGCAAAAAAACTCCAGCTTGAGGCTAGTGCAAATTATGCATCAAGAGGAGAAAATTCCTACCTGACCCCGGTGGTGACAACTCTCATTTTGGAAGGGCTGACCTGGTAAAAACTGCCTGCCCGTTTTTACCAAATTAGGAAAACCAGGCAGAATTTCCTGTGATTGACCACTGCGTCAATCACAGACAGAATTTCCTGTGATTGATGCAGTGGTCAGTGATTGCCCCCACCCCTGATTTCATTGCCCCGCCCCTGCCACACTGCCCTGTCCCATTGCATAACGGTCCCACCCCCCTGCCCAGATTGCACTGGGCGAAAAGGTGGTAGCCCTATTTGTACTGTATGACTGTACCAAAACACAATATAACAGTGCATGCAGGAAAACATTCACATTCGGTTATTAATAGATAATATGAGAACATAAAGAAGAGAAACTCCTGATATTTCACAAAATATGCTAAAAGTTAGGGTGGGATGTTTATACCTGCTCAGTAGATAAGGAAGTGAGCTGCTTCTTCCCTTGACATCACATCCCTCTATTTCTCCACCCCCTATCCAACTTTACCCTGCCTTAACTCATTGCTTATCTCTCAATCACAGCTACACCTGTCTCTAAACATAAACAGTGCAATCTGGCTGCTGGTCATCCAGACCACTTGTCATGGAGTACCTGCTTTTATAGCTCAAGGGCTTTCCTTTCTTAAAAATCAAGTGGCCTACACATGTGCAGTTTTCTGCTAAAAGAAGCTCCAGCACCCAATAAAATCCCTCGTTTCTTTTTTTTATAGGTCATATTTATAAGATTTGTTAAATTTACCTCACCAAAGACAGTGTTTACCTCACCAAAGGTAGATGAAAATGAGCAAAAAGATATGGTTGGGGTTTAGACTAAACCACTGTCGCCCTGATGTGTTCATATAAACCATTTGCACGGCTCACAATTAATTAGCAATTTCTTCTTTTCCATTGTTTACAAAGAAGCATAAATACCTCAAGGTTAAGTCTTTTGATGAACACCTTTGTATAATTTATGGAGCAGAAAAAAGAAAAGAAGCAGGCATAACATTTGATTACTTAATTTACCGAATGCTTAATTTTCCTATGTATGATGAGGATTTTTAAATATTACCACAATTTTCAGCACAGTCTTGCCTGGTTACAGTACATTTCTTTAACTATACAAACAAATCCTAGATGTGTCTCATGTGGGAGTCATGACCTTCTAAAGGCATCACACAAGCAGACAGATAGCATCCCACTGTGTGTCAATTAGAGAAACAGGTAAACAAAACATATGTGATACAACCATAAATGTCCATTTCCCAGGAATCACATAATACATTAGACATCACATAATACATACTGATAGTGTAAATCGAGAACTACAGAAAGGCAAATTCCCAAATTTGTATGTATAGCTAGGATTTTATTATAAACACTTATGAAACATTAAAACAAATGGAATCATTGGAGTATAAGTACTTGGAGAGGATGTTAAAAGTAGCAGAATAAATGCAGTAATAATAAGGGTGTTATCTGGATGTGTAGCAGTTTTCTAGGTACACGCTAATTTGAGCTAAGCTGACCACAAATAGTTCATGTCCAGCTAGTGATAGGAGAATGTGTTACATTGGACTCACACTGCTGGCTAGGGCCTTCGCTAAGTGGAAGCATTCCCTCTAAGGTGTGCAACTACAACACCCAGGCTACTGTGCATACAAAAAAAATTGGGCTCAAGGAGGTTCTTATGATGCAAACAAAAACTGTTTATTGTTCTGAAGACAATATCCCCAGATTTACTCATGCACACAGATGAGGTTTGGCAATGACACACAGTCAAATCAGGTAATAGGTAACACAGCTGAGGAACAGACTCCATTAGTCATTTGCAGTAACTCAGTACAAACATTCCCTTCAGGAAGTTGTCAGGAAGCAGCCTCTGCCTTACAGTCCCTCTTCACTGAGGCCCCTGCACTCAGGCATTCAAAAAGCCTCTGGGAAGCTACCCCCCCTGCAAATCCTTGTTGGAGCTTCAGCTGCTCTTTCTCATTACCCTATCTACCTTTCTCTCCTTGAGAGACTATTACACGTCTGCCCTACTATAGCTAAACCTCATTCACTGGTTGTCTGGTCCCTGACTTTACTGGACCCATGCCCAGGCTCATCGCACACATCCACCCTGCTCCTCAGTTGGAAGGCAAAGAGGAAGCTGCCTCTACTTTCCCAGCACTATACCAGGTTTAGGCAGGATGTGGTTACAGCGCCACCTGGCCAATAGCAGGGTATATGCAAATAGAAATTAGATATATAGGCTTCTGCATAGTAAATAGGGAGAAGGAAAAAAGGCAGGGCCTTAAAGCCATAGGGCTAGATTAACCCCTGTGGGTCCCTACAGTAGTATAATATAATCTGATTTGTGAATGAATTGCTGGACCAAGTTTCTCATCAGGTGATTCAAAAGTAGTCTTCTGATCTGAGAAGCTGATCTTAGTTGTAGGTTCCTACACTTGCGGTAATCATTTGAAGATTTGTTCAAACAAGAGTCCTTGATACTATTGTTATTACATTTCCAAGGATGACTTTGTGGGCTTAATTTAGTAGGATTAAAAGCTTGAGCATATTATTTTTGCATTGAGGGCTATGCTATCAGCTATGGTTTCTAATTCAATTATCTTCTCAAGATTTCAGTCTCTATCACTTTTACCCTAACCTGAGAAAGTAGAAACCATGGTATTGTCCCTTGCCTTCTGATAGTGGGAGCTATAATTTTAATTGCTCCATGTCCTAGAATGGTATGTGAGTAGTGGCTCATCCTCCATGCCATAATATTTAAGAAGTCTATTCATATTGATGTGATTAACAATTTCCATGCAGATCTGATTTGTTGTCTGTGAAAACTTCCATGCCTTTAACTTATATTTGGGGCAAAGACAGAAAAAAATACATACGATACTTGGCTTCTCTTGCCTTTAAAGCTGTTTTAAAGCTAACAAATCATATGTAGCAGGTACAAGATCAAGAAATGATGATGCATTCAGTAGGATTTAATTGCACAGGAGATTGGAGAATCCTCATGGTTGCTGCTGCAATAAAAAAAGAAGAATGTCTTCACAGTTGGGTTAATAACATTACTTAAGTAATATTGCTAATCATCTTGGAGTGATGTATAAAATACACTGGATAATTTGTATGTGAGATGAACTCTACAGCTAGAGCTTAGTATATCCAGAGGTGAACTTGCTGATATACTGTATGACAAGAAGAAACTGCTAACATGATGTGGTTGTGGACAAGATATCTTTAACTGGTGGGAACAAGGTACAACTTTGCTCAACACAGATGTCTTTGCACTTTTTTTTACAAAGATTATAGGTAATTATTTAGATTGTATGCTCTAGGGCAAGAGCCTTCTTTATATCATATCTCTTACATCAAACATATATTAATATCACTGAATACTGGTACTCATTTGTAGAAGAACAAGCAGATCCTGGGTACAGTCCATCAGTATACAGTATGTATAATAACTTTGCAAATAAGATCCAGCCCACGGGGTTTATAAGATTTTAATGTTCATTAATGTTCATTAATTTGGGAGACTAATGATGTAGTTAGCCATACATATTTAAAATCTTATAAACCCTGTGAGTTGGATCTTCTTTTCAATGCTGTAATACCCATATACTGTATACACATATATATATTTTTTTTATGCAACCAAGTGTGGGAGTATTACTTTGAAAGATGCAAGTAAGTTGCAGGTAAAACATAGTCCCTTTGTAGAATGTATAATGAAGTAATAGAATTCTTAATGAATCAGATGAAATTTAAGAGTAGGACTGGCCAGATATGGGATGACTTTGACATAGTTGGCCAGCTTAAATATATTGCAATATATGGACAAACAATCCCTGTTTTGTTTAAAGGGTAAGGCATTTTTAGTAGCTGTATGCACAGAATGTCTCAATGTCTTAAATATATTGATAATGGGTTGAATGCAGAGGACCCCTTGTATTTGTTTATATATTTTTTATGTATGTATTTTTTTTATATATATTTTTTCTTTTTTTTCAAGGTAAGAAGAGAATACATAATTTAGAATACACTACACAAATATGCAATAACCCCAGAAGCTAACTAGGTTATAGCATAGACTGCCAGAGAGAAAAAGAGAGAGAGACAGATGTGGCAGAAAGCTCTCTGTTGAATTTTAATAATAAGCAGGAAAGATTCTTGTCAGAAGGCATTACTGGGCACAATGGAATGTGATTAGATTCAGAATTTTCTTTCCTTTTTCAGTCACATTGCAGTCGTGTTTACCAGAGGACTCAAAATGAATATTACATGATTCCAAGTACCTAAAGTCTTTTCACTATGTCTTCTCTGTCTCCCCTTGGGTGATTGTATTTTCCCACTTATCATAGTTCTGTTAAGTCTTGCTGAAGGTTATTGTTTGATCTGTTCTTAGTTAAAGTGCAATAATAAATAATACATTCACATGCAGACACACATATATTTATAGATATATGGGCATACATTTACATGTAACTTCCATTTCAGGGATGTGCATTTTCTTGTTATACTAGCACACCTTTGTGATTCAGAAAACATACCAGAATGAAGGACTAACCTCGTCAGTAATCCTAGCTTCTATTAAAGGATGGAAGCACAAAATATAGGCAATGCCTTTAAATAACATTTATCAATATGTTTTAAACTAAGAAACACTGACAAATCAAATAAGTAATCTGCAAACTGTACTAGAGTTTATACTGATTTGCACACCTAATACTGTCAAAACATTGTAATCTGTGCCAATGCTGACTCCTACAATGCTTCCTACAAGCGGGCATTGGTTGAAGTCAGCATGTTCACAGCCAGATTATATCAAAGGATATAATGTTATAGAAAACAGGCTATTGGTTGTAAGTTATTTGGCACAGAATGTGGTTACAATAGAGGTTCATGCAAACCTCCACAATAAAGGAAAAATTTGCATGTTCAGACACACTGTCATACAAGTACTTGGGCACCAGGAATGGTGATCAAACCAATTGGATTATTTAACCAACAACTAGTGAAAAGCAAAACTGACACATTTTACATCACCAAAACAAAATCACAAAACCATGGAAAATGGTGAAATTTTGCCGAATGCATTCGGGTGAATGGGCGTTTTTTTCCCACTGTGTTTGGAATTAAGTTTCAGCCTTATAGTGCCTCATCAGTGGAGCTCAGGTTTTTTTAATAGCAGAAAAGCATTTCAACCAAGGCAACACTTTTCTGATTTGTATGCAAAGAAGAAGAAGGTAAAATCAGTTGGTTTGTAAAGAATCCACTGGTTTGTAAAGAACAGACAGGACAATTGTTGAACAAATCAATCCACCCCAGTGGGTGTAATTTAGTCTATATCATATTCTATGAAAAGAGGGTCTTCTCAATACTCATATGTATCCATTCTCTGGTTCTTGATATGATGAGCAGAAAACTTTTATATCACTTCTAACCCCCTTAATAAGAGCAACGTTGGTCCGATTGAGTTTTTTTAAGAAGAAGTATAATGTACACACTCGTGTTGATAGCATTAAGACAGGGTATAATATTCTCAGGTAAATTAGTAGAACTCACCAGTTGTGAGAAGAGGTCCAGGTGCACTGCCCTGAACCCTCAGCTTGGGGAGCGGATTACCTTATAGAAAAAAGCAGGCACTTGCATAGACTATGCAAGTGCCTGCTTTTTTCTATACAATAGCACCCTATAGTACTGTATTAAAGTACTATATCTTGAATACATAAGGAATACACCTGTATAATAACAGTTTGCTACAAATGGGATTTCCTTAGACCTTTTTAGCCAGCCTTATAATTATGTACTTTTCTCCCATTCTTGTTTTGTAAAGATAGTGGTAGCAAGACTTAATATTCTCATTGCATTATTTTAAAAAATTAATAAGGTCACAGGCTGGAAACTATTGATCTGTAAATTTGACGCCAGTTGATGAGGGATCATATTTAAGAATATGTTTTGGAAAATAATATCATCAGATTTAATCAATGTAATTTGAGAGGCAAATCTTGTCAAACAATTTCACTTGCTTTTTAAGAAGATGAAGATAGAAATATAGACAGGATTGTTGCAATAGATTTCATTTATAGTACAGTGCCAATGTCAACTGGTCTTGGGGTATAAACATGTAAAAGCAAAGAAATGGTAATTGTCTATTTAGAGAATAGTTATAAGTAATGTAATGCTGCCTTTAAGTTATTTGAGTAGGCGCTAACTGAACATAGGATTGGAATGTCATGACTGGGGCTGATGTCAGTGTCCAAAATACATATACAAGCATGCTTGGACATGGACAACAGGAAATGATACAAAGAGCACCTTAAGGGAAGAATTGTTTCGAGTTGTTGGGTCTACATTGTTTTTTTCCATAATGTGTACTGATGTGACATATAATGCTTCTAGATAAGGCAGTAACACTTTAATTTACTACTGTTCGAATTTCGAATTAAAAAAAATTAAAAATTCGACCACCCAAATTGTTCTGGGGGCCATTTTCAATCAAAAATGGACATATTTCGATTGAATAGGTCAGTTTTCGATCAAATTCAAATCTTTCGAATCGTTCCATCGCATCATTCGAATCGAATAATTGGAACGATTTTCAAAAAAAAGTTTGATTTTCAGGAAAGCTTCCAGGAGGTCCCCCATAGGCAACAATGGCAATTTGGCAGCTTTAAGGTGGTGAATAGTCTAATTCGAAATTTTTTATAGACACAGTACTTAAAGAGACAGTACATTTTTGAATTTGTTCAATTAGAATCTAATTGGGTTATTTGATAGTCGAAGTAGCCCAAAATTACTTTGAAATTTGAATTTTAAAATGTTTTATTTTATTCGAAAATTCACTTCAACCCTTAGTAAATGGGCCCCTTAATGATACACATTGCCAGTGATTAGAATGGGTGAGGCTTGGTTCTTTACTATGAAATATTACAACAAATAATGTGAGCTCTTGGTGAAGATCTACTTAGCTTGGAATTGGCCCAACTGCTTTTCTGAATTATTTCCTTTTTATTTAGTTTTATAGACACATCATAAGTCAGTGATAGTTATAAGACTATGAAGATTCTCTTTCATCCAGGTCATGGCACATCTAACACAAGTAACTCAAAACAAGTTTTGAGTTACATGTGTCAGATCAGCAATAGTTATTTACTCATCTTTATGTATTTTGCTGCTTTTTACTCATTGATACCCAATAAGTGTTGGTGAGTCATGTTTGATATTAAATGGTTTGAGATGGGGGGTGGGGGAATTCCGTGCCATTATTCAGCTGCCTTCCTTCCAATGTACTTGGATTGGCGACAAAAAAAACCAAAGGCACTCAGTTTGTGCTCCAACTAGGAGGGCTGGCATGCCCTTGGCACACATTGGGTGCTGTTATTTAGGTGACATCAATAAAAACCATAAGGATGTCTCCTTGCACCCTCTTAAAAGGTAGGTCCCATGCACATGATCCCTTTTTGTTTCACTGTATGGAATGAAGGATAACATGTATATAATAGGCTCCACGAGGGCTGCTTCCCAAAACTTTTTGCAGTTCAACAACAGGGTTCCATAGTGTCGGACTGGCCCACCAGAATACCATGAAAACTCCCAGTGGTCCAAGGTGTCAGTGGGCCCTCATGCTGCTAAACTTTTCGTCTATTTCATGGCCATTTCCTATTTCTATGAGAGGCTAAATAGATGGAATAATTGATTATAGTATGTAAAGAAAACAAATTAGGAGAATAGAGTTTGATTGAGGAGATGAATATTATTAGTACTGAGAGTGGGCCCCTGGTCCAAAGTTTTATGGTGGGCCCCTGGTCTAAGATTTTTGGGTGGGCCCCTGTTGTCCCAGTCTGACACTGGGGTTCCATAAGACCTTTGAAAAGTTCTCAAAAGTCGTTCTTGATAAAATAGATTTTACAGTTTCTATGGCTGTAAATCAGATCAGTGTTATCATTTAGATCATATATAAATTAGCAAACAGGTCCTGCTATGCACCATGGGATTTCTGGAATTCCTGCCCCATTGTTAATTTATTAGGCTAGTTCCTTGTTTTCTGTATGCTTCTCTTTTTTAATCGAAAATGATCATTTTCTTTATTAATCAAAGAAGCTTTTGATGTCTAAAGCCCATGTTTTACTTTTATGGTTGATGTAGATCATGTTCAGCATGTTGAAATAAAAAAAGTAATTATTTTTTAGTATACTTTCCTGCATGATTGATTGGTGCACACAATTATAACATAACGATTGCAAACTCCTGCAGATATACTGTAGGGTCACCATTTATCACAGAATAGATTAAAGTATAATGATTTTGAAAAAGCTAAAACAAGAAATCAAGTTTACATTTATTCTGCCCATGATGCCCAGATGCAACATTTCCATTAAACATTATGTTCAGAATTTTGTCAAAACTCTGCTGGAACTTTTTCATGTGCATTTCTCTATTGATTCACAGTCAAACTTTGTGGACTATTTGGGTCCCAGTAGTGAACCTTCTATACTATTAGGAGCGTTACAACATTATAGAATGTTGTAACACTGGTATTTCTAATAGGGTTGTGATATGATTTGAACTCATGCAACAAAACCATTTGCTGCAGCAAGATAGTCCACTACAGGTACCCATACCTGGATTTAGTCTAACACTGCAGTTCACACTACAGATAAAGCAATATAAGTTAATTTGCTGCATCAGTCTAATAAATATTTATCTTTTGAACATGCACCAAATTAGATTGTTTAGTGAAAGAATGCTAATGGCTAAACATAATAAGAAGCCTTGCATTGGTCAACATCTAGTACCTCATTTCAGCCAATAAGGTGTTTGTTTTAAAACAGCTCACCAGTAATGTTTGCCTGCTGATTGGTTGTTATGAGTTACTAAACTAGAAGCAAACTTTTGACCATTTACTGCATGACTCCATAAAGACTACCTGGCAGATGCTCAGTTTCAGTAGATAACATACATTAATTAAAGTCAAACACAATGTTAATGTGGTTCTTTCCTAGTTCTTGGGCCATAGGTAGTGATGGGCGAATTTATTCGCCTAGGTCGAATTCGCGGCGAATTCCCACGATTCGCCGCTGGCGAATAAATTCGCGAATCACCAGCGAAATTTAGCTTGGCGAAATTTTGGCGAAAAACGAGTCGCGCGTCAGTCGCGCGTCGTTTTTGATGCGACGCGCCAAAAGCGACGCGCGCTGAAAACGACGCGACGCACGCCAAAAACGATGCGACGCGTCAAAGTTGACGCGACGCACGACAAAATCGTCCCGCGACTCGTTTCGCGAATTTTTCGCCGATTCGCGAATTTCTCTAGAAATTCGCGAATCTCTAGGCGAAGCGAATCGCGGGAGATTCGCCCATCACTGGCTATAGGCATAACGGAAATAACACATGAAGGTTTTTTTAATTGACATTAAAGGAGAACTAAAGCCTATATTTTATATACTGAGCTCATTGCACCAGCCTAAGGTTTCTGCTTCTCAATAGCAGCAATGATCAATGCTGACTTCACACTTGTCACAGGGGTTCACCATCTTGGAAAGTGTCTGTGACATTCGCATGCTCAATGGGCTCTGAGAAGCTGTTGACAAGCTAAGCTTGGGGGTTGGCACAAATTATCAAGCAGAAAATTAGGTTGGTCTGTTATTAATATGATTGGCTGATTATAACAATTTTATGCTAGTTGCACTGGTTTCTGTGCTGCCATGTAGTAATTATCTATATTAATTACTAATCAGCCTTATATTGTGACATTTCTATTATATGTGTACTGTATATTGTGAGTGGGTCCCTAAGCTCAGTAAGTGACAGCAGCACAGAGCATGTGCAGTGAATCAAAAGAAAAGAAGCTAGGGAGCTACTGGAGTATCTTTGGAGACTCAGGTCTTCCCTGCTAAAAGCCTGTGGTTGCTTTGGGCTGGTACAGAATCCCAAAACATAATATACAGTATTTCTAGCCTACTTGTTTACTTAAGCTTTAGAGCACAAAGGGGTGCAAAATTGACCTTGTCAGTACCTATTCGATGAACCCTAAATATCCACGGAATACCTGAGATCTGCACCCCGTGTCAGATAACAGATCAGGCACAAGATAGAGAATGAAGTTCTGTGGGGACAAGGCAAACATGTTACTGCCTGCAATAAGGACATGGTTAGACTTAGAAAACTCTGTTGCACTCTTATTGTATTAACACCACAATTTAGAATTGCAGAAGACATAATGCATTACAAACAGCTAATCAGCATATTTACATTGCTGTGGAATGTATTTGACACCAGACTAGTGCAGAAGGTTATTTTACCCTATTTCATATTTGGTGTAACTATTGTAGATTGAAAAAATTATGTTTTATGTGGAAACTGGTGTAAATTCCTGCAGCGTCACTCGTTTTGCTTTTTTTTTATCATAGGTATGTGTGAGTGTAGGATACTATGAAATCCCACAGCTGTAATGCAATTTCAGATCAGATAAAATCATTTGGAGTTTTTTGTTTATGTGTTTACATCTGACAGTGAATGTATTTCAGTGAGAAGAAAAAGCCTTTCCGACAACATTCTTTTTTTCTTGATGGATGCAGCATGCAGCCTTCTCATCCAATCAGCATGTCGTGTTGGATTGTAATTTATACATACGTTTTTGAATCAGTCCCATAATATTTTGACCCATGCAACTACATCTAACTTGTAGGATGTGTTTTGTTGATCCGACACTATCTCCCTTGTAGTTTAGCTCTAAAATTTATTTTTTATGCCAGAATTTACACTCTTCTACATATTTTCACATCACTCAGTTATAGCACAACTTTCTTTGAATGCCATTTTTGTTCACACATTTATAAATACAGTACAGTCAGTCTATTGATGTAGTTTTGGGCTTAGTTAAAAATAAACCACAACAAGCAGATTCTCTCTTGAACTCTTATGTTATGGTTTGCTATAAGTGTTGGCCTCTCCAAGTAACCAGAATAACTGTGAGCAGCACAGTAGGGTTATTTGCAACTGTGACACATCCCCCCAAAATCGTTTTCTTTACCCAGTCATTTTTCAAATCTCAGGAGGCAGAGAGAGCAGTGGGATGGCTTTGCTCCAACAATGCAGCTAAAGTGTAGTGCTCCTGCCCTAAATGTCATCTAGAATAAGGATAGATGTGCCCCATACCAAGCACTGTTCTACTAATAATCAATGATCTGTCAACTCATTATACATTTCGAATTATGGTTTCTTCACTATAAATCCAGTAATGGTATGAATTCTTTACAAAGAAATGTGGTGATTCATTGGTTGGCTTTAGAAATGTGCAGGATGCTTTTCTAGCAAGAACCTGCATTTGTAGTAATGAGGATTTAATACAATCATTAGGGATTGATGAGTTGATGAGATGAGTTATAGAATTGCCATTATGGTGTTGGTAAGGATTCACCTCAGACTGAATTGGCAGGTTGCCTGCTGTGGGTTTGCTTACCTTCACTGAAAGTGTTTTGGAATGGCTGAGATAGATTTATGTCTTTCTACAAACTCACTTGCTGTTCATGTGCTTTAATGTTTTCTGTTGGTTCTGCCACTATGCCATATGCGTGGTGCCTTATAAATAAGTAATAATAACAATAACATTCAATCGCAGAAGCTAGTTAATCCAAATTTGGAACATAATATAAACCTATAAATAAAGATCCCTACAGAAGCCCATAAAAAAAAATGTACAATAAATAAGAAGCCATTATATGAATATTATTACTGGGACATAATGCTGTTTATATTTTCAATTTAAAAACAAATAAAAAAAGGAAAATATTAGAAAAAGTAAAGATTTGTGATTGCTTTGTATCTTAACCAGCAGAAGACCAGGCAATGGTTTAAGCTAATATAAACTCATAAAACAACAGGTATTCTGGCTCAACTGATACACATTTGTTAAGTGGAACTCATGAAAATTTGGACCAAAGCAATGCATAAAGCTTTCACATGTATACAGATGGTCAGATCACTGGCTAGTATGGTTAACGTGTGGCTACAGTTTAGTTACAGCGACAGCCACATTAACTTGTGGGCCCTGATCTGATTACCTTTACCAGAATTAACAGAATCTCCACAGAATTCTGTTTGTTTGTACCCAAGCACACGGGCAGTTGTCGGTTGGCTTGTTCACATATTGACCAAATTGTCAGACTTTTAGGGGCAAAGCAGAATACTATGCACTATTTTTTGTAGTTTCTGTTCCCAGTATTGCCACAGGTCTCTACACACATTTTTATAGTGAAGTGACCTGTGGTTCCAACAACAAATACTGTTCTGACTGCATTAGTAATGTAGTGGAGGGGAGCAGGTAGGAGAAACTCTCAGACTAGCCCCTCCCAGTGCCTACCCAGTTCTGGTTGTACCAAGAATTTCTACTTACCACCTTTTCCCTAGAAATGCACCAATCTGGATGTTTCCAGCCTATGAAAAATATGTCTGTTAGGGCCCTCATATAGGGTTTTCCTTGACATGTTATGGTGGCTTGTCCATTTTATGATTCTAATGTTATTGAAAACATATGCACTTGCACACATACTAAATACTCATTTGTATGCTTGTAGCTAATAATTTGTACAGATCAGTTGCACCCCCATTGTACTTTTATTATATTTTTAACTTAACCATGGTGTGCTCGCTCCTACAACCCACTTTTTGTGTGCCACCCTATGGCAGGCCATAAATGCAGGGCTTGTCTGCATCTCCTGATGCTCTGAGCAGAGCTAGAGCTTCTTAAACAAGCATTAAGGTGCACAGTTTTGCTCCCTTAGCACTCTAGCACTTGCACCTGGGGAAACTGAAAATTACCCAGAGCCAGCTAAAAAATAGGAATGTGGCGGTATCCGTGAAAATAAGCTGCACCCAAAATATAAGCAGCTAAAAGCTTTCCAAAGCTGCCCCCAGCCCAGTGAATCTTAGTCATGGTGACCCTCTGACACCTTTAAATAATCTTGCTGAGTTGTTTCACTTACGCTGGGCTGGGGGTGGAGCGATCTCTCCGTAGGCTAATTACAAATGGAAACAGACTCCAACCTATGGAGGGATCGCACCGCCCCCAGCCCAGCATAACTGAAACAACTCAGCAAAATGATTTAATGGTGTTGGAGGGTCGCTGTTGCTAAGGTTTGCTGGGCTGGGGGCAGCTTTGGGATGTTTTCAGCTGCTTATATTTCCTGTACAGCTTCTCTTCACTGATACCTATTTTTATAGGAATGTGTCAGTATCACTTTAATTTACAGACCAAAATGGTGCATTCATATTCATTCCTTGGATTCAATTACACATATGTCTAATTAAGGAGCTTCTACAACAGTGTAACAGCTCCACTGTTATAAAGAAAGAAGTTTACTGTATACTGTATGTTGTATTATTCAGTTATTTCATGTGACATACTAAAATAGAATGATTTGTGAAGAGCTTGTTATTGGAGAACACGCGAGCAACACATAAGGCAAATGCACCTAGAGATTCTTAAATTCCCTAAATAAAATAAAAAGCTTAGAGCTGTCTAAGCCATTCTAAATATTTTTTTTTCTTGCATCAAGGGGCAAATGCTGCTTTGAAACTATTTACATTTTTATGGAATCTTTTTAGGACATTTGTGCTTTTAACGAATGAGTCAATTTCCTTCCATAAAACAAGCAGAAGAAAAAGCAATACGCCATGTAAATGGAGTGCAATTTGTACGAATATAGTTGCAGTGAGAATCAAGATTCATAAATATGTACCGTAGTGTAATCGTGCACATTGATCACAGGATGTACTGAATTCTAATTTGCCTATGAATGTAAATTGCTGTTATTACAAATACTTTGCAAGCACTGCTCCAAAAAAGAACACTTAATAGGAATATGTGTGCATATCTTCTTCAGCATTTAAAGTCAAAACCTGACAACTTTTACTCTTGTAATGGAGAAGAAAAGGGGAACTGAATTCTAAATACAGGGATTGTTTTTGTCTTGGGCAGACAAAGCCCTGGTCCTGTGATCCCAACATCAGAGCGGCTCCATAGGGTGGCAATATATATGTTGTGATAGAGTGGCCAAGAAACTGGAAAAAAGGTGCCTGTAGCCTTCAATTCCCCTCCAGGGTTCTTGATATGCTCCAAGAATGGAGTTGATAAACAGAGAATGTGGCCATACTCAGGCAGATAAAGATGCCAATATCAGTCGTTTAGACCAATTTGACAGCTTATCTGCCCGTGTACGAGGGCTTCCAATGGTCTTCCCAATCAATATCTGGCCACGATATCGATCGGGAAGGTTTGATTTTTTCCCGACTGACCTGTCGGAGCCCATGGCCCTCGTCATAATCCGATCATCCGGACATAGGGCCGAGTGTTTGAATTACCCCCGATATAGCCCTGCTGTTACTGGCATATCGGGGAAAGATCCACTTGTTTGGAAATGTCAACAAACGAGCGGATATTTGCGTCTATGGCCAGCTTAAGGATTGCAGTGGCCAGACACTCCATTCCCTGGATCCAGTGTGGTCATTTGAGTTCATCTTACAGTAGAAAGGCTATATAAAGCTAGTTGAAGGGTTACACAGGGTCCCTCAGCAGGACACCGCAGGTAGGAGACCTGGCTGTGTAAAGAACTCCCAGAGGAGTACTGCCTGTAGCTGCACAAAGCAGAATGTGACTGTGACTGATGTTGGGACTCTGGTTAAGAGTCTGGATAAGAGAGTGAGGGAAGTAAGGAGGCTTAGCACTTTTGGTAAAAGAGTACTCTGAGTTCAGGGGTGAGCCTGATCTATTTTTGCTGGTAGTCTACATGGGACTTCTTTTTATGATTTATGTTTGTGCTGCAATCATCCCCTGGTCTTAGGTAGAATAAACCTTTGTTTTCTCTAAAGAGCTTTGGTGTCACTGTGTTACTGCTCCTTTAATTGACATACACCGATTCCAGAGGAAACTCAGATTGAAAGACACTTTAGGGATTCTGCTGCACCACCTGTTATCTGAACCTTCAGCAAGGTACTAAACATGGAGGATGCCAAGACTACCCAACAAACTCGTGGGTTTCCTAATCTCTCCAAAGCTAAATGGGAAGCTATCACATCACTTAAGAATGATAAAGACCTTGTGATCAGACCGGCGGACAAGGTCGGCGCTATCGTGTTGCTTTATCACAAATTTTACCATTTTCAAACAGGAACTTGAGTTTTTACTCCACCTACTGGAACTTACACTGACAATTTCTTTAGTTTTGAAAACTCCTATTACATTCAGGTCCCCGGAACAGCAATGGGCAGTGCCCTATCACCCTCATATGCCAACCTGTTTATGTTGCAGTTCGAGACACCATACATCACACCACTACTGGGCACCTCCATTGTGACTTATTTGTGTTACATCGATGACCTGTTCTTCATTTGGAACGACAGTGACCATTCTCTGATGAAATTCCACAATAACCTAAATGACCTTGATTCCCCTATCAAATAGATACTTGGTACCACATTGTTCAGAAAATCTACAGAACGGAATTCTCTTCTACATGCTTCTAGCAACCACCCCCCGGCTACCATGAGGAGCATTCCATACTCCCAATTTGTCATCAGGAACAACTCAGGTGCCCAATCAGCTTTGACGCAGCTGGCAACTATGTTTAACAGATTCCTTGAAAGAGGGTACTCGGAGAGTCTTCTGGACACAGCTCAGCAGGGCTATGCAACACACTCAGGCCATGCTAAACAAGGGTCACCCCGAAGAACTCTGCACCCTGATCTTTACCTCAATGTAACACAAAAAACTGGGCTGTTATAGATGCCCAGATTGCACTAACTGTGCTGCCTGCTCAGCGGACCCACACGTATAACGGGAAAAAAATAAAAATCAATCACAGATTGACTTGCACTTCCACATTTGTTGTGTACATCATTACTTGCCCTTGTGGGCTATACTACATGGGTAAGACTACCACTACACTACAAGAACGGATCAATAACCATTGCTCTGCAATAAGTAATGCCCTAAAAGATGCCGGTGGCTAGACACTTTCTGAATCATAACTATGCAAATGTATAGCCATTGATCACCAACCGCCATTCAGCAGAGGTGGGGACAGGAACAACTCCCTCCTTCGCAGAGAATCTTGGTGGATTTTTAAGTTGGACACACTGGCACCCAGGGGACTGAATGAATCGCTACCACTGGGTTGCTTTATCTTGTATGTCTTTAGATGTCTGCATGATTATATGGACATTTTGATATCTGACTTCAACATTTGCAGGACTATGATTGACTCTTTATGAATTGCTAATGTATTGCAATGACCAGTCTTTGCTGTTTTGTTTTTAACTCGCCTTATTTAGGTTTTCAGATTCACACTAATATTTCAGGCAACCCACTGGTTTAGGACACATGTAAGTGATTCCTGTTGTTGATGGTCGGTTTAGGCACTCCTTTCATAGGCTGAGTAGCTGGGAGCATGTGTTTTGATTCATATTAGAGATATGTGAGCTGAGACAAATGGCAAATGCATTTCCATCTATGACCGGATGCCTCTGCTGGCAGGTGCTGGCTGGTAATTTGCACCAGTTTCTTAGCACTCTACTAGTGTAGTTTTTACTAGTATTGACAGTCTTGACTGTTTACTAAGCAGAAAGTGGTCTATACTGCTTCCCTATGCACGTGGGATGCTCTGGTGCATGTTGCCCCAGTCTAATGTGTGCCTAATGGTATCTCGTCCACCTCTACTGTAGGGTAATCTGTCGCCCTATTAATATGATACCAAAGAGTCCCACTACAGATGTGGGCATGTCCATAGGAATTGGTCTAATTAAGGATTGAAACATTCAGGAGCCCATTGTTACAACCAGAGGGCCATTTTATTGTTCACATGTGTCTTTCTCATGACCATGATGTCATCAAGGTGGGCAGGCTCTTACATTACTTAGCCTCTCTTTGGCTTTATATACTGCACTCTCACTTTGAACTGTGTTTCCTTGACAAAGGTTCCTGTGTGGGACCGAAACGTTGGATGAATACACCTTTTTTCTTTTTTTTTGCCAAAAAAGCTGTGAGTGCCATCACGTTTATTCCCCATAGTTGACACACTCCAGGACTTCATAATGTAATCGAAAAACAAAAAGAATTTATTGTCAACATTTTGGTCCTGTCTGGGACCCTTCTCAAGATATTACAGAAAAACAATACCTCCCCTACATTTAAATCCAAAAGATGGCACCAAATAACACTGTGTGACGTCATCTCTAACTGCGTTCACAAGTCCCATTGGGTATTTGAATGGGACTTGTGAACTCAGCTAGACATGAAATCACATAATGTTTTTGGCACCATCTTTTGGATTTAAATGCAGGGTAGGTATTATTTGTTCATTAATGTCTTGAGAAAAGTCCCAGACAGGACCAAAACATTGATAATAAATTATTTCTGTGTTTGACTACATTGTGAAGTCCTGGAGTGCGTCAATTATTGGGAACAACTATATATATATATATATATATATATATATATATATATATATATATATATATATATATATGCTAATGAAACAAGCATTTTCTTTCATACTATTAAACTCATTCATTGCTTTACTCATGAAAGATCAACAGAAAATAATTATCACTGAGCTCTCCAAGCAAAAATCCATTTTAAGTTCTACAGCTGTAAACAATCCACCAAAGGCTGGGAGATAAAGGTCTATGATCAGGAGCATAAAAATTCATAAATAAAAGCCTTTATATACTCCACCTCATTCAAGCAAGATAAAATGGAAAGGGATTTGCAGGAGCCGGTTGAAGAATGAATAAAGTAGTAATATATGAAGGCCTTCACTTATGAATTTATATGATTATTTTGTCACAGACTCAAAGCCTGTGGGTTGTTTAGTGCTGTAGAAGCACAAATGAATTTTTGGATCAAGTGCTCAGCAGTAATAAATTTATGCTGAAGCTGTATCAGTCAGGCTGTTGAATAGATGGTTGCTATAAAACAACTATGATGTTTTATTGGACCTCTATGAAAGAAAGAAGGCTGAATGTGTCTAAGTGCATTTACAGTGAATGGAACATACATAAACGAATAGAAATAGAGAGAAAGCTTGTGTTTCTTGTAAATCAAAATACAAAGCTGTGAACGTTAAGGAGTTTGAATGCTTATGCATGTTTGGGTGCAATGTCCTAGTTAGAAGAAAAGGGAATCCATAGCAATGCAAAGAAGCTGGGGCCACTATCTGGGGGGGTCGTTTATTAGTTAAATAAGGTTGTTACTTGAATATTCAGCATAATAAAACAGCAGGATGGCTACAGGTTGAAGTTGACATCCACAATTTATAAATTAATAATGTCAAACAATTCTTGCACTATATTTGACCTAGGTCCCTTAGACATTGAAACATGTTTGGAATGCATTTAGCAATGAATATCTGTCTCCTGGCATGAATATAACCAGGCAGATATCTGCTGCAGGGCATTTGAATAATGTGTGACTAGTTCCATCTCACTAAGCAGACACATGAATAGATACTTCCCAGAGAGAGAGAGAGAGAGTATGTGGGTATGTGCAAACCATTAAATGCCCAAGTCTGTGGTAATTTGCAAATAAGATGAGAGTATGTACACAGCAAAAGAAATAACAAGATTCAACAAAATCAATAACTAGAACTTTGCACCAGGGACACCTACTCCCGTCATTTGTATATTTATGTAAGGGCACACACTGCGATTTGGCGAGATTAGTTGCCTGGCGACAAATCTCCTCTTCTTCGGGGGGATGGCACTGGATCACTTTGCTTTCTGAAGTTGCAGGAAGTTTCCTCACAAGGAAACTTCAGGCGGAAAGGCGGGTGAGGCGGTTTGGGGAGATTAGTCGCCCTGTAGAAGAGGAAATTAATCTCCCCGAATCGCAGTGTGTCTCTGCCCTTAAGGTGATGGCACACAAGGAGATTAGTTTCTTATGATTAAATCTTCTCTACAATGAATGTTACCTATTTAAAAGTAGAAGATTCTTTTTTAGCACCTTATCATTTCCTTAGTAATACATACAGTGCACATTGGCACGACTATACATGCACAATCTTTTTCCTGCTTGTGGATGAGAGACCAAAGTTTCTTAAAACCTGTTTAAAGGTACACCCATTATATTACATTCCTCAGAGGTCAGACACAGAAATAGCAGGAAATAACATATTTTTATATAGGGAAGTCTAATACTGTCCAATAAAGAGTCATATATAAAATCTGCCATTGCTTGTTATTAATTGCAAATCATCAAACGTTTAAAAAGTCAAAATGTTTTAACCTGGAATAAACCAAACTGTAAATTTAGGGTTTTACTTGGGGCTTGCATAACTGTCACTAGAGAGACCTTAATTACTCTTAGAATATATAGTCTACAGTATATTGGGACTCAACAGACTATTTCTAATAATTTAGAAGGAACATGGAAGGTGTGAGGTTCCACAGTCAATATGTGGTGGTACTTCACCTAAAGTTCGGAGCAATGGGGCCCATGCCTGGTTCAATTCCATAAAAATGTTTGTCAGTAACAATAAAATTTCCTTGTTTTGCCTGAAACTTGAACTATGGACATTGCAATTCTAAGTAAACTGTTTTGTGTGTGTGTATGTGTGTGTGTGGGGGGGGGGGTAGCTTATTACACTCTTTTTACAAAAGTAGATGAAAGCTTTCTCCAACACACATGGTTGATTCTGCTCCCCTAGCTGAAGGCTCAGGGCAGAGCATCTGTGCCTCCTCGTGACTTTGGGTAACTTATGGATACATGAAGGATTCGAAGTTCGATCGAATTTTCAAAAAGTTTCTAATTCGAATTTTTGAAGACCAATTCGACCAGTGAATTTTTAAAAATCGATCAAATCGAATGATTCAAATAAAAATCTATTAGAATTAGTGATGGGTGAATTTATTCGCCTAGGTCGAATTTGCGGCGAATTCCCGCGATTCGCCGCTGGCGAATAAATTCGCGAATCACCAGCGAAATTTCGCCAAAAAACGAGTCGCGCGTCAGTCGCGAAAATGACGCGACGCGCGACGAAAACGACGTGACGCGTCAAAGTTGACGCGACACGCGACAAAATCGTCCCGCGACTCGTTTCGCAAATTTTTCGCCGATTCGCGAATTTCTCTAGAAATTTGCGAATCTCTAGGCGAAGCGAATCGCGGGAGATTCGCCCATCACTAATTAGAATATTCGACCATTCGACAGTCAAAGTACTTCCCCTTTAAATTTGTATTCGACTGCCTAGTTCGCCAGATCAATGCTACCGACTTGGGATTCAAAAAGTTTGATCGAATAAAAAAATTTGATCAAATGGTTAAAATCGTTCCAAACGATCACTTCAAATGATTTGATCGATCGAATTCTTACTATTTGATCATTCGACCAATCGAGTAGCAGTTAAAATCCTCCGAATTTGGAGCATTTTTATTCCCTATCTATTCACATGGTCGAATTTGAGGGTTTTTAAACACTCAAACTCGACCCTTAATAAATCTGCCCCAATGTGTCAAGTTGCAAGCACCAAACTAGTAAGGTTTTTAGCTGAAGATGTAAAAATGAATCCTTTATAGCAACACAATGTGAGTATGGCTAAAGTATGTGAATACTCTTGGCAGTAGAGCCCAATACATATATATCAATTGTGTGGCTCTTTTTCCATTTCTGCATTCTCCACCTCTTTCAGGATTGTCATTTGGGTAAGCCTGATTTTTCTTTGTCACTGGGGTTCCTCAGAGACACAAGGGTCCTACCTTGCAATTTTATTGTACTTCAGTAAAATAGCATAGGTGTGACAATACACATTTTCTCCCTCACAGCACCATTCTTTAAACACCTAGCATTGCTCTTAAGACAAGACAGGCCAAAAGTACCTTTTCAGACGTCACATGCAATAACCTCACCATATATGCACAAAAAGTATATTAATGGCAGGACTGCTATACATATTTCATTTCTGCATAGTGATCAAAGTACAGCCTAGAAACATTTTAAAAATGCAGTTGGCTTCTGATTAGAATGAGTAGCATTTGCACGGTGTCTTAGTGACTGAGAATAAAGGGGGACAATGAAAATAATGATTTTGTCAAAACTCAGAAATTAGTTTCTCTCTCAAGTGTGACTGTTATGGAAATGTTTATATATATATATATATATATATATATATATATATATATATATATGCTTGTGACTGTTTACAAATACTCTGTGAATAACAGCAACTTCATTTCAAACCATCCAGTGTTTCTGCAACTGGAATAGATGCCCTTGCCTGCCTTTATCTGACCTTCAGCATAATCTAATTTCTCCTCTGCTGGAATCACACAGGGTCACTGAACAGAGCAGCTGATTGTAGATTGAATCTGCATAGCTAGTATGTACATTACTCTGGAAACAGGCATACATTTATTTTTCGCAAACAGGACAGTTAATTACTCTGTCCTGCTGCTTCTGTGTACTCACATGGTACTGTATAGTGTTTATTCAATTAGATAACATTTATTGCAAGATAAGGCAAAGTTTGTCGTGGCTGTAATGATGATGCATTAAAAAAGCTAATTGAAGACTCACCTCTGTTTCAACTTACTCAAAATATTGCATATAACCATATCACACTAATAATAATGTAATTGTCAGAAGGGAATACATTGTTATTATGAATATACTGTAGATAGAATAGGATACAAGGTTGTAAATACCATAAACTGTCAAAGGAATGTTATACCCTTTGCTTCTCATTAGAACATTTGTGTCTGTGTGCAAAGATATAAAAATCATCTAATGCCCTAGACATGAGCCCACCCTAAAACTAATGTGGCATGCCTCTCAAATGTCTGCAAACAAATGTTTAATACAAAAAACTTTAATAGTTTAATTAGACTTTTTGAAGGCAAAGCCACTTAAAGAAATGAAAAGTGGCCAGCATTTTTTTACAACTTTTATGAAATTCTGGCAAACAGGATATGATGTCACGGACATAAGATTTAGGAAGATGTAGCTTCATTTTAGCAGTTTGTCTGGTCTGAGGTGGCAAAGCAAACATTCAATAAAATTCACAATTTAGTGAATTTCAGGAGTAACGACCATTCGCCAGAGTGAAAAGTCGTCTAGCGATATGCTAGTGATGCTCTATTTCACTAGCGAATTGTCCTCTACGCCTGTTGGAGATGTCCCTGTGGATGGAATTTATGGCAAATTGTCGCTAGAGATGCCCACTTCGCCTTTTTAGTAAATCTGCCCTGTTGACTTAGATACAACCTAGGCAGGTCTGAGATTTCGTATTTTCGGATTCTGACTTTTTCCATCCTCGGGGGTATTATAAATCACGAAAAATATTTTTTATTTTCAATTTTATAGCAAAAAACTAGAACTTTTTGAGTTTTGGGCATTCAGACTGTAAAGGGTAACTCCACAAAAACATAACAAGCTTTTTGAAAAGTAAACATAATTTCAAGCAATCTACATAAATAAAAAATATGCATACTTTTCATGTTTTTAATGGTTTCTGACAGCTCCCTAAGCCTAGCCCCTTGCTCTCCTGCTGATCTCTCTGACTACTTTGCTGAGTTGACTGACAGCTGTTACTTTGTAACTTTGTAGCCTGCATCCTCCAAACCCCACAATTCACTGCACACATGATAGAGTCCTGCAGCGGGTCGGGTACCCGCGGGTTTACCTGCAAAATCTTGCTGTACCCTGCGGGTTGCATGTACAAGTTACGGGTGTGGGTATAGAAGCGGGTCAGTGGTTCTGCAGGTTTGTGGGTTGAGGGTCGGCCCGTGGATGTCCTCCATAGTGATTTTTACTCCTTTTTTCTGTGCACGTCTACTACCGATGATGTCACTTCCGGTTTACAATAACAGCACTTCCTGTTTAAGTCCTTTTTTTCTGATCACGGCTACTTCCGATGATTTCACTTCTGGTTTAAAATTACAGCACTTTCTGTTTCTTGATGGTCAGCGGGTTGTGGGTCCGGATTGCGGATAAGGTATTTGCGGGTCTGGTCGCGGGTCCAAGCAGGTAAGAATGCGTGTCGCGGGTCCAGGTTGTGCGGTTTGCAGGTTGCGGGTATGGGTTGGGGACGGCTCCCAAAAAATGGACCCGCGCAGGACTCTAACACATGAATTCAATAAGGAATGGAACATCTCAGTACAATGCATTGCGGGTTATGTAGTTCCTGCATGCTGTCTTAAGCTGTGGAGTTGTAAAACATCAGTATTTAGTCCCTCC